>JASEVX010000005.1:55196311-55519422 GCA_031761405.1 Serripes groenlandicus | reverse complement strand
TAGTTTTATTTTTACATTTCACATCTTGTTGTTTTTTTCTATTGATTTCACAAAGCAGGTGCCTTTTTTTATAATTAAAAACACATTTTTAGACAGAGCTAGTATATGATTTCGAATGTCATTCTTTGGTATCAATCGCTATTAAACATATGGAATATACCGGTATTTGGAAATATTTCAAAGTCAGCAATCTGCTATAGTCTTTATGACGCCAACCATCACGGTTTTAGCGTACGTAAATATGCTTCCATTGATATCTTTCTATAACCATGAAAGTGACAGTTTTGAAGAGAGTAAAATGTATTAATGCTTTATTTATTTCACTTTAATCGAAGATTCATCTACGGAACAGCCCCCGGAGTATTCTGGGTATTTTTTCTGGTTTCAATGGCACTGTTCTAAGTTGGCTGATACCTCTACGGGGGTAACATCCGATCCAGCAAGAATTATTTTTTTCAGATTGACTTCGAGTCTAATGTCTGTCATTTATTAAAATGGAGGATAATATTTATAAACGAGGTCCTGCAGCATGGTAGGCAATCGAAGCTCGACAAAGCAATGTCACAAGGTCGGAATGGGATCCACAACATTCAGAATATCCGTCGTTTTATATTGTTAATTGACTGTTTCTCCATATAAAAGAGAGAGAGAGAGAGAGAGAGAGAGAGAGAGAGAGAGAGAGAGAGAGAGAGAGAGAGAGAGAGAGAGAGAGAGAGAGAGAGAGAGAGAGAGAGAGAGAGAGAGAGAGAGAGGAGAGAGAGGAGAGAGCGAGAGAGAGAGAGAGAGAGAGAGAGAGAGAGAGAGAGAGAGAGAGAGAAGAGAGAGAGAGAGAGAGAGAGAGAGAGAGAGAGAGAGAGAGAGAGAGAGAGAGAGAGAGAGTCTGGTGTACTGACTCCTCCCAATTATACCGCTTAATTGACTTTTCATCATTTCCAAAAAAAATAAACAGATCAATAACCTGTATTCCGATGATATTAGATTATGTCACCCGATAACACCCCATTCTCGTGACATAATTTTAATATCATCGGAATACAGACCTGTCATTAATCTCTATATATATTGTGTTTGAAGTGCTAGAAATTGATTATTGTTTGGATATTATCAGGATGGCACAGACGATTGAACGCGAAGGTGGGATGGGAGCATCTACACATTTACCCACTAGTGAATCTACTACAGAAAGGGTCCAAACTTCTGCAGCAAATTCTGAAATGATTGTGGCAAAAGAATGATCAATGTCTCCTTTCGCCAGTGTTTATGACTTCATTGAATATTTTTTTTTATTATTTTTTCATTTATGGAGAGTTTCGATAGTATTCGATATTTTTTACGAAATGTTTTCAAGTCATCTGCAGCATATTAACTATTTAGAACAGATCAAGATCATTTTAATGGGGTCGACCAAAACTGGGGTCGAGAATTCTTGGCGTCGAGATTTCTGGTTAACCATATTCCTTGGTCATTGACACAATCAGCGACAGGTATAATTATATCTCTCTCTGACACAACTTTCAGTACGTGGGATCAAAAACACAATGAAATCGTTCAATTCACAATTAAAAGGTAATTGAAGGTACCCGTATCGAGGGTAAACAAAACAAAAAGCGAACGAAAACCGTAAAAGTTACGATCCTGACAGTTAATCTATTGAGTGACTGAAGGGGTATAAGCAAACATAAAAAATGAAAATCACATGTAAAATTCTATGATCGACTTGGTACGAACGCATATATTGTTCGGAATGTAACAAGTCTCATTTATTTCACGGCCATGAATTTCTTATTATTCGCTGTTTCTGCGCATAGCGCACTACGGTAAATATGAATCTTTCACGGTCTGAACAAATTCACGATACACCGTAACGTAACCCATTCTATTATTTGTAAATGCACCATGTCATCGCTTGGCGATTTCGGTCTTTCTTATTTAATCGACGACAATGTGTCATCGGTTCCCATAGAGTAAATAAGTTGTCTCTGCTTCCTTCCGTTATGAATACTTCGCTGTTTCACGATTTCATCCGATTTCTAAAATCCATTGGATTCGTACTCGGTTTTTCATGTTTCGTTCGAGATGAACGATTCGTACCACTGGTTTTCGCTCTTTGCTCTCGGGGAACTGACTTCACCATTTACTTTTGTTTATTTTTCAGTTTTCTAATAATTCTTGCTATATGTTGACTATACATGTGAACTTTCATAATGCTCAATCTTGATCATAAACATCTTTAATTGTTTTAAATTACTTCGTATATTTTGTTTATATACTCCCGATTTTGCTATCATACTTCTGGTAACTGGAAGGAGAATAGACTTCCCCATCTCCTTCAATGCAGAGGTCGTGACTCCGACCGCGACTGGGTCAACATTCTTTGCACTTATTGACACCTATAGTCATTGTGATAAACGTCACTCGTTGTATGCACACGAACCGCCCCGCGATAAAACCAACATTGTGGAATCTGCGTAAGTATCGACCCGGATCAGCATAAGCATGCCGCGCAGGGCTTACCCGGATAGACACTTTTCTCCACCTGTAGATTTTCTGTTTCAGGAATCATTACTGTATACCTCCATCCCCCTGAGACGGAATGTGTCGGCCCGGATCAGTCTGCGCGTACTGCGCAGGCTGATCTGGGTCGATACATTACGCAGAGGTCATATGTTGTTTTCTCGTGGGACGGCTCATATAGGCTAAACAAGTATATGTGGGTATGTCACCAGGGAAAAGCGTTGTGTGCTTGATGGATTGTTTCTTTGGCTTTACGCCATTTTCAGCAATATTTCAGTCATATCACGGCGGCCAGTTCACCTTTTCTTGCGTTTCCTAGCTTTCTTACACTAGTACTCCACACAACATACTTTCCAAGCAGCAACTGGCTGTTTTTTCCGAAACGACTGTTAGCCCAATGGCGAAATGACGCTTGTCACAGTGAAAGTTTGTCAATTTACAACGTCGGAAAGAACGTTAACCGAGCTGGGATTCAAACCCACAACCCTTGTATTGACAGCCCGCGTCGATACTGACAGAGCTATGCAAGAAAGAGAACTCACCAGGCGAAAATGGTTACCGTCATTTTGGACCAAATCCGGCCCGGACAAAACCGTTGTTTAGTATTCTCTACTTTCACTTTCATTCAAACAAGGTCAAAATACTAAAAGTGATCGAATCAATCATTTCTAGTGCATCATATACACATTTACAATGAATTTAAACTCAATCATATATTCAATACATTCTGGTGATGGTATACATTCATTTCTACGCAAACAAAGTTTTTTTATGGACTATTTTGTCAGCGATGTATTTGGCGTAATTTGACCTTTACTGTCATGAATGTTCGGTGGGATAATCTGTAGAGCTATAGGGTAATACCTCAGTGGCTCGAACATGGGAAAGCTGGAATGGTAATAGAGAGCTACTGTAGAAACAGATATTTGAAGTAATTTATTGGCGATATGTAATTATACTTTAACAAAAGGGACTGATTTCAGTCTGGATGTCGATGAGTGTCTTCGGAATTCGCCTACTATGGCAATTGGCTCTAAAGAGCCCCTTAATAAACAATGACGTCAACGTTATAAAGTGTGTACGCACGGCTTTGTAAAATTGACGATGTGTTTAATGTTCTAAACATCCAACCTTTTGGACGCTAATTAAAGTTATAGGAATACATTGCCTATCATTCAAGAAACTGTTTTCATAATTGTTTGTTTTGAGAAATGGAGCAGAATGAAGCTAGGTGAACAGTAGGTCGAGGTGTCTAGTTCCGACACCACTTCAAACGTGTTCGAATTCACTATGAACTAAAACTTAATAATACACTGATAATTCGCAGTGTTTTATTGCTAGGAATATCATATTTGAGCCGTCCCGCGAGAAAACCAACATTTTGGCCTCTGCGTAAAGTATCGATCCGGATCAGCATAAACATGCGGCGCAGGCTAACACGGACATACACGTTTAGCCTCCTGTGGATTTTCTGTTTCACGAACCATTACACCTAGTCATTGTGATAAACGTCACTCGTTTTATGCAAATGAGCCGTCCCGCGATAAAACCAACATTGTGAATCTGCGTAAAGTATCGACCCGGATCAGCAGAAGGATGCCGCGCAGGCTTACCCGGAAAGACTATTTCTCCACCTGTGATTTTCTGTTTCAGGAAATCATTACTCTATACCTCTATCCCCCTGAGACGGAATGTGTTGGCCCGGATCAGTCTGCGCGGACTGCGCAGGCTGATCTCGGTCGATACATTACGCAGAGGCCATAATGTTGGTTTTTTCGCGGGACGGCTCATTTATGTAATTTATAACCTCGTTTTACAGTCTAACAGTTCTAACAAGTAGCGCATGGTTGAGACATGAGAGCAGTCGACTTTTGACAACATTTGTTGGGAAAGGAGAGATTGCTCGCAATGAGCAATGAGCAATCTCACTTTTAACCACTATGTTTTTCAACCCTATCAAATAGTTATACTTTCATGATCAGTGATTTTCCATATGTTTTCCCAGTTGCTATTGAAGTCGCCTGCTATCGTCTGGTTTGTTGTTTGTGGAAAGGGTTAACCCTTTCCCTCAAATAGACGCTTTCTGACGCCTCTGCAGCAGACAGCTGTTTGAAAACATAGTGACAAAAGAAGAAATTGCACAAAACGTGCAATTTCTCCTTTTGCCACAATGTTTTCCACTTTTAGTCATACGTTATCCATTCAATTATGGAGATTTGCTAGTTTGACAAAATACGTTCAAAGTCGTTTGCTGCAGAATTGCCGTATGAGGAAAGCGTTAATAACCGATTAAGCCGAAACAGGACCGTGTATTACACGGTGTATATAGTGTCCCTGGCTGAAACAATCTGATTTCAGAATGTACCATCAAATCTTGCGCTCGACAACACGTGTTGGTAACGACAAAGCCTGTCAATGCAGTGGTCGTGACTCCGAACCGCGACTGGGTCAGTATTCGTTGCAGCAAATGAGCCGTCCCGCGATAAAACAACATTGTGGAACCTGCGTAAAGTATCGACCCGGATCAGCAGAAGCATGTCGCGCAGGCTTACCGGAAAGACTATTTTCTCCACCTGTGGATTTTCTGTTTCAGGAATCATTACTCTATACCTCCATCCCCCTGAGTCGGAATGTGTCGGCCTGGATCAGTCTGCGCGTACTGCGCAGGCTGATCTGGGTCGATACATTACGCAGAGGTCATAATGTTGGTTTTTTCGTGGGACGGCTCATATAGGGCTAAAACTGTATATGTGGGTACGTCACCAGGAAAAGCGTTGTGTGCTTGATGATTGTTTCTTGGCTTTACGCCATTTTCAGCAATATTTCAGTCATATCACGCGGCCAGTTCACCCTTTCTTGTGTTTCCTAGCTTTCTTACACGAGTACTCCGCACAACATACTAAACAAGCAACTGGCTGTTTTTTTTCCCTCATAGACTGTTAGCCCATAGGCGAAAGACGAATGATGCTTGTCTCAGTCAAAGTTTTAAACCCACAACCCTGTATTGACAGCCCGCGTAGATACCGACTGAGCTACCGGGGCATTGTGTGCCAGAAGTCCAACTGGTACGAATCAGAAAAGAAACACGTGGGTATAGGAGAACCTGTCACCGTGATAAAATTTAAATAACTTTGAACGCCATTGAACTCCAATCCAGTTAATTAAGGAACATTAACCCTTTCCCACACACAGACGCTTTATGACGCCTCTTCAGCAGCCGTTTTTTTTTTTAATATGTGTCATAATGAGCAATTTCTCCCTTTTGTCACGGCAATGTTTTCAACTTTATACAATAAGTGTTCTCTCAATTTAGATAGTGTCCCTATTTCTGCCTAGATGCTTTCAAAGTCGTCTGCTGCAGATGTGGTGTATGTGGGGAAAAAGGGTTAAGGATTGTTTAACCCTTTCCCTCATATGGCAATTCTGCAGCAGACGATTTTGAAGGTATTTTGTCAAAAATTAGAAAATCTCCATAATTGAACGTGCAATTTCTCCCTTTGTCACAATGTTTTCCACTTTTTAGTCCATAGGTTATCCATTTAATTATAGAGATGTTCCATTAATTGACAAAATACGTTCAAAGTCGTCTGCTGCAGAATTGTCATATGTGGGAGAGGGTTCATACGTGTTAAGAGTTCAATTCCTTCTAGACGTAATTCAATTTATTTATTTTAATAACATTAGATAAAACTGTTTAATGTTATCGCTATTTTGATTTATTAAATCGGTTACCATGACAACATTTCACTCTTAATGATGCCTCATTGATACCAAATTTGTAACGTGTTTTTTTTTTTTGTGTGTGTGTGTGTGTCTTGGGGTGGGGTGTTGATGTTTGTATTAACTCCTATGATTACTTTCATTAGTAGAGCTATTTTCTACAGCAGACGCATTCGACCCCCATCCCCGTTTGCAGACGCTTGAGAGGAGTGTTCGTTCAGACGATTGTGTACACGCTCTATATAGAGGAAGGAATCCAATGAAAGATTTACAAGAGTTTTGCATTACCAGTCCATTTATAGAACCAGTATTAAACCCTTTTTCCGATACAGACCATACGTAATGCGTTTGAGCTGACGAAAATGTGGTAAATGACAAATTGTCTCACCAAGTTATGTATCCTTTTCACACACTGCTTTTAAACTATGTTATAAACTCTGTTATAAAAGTGTTACTTCCATTTTCCAAAATTAACTTTCTTCTCACATTAAAGTCTTAAAGACGACGACACGAAAAAGTATCATATCCAGGAAATCGCTAATGGACATTATATTTTATCTTTCAATGCACAATGTTGAATTGTAGAACCTGTTTAGAAACCTTTTGTACAGAACCGTCTCTCATTTCTCAGAGAGAGAAAGGGAGAGAGAGAGAGAGAGAGAGAGAGAGAGAGATGAGAGAGAGAGAGAGAGAGAGAGAGAGAGAGAGTGAGAGGAGAGAGAGAGAGAGAGAGAGAGAGAGAGAGAGAGAGAGAGAGAGAGAGAGCACACACACACACCACACAGGAAGAGACAAACTCATACAGAGAGAGACACACACATAGAGAAAGAGAGAGAGAGAGAGAAGAGAGAGAGAGAGAGAGAGAGAGAGAGAGAGAGAGAGAGAGAGAAATAGAGAGCGAGTGGGGGCGGGGGATAGGGTGAGGGGGGAGGGGGGGGGGGGGGGGGGGGGGCAGACACAGACAGACTTTGACAACAGAAAGAGATTGGCTTCATGCTATTAAATGCACGTCTTATATTAATATGCATAGACTGACATTTAATATCCTATATCTCTGTTGAAAAGGTGTTCAACTGAATTGATTCATGAGTTGTTGGTAAAGTAAATGGGTTGCACAGCACTGTGTCAATTATAAAATACATACGAAGGTAGGTGTGTTACATAGTTTTATTTTACATTTCACATACTTGTTGTTTTTTTCTATTGATTTCACAAAGCAGGTGCCTTTTTTTATAATAAAAACACATTTTAGACAGAGCTAGTATATGAATTCGAATGTCATTCTTTGGCATCAATCGCTATTTAAACATATTGGAATATACCGGTATTTGGAAATATTTCAAAGTCAGCAATCTGCTATAGTCCTTTATGACGCCAACCATCAACGGTTTTAGCGTACGTAAATATGCTACCATTGATATCTTTCTATAACCATGAAAGTGACAGTTTTGAAGAGAGTAAAATGTATTAATGCTTTATATATTTCACTTTAATCGAAGATTCATCTACGGAACAGCCCCCGGAGTATTCTGGGTATTCTTTCTGATTTCAATGGCACTGTTCTAAGTTGGCTGATACCTCTACGGGGGTAACATCCGATCCAGCAAGAATTATTTTTTTCAGATTGACTTCGAGTCTAATGTCTGTCATTTTATTAAAATGGAGGATAATATTTATAAACGAGGTCCTGCAGCATGGTAGGCAATCGAAGCTCGACAAAGCAATGTCGAGTAAGGTCGGAATGGGATCCACAACATTCAGAATATCCGTCGTTTTATATCGTTAATTGACTGTTTCTTTCCCCATTAATCCATAATGCAACCGGTATCAAATTATACTATTTCACCACTCGCGAGGATTTAATTATCTTCAATCATGAACATACTTTGTTAATGCAGTGGCGTGAGCTTTCCGCAACTGTAATTACAAGTGTCGTTTGAGAACATCATTTTTTTATTTGTCTTTTAAATTAAACAGTACCTTTATAACATTCGAAGTTAAGCAAGACATGCAAATTTGTTCATTAAATATCCATAACAAAGTAATATTTTCAACAAACACCAGGTTTTTATATGTTACTTGGATGAGTTATATGAAAACAGGTACGCATCTTTGGCAACTTCGCTTTATATGCAACAGGTTAAAATGCTATTACAAATAGTATCTTTTTAAAATCGCCATTTAAACAACTAGCTTTGATGAACAAATAATACTTAACAGTACTGTTAAGTATTATTTGTTTGTGCTTCAAAAACGGACGACACTAAAATGTAAAATCAGGCAAAGAAACACAAGGATAATTTTTAATGGCCAGAAGAGATTTCCCTCGTTGGCGCTAAGCATTGGGGGATAGTATTACGATCGTTAATTTCTTTCCAGAAGTACTGGTAATTAACCTTCGAAGAGCTGTTATATTTATAACTGAAATAAAATCGGTGTCAAACAACTAAACAAACACTTTTTATATCAAGAGTCAGACCTTTTATATGATAAATAAAGCAGGAAATATTTTATGCAACTTTTTCTAATTTTTCATATCTTTCGCATGCACAATTACAACTTCAATTGTTTGTGGACAAATCTTTTTAAAATCGCCATTTAATTTAAACAACTAGGTTTGATGTACAAATACTACTTAACAGTACTGCATGTTTGTGTTTTAAAAGAAGACGACACTAAAATGAATAATCAGGTAAAGAAACACAAGGATAATTTTTAATGGCCAGAAGAGATTTCCCTCGTTGGCGCTAAGCATTGGGGGATAGTATTACGGCTACAAACAACTAAACAAACACTTTTTATGTCAAAAGTCAGAATTTTTATATAATATTTTCAAAGCAGGAAATATTTTATGCAACTTCTTCTAATTATTCATATCTGCATGCACAATAACAACTTCAATTGTTTGTGGAAAAATTCAGGACAGAACATTTTACAGTCGCCTGAAATAGCATGACATAGGATATTACCAATACTGCATTTTGATTGTGTTTTGAGCGTTTCTATACCAGAAATCAATATCTGAAACTACTGTTTGTTGGTCCATAAGTTAACACGATTATTCGCGCAACATTATTTCAGTTGTATCACGGCAACAGCTCACTTATTCATGATGCCTGGGTAAACAAACCAGTAACAGGTTAACAAATGAGCCGTCCCGCGAGAAAACCAACATTATGGCCTCTGCGTAATGTATCGACCCAGATCAGCCTGCGCTGTCTGCGCAGACTGATCCGGGCCGACACATTCCGTCTCAGGGAGATAAAGGTATAGAGTAATGATTCCTGTAACAGAAAATCCACAGGAGGCGAAAAGTGTCTATTCGGGTATGCCTGCGCGGCATGCTTAGGCTGATCCGGGTCGATACTTTACGCCGAGTCCACAGTCTCACGTGTAAAATAATTTCCAAAAGTATTCCTATCTAATAACCGAGTGTTCTGTGTTTCTGAATCGGCCACATCTGCTTTAGTTGCACCAAAGTCTTCTTATGTCGTCTGCATTGGCATACACAGTTTGAAACCGTTAGTCATATGAGCAGTCCCGCGAGAAAACCAACATTGTGGACTCTGCGTAAAGTTACGACCCGGATCAGCCTAAGCATGCCACGCAGGCTTACCCGGATAGACACTTTTCGCCTCATGTGGATTTTCTGTTTCAGGAATCACTACTCTATACATCTATCCCCCTGAGACGGAATGTGTCGGCCCGGATTAGTCTGCGCGGACAGCGCAGGCTGATCTGGTCGATACATTACGCAGATGCCATAATGTTGGTTTTCTCGCGGGACGGCTCATATATCAAGTGACTTATTGTCTTAAACACCGGAGAAATTTATAGAAAATAACTCATTTTAGCACGTTCCTCTTTTTACTCAATGTTTTCCAAATTCTTGATTATAAATGACGTCTAATAGTCTTATATCATATTACATTGTATCTGTAAATCTTCATTTCAGCAATTTCCTCTTTTTTTTCAAAAGTCGTAGCATGTAATGGCGGCAAAGTCTCCAATCATCGTCTGCACCAAGCTATGTTCGAGAAACCTTTCCTTGAATATGAAGTCACTGTCTTCTACAGCAAAGTCTTTTCTTAATTAATTTCGAGAACTCATTACGGAATGTTTTGTTGAGCGCTGCGTATAATATAGGATTTATAGCATTGTTGATATAGAATATATGGTTGATGAGGTTATCCACGACACTGCCTGTGTAAGAGTTCATTCTACAAGCTGTCGTGTTTAATGTATAGCACACACGCAAGATAAAAAACGGCATCCACGATAGAAAAAACACAAACGTTACAAAAAATAACATTTTCGCAGCTTTAAGTCTGTCTCTGATGTTACTTCTTGTATTTACGTTGTTTGTTAGCGTTCCTGAGATATTTCTTCTGACGTCATTTCCGGCGGGTTGCACAGGACATGATTGCTGACAAACAATTTTACTACCTTGTATTACGGAAAACATTTCTAACTGTTGTGTAAGAGCGGTGTTTTTTACGCTTGTCGACGGTCCTCGTTTATTGGAGATAGGTAAACTAGGTGATGCGTTCGATCCTTGTGAACTAATCTGACTTTTTGGGGTACTTGTAGAAGGACCTGCGTCAGATCTGGAGGATGAATACTGTATTCCGTTAACTAAATGGGCATTCGACAAGGGGAACACCGAATTTCGACTTCTATATGCAACGATAGCCACGGATTTATACAGTATTGACATGGCAACAATTTCAGCTATAAAACCTGTCATTATAAAAGCACTGAACGCGACGTAGAACACGGACCCTTGATACCGTGGTTGATAGTCGCACCTGTAGCTAATAAATACACAATTTTGAAATTCATATGTGTTCGGGTTTGGACCGTAGAATTCTATTAAAGGTAGGCTTACCACCAGAGAAAGTGTGGTAATGGACACGATTCCCTTGACGACATGGCGATCAAACATGAGAAACTTCACCGGTTTACAAATGGCCAGGTAACGGTCAATAGCAACCAGTAACAGTGTTAGCCCCGACATCACTAGGTTTAAGTGAATTAGAAATTCAAATATTTTGCATGTTACGGTCCAAGTTTGATCATAATAGTTGTACATTTTGTATACTGTATATGGATGTATAACTACGCACGCGAAAAGGTCAATTACAGCCAGAAATAGGATGAATATATTTGCAGAGGACATTTTTGATCTTGTAGAGTACACAACTATGACAACGATGTTGCCAGGGATACCAATTATTTGAAAGAGGATGATCATTGCGATCACCGGAACCATCTGGTCCGAATATTCACGATTCTTATCGACAGCAAAGGTATTCCAGCAACTGTGGTTCAAATCGCACGTACATAGCGTCTCTGTTGTACTTATATTCTCCATTCTGAAAATAAATAAAATAGTAATATTTATTACAAGCGAACCATAATGATCCTATATCGCTCACCTGATTCAACAGCACTTAGATAGAGGCCAATGTTCTTTCTCTATATATATCATCAACTATAGCCCCGCCCCCTGGGGGCCATGCTGTTCAACAGATCGCAATAAGTACAACAATCTTGGTAGAGGATAATCCAAATAACGTTTGCCTAAAGTTATTTTCAAATCGGGCCAGTACCTTTGGACAAGAAGATGTTTAACAGTTTTGCATTCCCCCTCTGTATGATACCACAACAACCAAAACTCTCCAATAATTTGATTTCTTCTGAGAGAACCACTTAAGGGACATTCCTGTGAATGTTTTTTGAAATCGGACCTGTAGTTCCAGAAAGGAAGACGGCGAGTGATCACAATAAGCCCTAACGTTGCGTACTCAGGCGGACTAATAACGAACACTTTCTGGTATTGTACAATCAGATTTTGTCTGCAAAGCTTCTCTCATCAATTATATTTTTTCAAAAGAGTCGTGTTTTATTGGTGATTGACAACGCTTAAAATAGGATTCCAATTGTATCATCTGATTGCTTTATAATGAGGCCGTGAGAAATCAGAAGAGAAGTAATTATTTCACACTGAGTGCTTAAAATAGCCCTAGCGAGACCTAAACACGCTACCTAACTCTCAAAGTAACCATAAATGAATGGTGTTTCGAGCCGCTTTCAGCAATATTTCAGTTATACTACTGCATTTACTGGGTAAATTACAAGTACTAGTAACTACTGGTCCGATATATCCCGAGCTCAAGATATATCAGTCGTTATGCTATATATCATCGCAAAGAGGACGTCATTCATGCCATTTTTAAGGTATTTTGAATGACTGGACAACACGAATGAAATGCAAAAATAGGTTTACCTACAACTGAAAAGAAATATGTACTTTCAGTTGTTTTAAATTTCAACGCGACTTATAGCAATTTTGATAAACTTTAGAAAAAATTTTGACCTTATGGAAGAAGGAATACTTTTAGAAATTGTAAAATTAACAATATCTTTAGACATTGTTAAAGACAGAAAGAAATAAGAGCGTAATAGACAAACAATAATTTCCACCTTGTGAAATCAAGAATGCTTTTTATACATTTGTGAAATATAGACTAATTTCAGACATTGTGAAAGAACGAAAAAGTTGCTGTGATATAATAACTACGGAAATGAATATGTTGTTCGCCAAGAGCTTTACGCTGTATATTCCAAAATGCTTTCAAAGTGGTCTGTATCATCGGTCAAGGGAAATAAAATTGACCGCTCCACTTTCGGCGGGGGATATACATTATCCTCTTTATTATTTATTAGATGATGGACATAAGCCCCTTCACATAGCCCTTCAACTGTTTGCCTATAATTACTCGATAATAATCAAATTATATTTTCTTAATTGAACATTTATCGGATTTTCATAACAAATATTTAATCCGAAATGTGTGTGTTTATCAGTTTGCCTATAACTACATATACTAGACAGAAGGTCATTAAACAATTCTTAATCACTATTCTTACATTAGAAGTAACTTAATAATGTGTTAATTTATAGATAAATGAAGTGAAATAACTCTCGCTGTGTTCTTTCTCTGTGTGTGTGTGTTTTTTTTTTTTTTTATAGTATGTGCTTATTCGAAGAAATATACTTGTTTCTCAATCTGTAATTCATATTTGAAAATAAAGTATATTGTTAAAATGTGATTAGATGTTGTTGTTCTCTCTCATGTTTTTTGTCTTTACCATTCGATAATGTTCTTTGCGAGAAGTAAGCTCAACACGCTTTCAGCAGAGGACTTAAGAAAATAGTGAGACAGAAGGAGTTATTGCTCATTACTAGCAATATCTCCTTTACTCACAACATTTTCTACTTGTGTCACTAATTAGAATAGGGACTTTCCATACTATTGCCTTGATGTAGTCAATGTCGTCTTGGGTATCGGGGATGTGGGAATCTGATTGGGGTTTAACGCCGTTTTCAACAATGTTTCAGTCATATCACGGCGACCAGTTCACCTACTCATGCGTTTCCTGGTTTTCCCACACCAGTACACCACACAACATACCTTCCAAGCAACAAGCTACTTTTCCCACATAGACTGTTAAACAGCCCATTGGTGAAAGACGAATAACGCAGGTCACAGTGACTTTTGTCAAACGTCGGAAAGAATGTTGGCCGAGCTGGGATTCGAACTCACAACCCCTGGATTGACAGCCCAGGTTGCTACCGACTGAGCTACCGGGGCGGCCGGGGGATGTGGGAAAGAGAAAGGGTTAATCCAGTGCAGATTAAAATGTTCTTTATTAATATCGAAGGGGATAATGTCCGTTTTCAGCAATCCTATGAAGGGGATAATGTCCGTTACAAATGGGATAATATCCGCTTTCATCAATTAGGTGAAAGGGATAATGTCCGCGTTCATCAATTAGTTGAAGGGGATAACGTCCGCGTGTGAAGGGGCTAATGTCCGTCTATGCACTCGTTCACGAACGGGATAATGTCCGGAGGGGCTTATGTCCGCCATTCGCATGTAAAGTATCGACCCGGATCAGCCTTAGAATGCCGCGCAAGCTAACCCGGACAGACACTTTGCGCCTCCTGCGGATTTTCTGTTTCAGGAATATCTACTCTATACCTCAATCCCCCTGAGACGGAATGTGTCGACCCGGATTATCATGTGGGGACTGCGCAGGCTGATCTGGGTCGATACATTACGCAGAGTCCATAATGTTGGATTTATCGTGGAACGGCTCATATATGGTATACAAAAGGTTTGAGGGTTCACGAATAGCATCATTTTGTTTTGTCCCATTCAAGAAAATATAAACGACGGAAAACAATGCCATTACATAAGCTCTTCCAGCCTTCGGTCAGTAGAGATTAGTATAAATACTGTATATTTTTCTGATTCATATATAAGGAAGTATTTAGAATACATGCTATGTAAATATAATATGGGACATTTTCAGAATAACTTACATACGTTACGAGCAGAAAAAATTCGAAAAAAAATCACTTTAACCCTTTTTCCACATACAACAAATCTGCATCGGACGACTTTGAAAAGGTCTAGGCAAAAAGCACAGAAAATCCCTATAAATGAAAGAACAATAATTGAATATAGTTGAAAACATGGTTGACAATAGGAGAAATTGCTCGTTTTGATCATTTTCCTCTTTTGCCGCCATGTTTTCAAAAAGCTGTCTGACTTTCTGACGGGTCTCATCAATAATAATGTCATTTGTGGAGATTTTTCAAATTTCTGTCTTATGTCATCAAAGTCATCTGCTGCAATGTTGACGTACATGGGACAGGATTAACCCTTTCCCACATACGATAATTCAGCAGCAGACGACTTTGAACGTATTTTGTCAAAACATAGACAAATCTCCATAATTGAATGGATAACCTATGACAAAAAGTGGAAAACATTGTGGCAAAAGGAGAAATTGCACGTTTTGTGCAATTTCTTCTTTTGTCACTTTGTTTTCAAAAATCCGTCTGCTGCAGAGGCGTCAGAAAGCGTCTATATGAGGGAAAGGGTTAAGCATACCTTTAAGGATAATCCACAAATGAAACAAATATACTATCGTTATTTATTAAATTTAAATATCTTATTTTATTCCATACCTAATTTATACGTCCAATCGTAGACGCTCATTCGAATCATGTGACCGTACAATATATTTCCGTATCGGGACGCACGCGCGTACAAAATAACCCGTATTCTTTTCGTATTGTACGATTCACAGGTCCCATGTTAAACCTATGATAAAGACCGAAGCGCGTGAAAAGGTTCCGAATGAAAGTCTGAATCGACAGGCGCTCTAGATAAAGCGTTACGATAAAGCTCCTGTTGTCACCGGATCATTATTGTCGTTTGCAAACAAGGAGTAACACTGAAACTAAAATGTTATCCGATTCTGAAATAGATGACTTTGTAATTGAACAGAAACCAAAAAACACTGTGAAAAAAACTAAAAGTGATGTAGGAATATTCAAAAGGTGGTTAGCGCAGGCCGTGCCGACAGAAACAAGGGAACTGGAAGAAATAAGTGCTGTTCAACTTAACAGTTATCTCCGGAGTTTTTACTTGACAGTTTTTTGGTTAAATTGACGTCATTGGAACGTGCATGACGTAATATAAGGATATGACAAAAGTGACGTAGAGATAGACGAAACTAAAAGACAAAGGTCATGTGGTCTGTACCGACCAATGAAAATCGTGATGCAAAGGAAATTTTATTCGGAACCCAATAATCTATGTTTAGACTTACAGGGGTGTAACATCATTTTTTGTTCACCGTTGTGGGAATCGTATATAGGGTATAAAATAAAAAGGTCATTTAACATTATTCTGCACAATACAAAATATATTTTGGGGAAAAAGTCGAGGTATAGAATAAAAAGATCATTTAACAGTGTTCTGTACAATACGGAATATATTTGGACTCGTACACAGCTTGGAAAATCATATTGGACTCGCCTAGCGGCTCGTCCAATATAATTTTCCAAGCTGTGTACTCGTCCAAATATATATCCGTATTGTACAGAACACTGTTAAATAACCTATAATTATTCTATACCTAATTTATACGCCCAATCGTAGACGCTCATTCGAATCATGTGACCGTACAATATATTTCCGTATCGGGACGCACGCGCGTACAAAATAACCCGTATTTTTTTCGTATTGTACGATTCACAGGTCCCATGTTAAACCTATGATAAAGACCGAAACACGTGAAAAGGTTCCGAATGAAAGTCTGAATCGACAGGCGCTCTAGATAAAGCGTTACGATAAAGCTCCTGTTGTCACCGGATCATTATTGTCGTTTGCAAACAAGGAGTAACACTGAAACTAAAATGTTATCCGATTCTGAAATAGATGACTTTGTAATTGAACAGAAACCAAAAAACACTTTTTGTGTCAGAAATTATTTGAAGGTATAAAATAAAAAGGTCATTTAACATTATTCTGCACAATACAAAATATATTTTGGGGAAAAAGTCGAGGTATAGAATAAAAAGATCATTTAACAGTGTTCTGTACAATACGGAATATATTTGGACTCGTACACAGCTTGGAAAATCATATTGGACTCGCCTAGCGGCTCGTCCAATATGATTTTCCAAGCTGTGTACTCGTCCAAATATATATCCGTATTGTACAGAACACTGTTAAATAACCTATAAATATCGGCACTACCTTTACCCTTTCCCTCATACGACAATTATGCAGCAGACGACTTTGAACGTATTTTGTCAAAAAATGGAAAATCTCTATAATTGAATGGATGACCTATGTCTTAAAGTGGAAAACATTGTGGCAAAAGGAGAAATTGCACGTTTTGTGGAATTTCTTCATTTGTCACTATGTTTTCAAAAAGCCGTCTGCTGCAGAGGCGTCAGAAAGCGTCTATATGAGGGAAAGTGTTAAGCATACCTTTAAGGATAATCCACAAATGAAACAAATAGACTATCGTTATTTATTAAAATTAAATATCTTATCATATCGGCACTTTCTTAACCAATCACAATATGTCGGTTCTCGATATAAACACATCTGAACATGTTGATTTACAATCATCACATATTTCAAATCAAGTTTCAAGTTTTATTAATTATAATCTCAGTTGATGTATACATGACAATATGAGAAATATAAGCACAGACTAATAAGAAATACAAGCACAGACTAATAAGAAATATAAGCACAGACTAATAAAAAATATAAGCACAGAATAATAAGAAATACAAGCACAGACTAATAATAAATATAAGCACAGAATAATAATAAATATAAGCACAGACTAATAAGAAATATAAGCACAGAATAATAAGAAATATAAGCAGAATAATAAGAAATATAAGCACAGAATAATAATAAATATAAACACAGACTAATAAGAAATATAAGCACAGAATAATAATAAATATAAGCACAGAATAATAAGAAATATAAGCACAGACTAATAAGAAATATAAGCACAGATTAATAATAAATATAAGCACAGAATAATAAGAATTATAAGCACAGAATAATAAGAAATATAAGCACAGAATAATAATAAATATAAGCACAGAATAATAAGAAATATAAGCACAGAATAATAATAAATATAAGCACAGAATAATAAGAAATATAAGCACAGAATAATAAGAAATATAAGCACAGAATAATAATAAATATAAGCACAGAATAAGAAGAAATATAAGCACAGAATAATAAGAAATATAAACGAGGCGTACAAAATGTAGCATATTTAACAGTACAATATAGGCGGGAGAATCAAATAAAGTACCTGAAAAACGGTTTATACCCATACACCCAAATGAAGTCCTTTTAGCTCTTAAACTTATGAATGTATAAAATTTACGATATTTCATAAACTTTTCAATTATCACATATTTCAATCAACACATTACCACCTCAATACTATTAACAATAGATGATGCTATCGCCGAGCAGTGACAGCACCTCTCTGTCTGATAGGATTCCAATATCAACCGGTTTATCTGTTCAATTTCTACAACCATACTGAGATTACAATAGCATATGAACCGTCCCGCGAGAAAAACCAACACTATATATGGCCTCTGCGTAATGTATCGACCCAGATCAGCCTGCGCAGTCCGCGCAGACAGATCCGGGCCGACACATTCCGTCGCAGGGGTATAGAGGTATACAGTAATGATTCCTGAAACAGAAAACCCACAGGAGGCGAAAAGTGTCTATCCGGGTAAGCCTGCGCGGCTTGCTTAGGCTGATCCGGGTCGATACTTTACGCAGAGTCCACACTGTTGGTTTTCTCGCGGGACGACTCATATAGAGTAATGACGTTTGGACCTTGATACACAAATGTTTTCTAAACTGAGATACAGATCACACTGCTAGGTTAACGAAATAGCCAAAGAAGTTTTCTGGTTCGGCATTTAAATGCGACGCACAAACTGATCTAAATGTATTATTGTTACACAAATCCTAAGGTTTGTTTTCCTAGAATAGCCCTCAATTACATTCCGAAGACATAACTTCAACAGTAATCTCCTTTATTGTAATTCTAATTTATGAACATTCCGAATGCTGGCTAGTTTACAAGTGTACACATCTGAGTGGATTAAATACGACGCTAGAGAACTTAGAATTTCATAGTTAACTTATAACCGTTTTAACCCTTATATACGCATGTTGACGCAACTGCAGCAGACGACTTTTGAAAAAGTGAAATAGCTCAAAACGAGCAATTTCTCCTTTTGCCACAATGTTTTCAACTTTTTTTTTCAATAATGATACCTACAATTATAGAGATTTTACATAATTTTGAGAAGACATGTTCAAAGTCGTCTTCTGCAGATTTGCTGTACGTGGTAAGGTAAAGGGTTGAGAATGCTTGATGCCCGTTTACGGATACAGTTTTGCAATCAGTTAATTGCTATGTTCGATAACCGTAGTGAATCTACCAATCAAAATACAGTCACTGTAGTTGGAAATATTTCCCATGGGAAAACAACAGTTGATCTGAAGATATGAAATTACGTCATAGTTATAATAATCGGCAAGCGGCATGTTCTATTTTGGGCACTCTGACAGTTTTGTTATCATTTTTGTTTGTTTTTTATAAATTATATAATATAATACAGCTACTGATTGTAAATAATATAATTGAGTTAAATGTCTCTGATAATGATAGAGTTACGGCATTTGAAAACAGAACAGCCACCATACAAGTAATCAAGTGACGTTCTTGAAACAGTGAGTTTACGTCACAAGAGAGAAAAGTTGACTTTCACAAGAGAAACAAACCAGGGACACTATGTTACGAAAACAGTTGTATTTACACGCAATTAACGGTGATCTTACGCAATTGAACCGGAATGGGTAAATACGTAGCGAGGCGAATATATTACTGATAAGGCTGATCAGGGACACTATATTGGGCTGATGTAACCGCACGCGTTTCATATCCCTGTAATATAGTGTCACTGATAAAACTAAATAGTTCTCCTCTGTGTGTTGTTATTTTATTTATCAAAACAAAACATATTCATAATGTTTAAATACTAGCAAACACACGGATAGGATAGGAAATTTGAATAGTGAAAAGGCACCACCATACTTTTGCATAATCTCATTTGTGAATAAACAATGAAACAAGTGTTGTACAGACGAGTGTTCACAATAGATCATCTCGCACTTCGTGCTCAGGTGAGATAACAAATACACACATCCTTTAAAATCCACATAATATGAAGTCACATCCATTTGTTCTCTATATCTCATATGTGTGAAAGGACGCGGTATGAACAGGAATCAAAGTTAATTAAAAAATAGTCAAAACTTAATCATCAGATAGGATTGTGACGACTGAATATATTGATAGTAGTTAGTAAATAGTACCATCGTTTCCGAAATGCGAAATAAATCAACCAACTTTCGCACAACATAACATTTTTTGGAGGGTTGTCGACAGACAAACCGGGGTAATTTTCACGCCCAGCAGATAATATGATTTGTATCGAGTAAGCAGCCGAGAACGACGCTTAGGTTGCTGCGGAATCAGAAATGGGACAAATGGCATTCTCCTCTTCATGAGCTTGTCGGTTCTGAGGATAATGAGGTAGAAATATTTCTTATATTGACCCTTTACAAAAAATGTTCAATCCATATTGATTGTTTGAAAATCATGGCGACAAGGCGGCATAAGAAAAGGGGCAAGATGGCAAAACATTATAATTCCATTTAAGTTTTCTGAAAGCTCTCGTCAGAATACAAGATAACTTAGCAGACTTGTTGCTTCAGTGACACTCTGCATAAATCGTTCAACGTTTAAGCCATATTGAATGCTTGAAAAACAAAGCCAACAGGTGACATAATAAATGGGGTAAAAACTACAATTAGCTTCAAACGACATCTCCTAAACCACTTGATCGATATCAGCTTAACTTCACGTAAATTATTCGAAGATTCAATGCATTATTACAAATGTCCTTTACTGATAAGCTATTGTAATTACAGTGTCCATTCCATCTTTAATCAAATTTTACCCGATATAAGCATTTACACATTTGCTACAATACCGTGACTAAGGTGATTGACTTTGGACCACCATGGTCCTCTTGTTGTTCGTAATTGTTTGTTTGATCTTGTATTATATGTTACACAGTCAGGATGAATGTCTTCAACAACTGTTGACCTATTTATGATCTCTATTTAATCGTTTTAACTCGATAAACACATCAACTAGTTGATTGATTGTTTCGTGATTACCGCCGCATTCTACAATATTTCAGTTATATCTCGGCATTTCCTGGATACGTTACCAATACTACTGGTATATTTATCCTGACACCAGCCAGCCAGTCGTGAAGCTACCCTCGCCCACGCTGAGCGCCAAGTAGGTCAGTCATTACTAACATTTTTGATATCTTTGGTATGACCCGGCCGTGAATCGAACCTGCGACCTCCTGCACTCAAGGTTGACGTTCTTCCACTACACCACAGAGGCTGTCGAAACTCCTACTCAACCGCCTGTATTTATTTATTGGGGTTTTACGCCGCTTTCAGCAATATTTCAGTTATATCACGGCGACAGTTCACTTATTCATGATCCCTGGGTAAACAAACCAGTACTAGGCTAGAAAATGTGCCTTGCCCAAGGGCACTCCACTATGACCGTAGTGCCGAGACTGGGGATCGAACCCGTATACGGCATATTATAAATGTCAGTTCAACAGTCTAAAATAACTTGATACAATTAAATATTACCTTTGCTTTCGTAATTGCAATGCTTTCCTTCCGACTGTCCTGTCAGCGGCATATACATCTTACGAAGACGACTTTCAATGTCTATAAGGACAAGGCATGCAACGTCTTTCAAAGCATATTTAGACATAGCTAAAAATGCATGTCGAAAATGCGTGAAACGTGTACAAAGCTCTCTCAATGAAAGTTTGAGAATGAATACATTTTACATTTGCAATAGTGCTCGATAAGCTGCGTATGTGTGAGGGAAAAAATGTATAACGTAAAATTGCATAATTAAGTATAAGTGTGCCCTCAATTTAAATACATTCTCACATTACAAAGTGTTATAAATAATATGACATCTCAGTAGTACACGATTATTGAAAGCAATTCGTGCATTACCAGCCAATTAACACTTCTTCGCAGCACACGACTATCGACACCATTTTAACAAAAAATTATAAAGTTATCCCGGGATTCCAAAGTATGCGTCTGCAAGTGATTTAAAATATATAAAACTTCTTTCAAGGAAAATATGTGTTAACAAAATTATGAGGGAAATATTAGAAACCTGCAGCAGACGATTTTTAAAACATCAGATAGGAAATTTCTCCTTTTCCCACAACGTTACAATTAGTAAAAAACCCAAAAATACAAGTGAAAGTTGATGCAACGCATCAATGACTAAATATTCTAAGGTGTAGTTGCAGCCATTAGCCATTTAGCTAACACTATGTATATTTTGTAAATAAAGTTGATATTCTCTGTAATGCATCATAAATCAAAGTGCCGAAGGCACTGTAGTGGCGAACGTGTAGAAAATCCTGCAAAGTAACAAGCAGTATCTCGGTGTAGACCTTGCGGTTTTCAATAAAAGTGAACTCTGGTGCGGGTAAATTTGAGTAAAGCTTCATCATTTGACAGAAGAATAATGTTAGTTTGCCAGAATCCTGATGTGTTCAAGGTAAGGCCATACTAGAAAGGCGACACCTTAAGGGTTTCGCGGGATAGAATGAGTGGAGAGGAGCAGAATTGCATCCGAACTACCAACCGACCACACACAATGCTGAATATATCATTTCGATTCTAACATGATCCAAAACATAACAATGGATGACACTCAAGTATTTTGCAACACCAAAATTATTAGGGATGGCAACGAATATTCGAATATTCGATTATTCGATCGTATGGTCGAATATTCGAATACTATACCATGATTCGAATATTCGATAAAAATCAGAAATATTTATAAAATATTTATATATTTAATTCAAATTGAGGATACTTGAAATATTTACCCATGCTTTTTTGCTGTTAAAAACTGCAAGTAAAGGGTTACCGATGGTCAATGTTACGCGTATTGTATAAGGTGTCAATACTGTAGATAACATGTCAAACTGATAATCCTTGCTTTGGGCTATCAAACTGATCGATACAATACTGATGGTTTCGTTCCAAAACTCCGTAACTTCAACTTAGGTAGCATGTAGTTACGTTTTTATTCAATCATATAACAATCATGTAACAATCACACAAAACCGTCGGTTTGGCTGTGCAATTATCCGATTACATATATTTATGTTTTTTAGCAATCCGGTACTGGGAATATTTCGTGTAATATAGTGTCCCTGAGTCAACTCAGCTTTAGTTGTTTAAGATTCATATGACAAGACAATCTTCGTATGTTCTACTTATTTAATGCCGAGCCCCTGTAGCTTGATCGGTAGGGACGCGGGCTTTTAATCCAGGGGTTGTAAGCTCGAACCCTAGCAAGGCCAACATTCATTTCGACGTTTGACACTTGATACGTATGTTGTGTGGAGAACTGGTATGAGAACGCCAGGGAAACACATGGGTAGTTGGAAATATGTTTTTTAAAAAAAGGCATTAAACCCAATCAATCAATCATTTTTCTCATTTCAACTAATATTACAAATAATGCACACTAAGACGAGTCTTTGCGTTCATGCAAGCTCTTCTTGGTATACATTTTTGCTACTGGTGCATCCACATTTAATTAAGACTAGACCATTAACATGCAAGAACTTGTCAACTATAAGGAATTGTGAGTTCGTTCTAGAAATCTAGACCGCATTGGTGGTGTATTAATAGAGCGTTTCGCCTCGGATGCGTGATTGAAATATTAGCTTAACGACTGACTGGCTTGTGTCAGAATAAATTGACCAGTAGTACTGGTAACTTACACAGGAAACTGTTGAAAGCGGTGTTTAATACTAAACAACCTAGAAATCTAGAGATACACTAATGGTATACAAGATATGAGACTGTCCTTGGTTTAGGGTATATTCTGGTATTTCAGAACAGTATAGAATCTGAACCAGTTCGAGCATCCGCACAGTCTGATTTAGATCTACACTTTGACAAAGTACTTACAAAAGCTTTTAAAACCTACTGATGAGTTGTGAAGATTTTGATCAAGCTGAACAGATACACAGGCTGATCTGGACATGACTATTCACAAATTATAACTTGCATGGACCGGCTCATATAATGATAGTGGTGTGTTTGAGTTTTATGAACTTCATAAGTAGTAATCAAAAGTTATACAATTGACACTGAACCGGATTTTTAAACACCTATACTGACGAGATAAAGAAACGCTTCATCGAAAGTTGGCGTTAATTTTGTTACAAAGTATAAATTTGAGTTGCAATGTCAGAAATATACATGTACTCTGACCGATATACCTAAACTCGCACGATTTTATTCAGCCCATTGTTACATTCGTGTAACTGCTCACGAATTGCTAGTGCAGCCCGTGCGTGTGGACAGGTCTGGCTAAAGAAATAGTGGTCCCTTCCACGTTTCAAGATTAATCTCTCCACGAAGTTTCCATTGTAAAAGCAGAAATATATCTATCTGTATTTTAGTTTACCCTTTTTTACTGCATTGTTTTTTGTCCATGTGTTCCAACTTCATCAAGATTATTTACAATAAAACTCCTCCACCGTTTACAACAAATCTGACTAGGCAACTGAAACATCTAGGCTAATGCAAATTCACTGCAAATGCTAGTATCAGTATAGTGTCAGAAACATTTTTGAAAATGATGACATTGCTCCGATTGATGGCAAATGTTTGCTTTTACAACAATGCTTTCAATTGTTGATTACTGCAGATGCGTCTTTATCTATATGAGCTTCAGACGTCATATGAGGGGAACGGTTGAAAACAGCTCACTATTTTTCGAGTTCGTGTTTGAGGTGTCGACCACATTTTCTATTATAGCCACTAACACGTGCATGCTTTTATCGAGTGACTGACCACGTGCCGCCTTAAATTGAACAATCAACATGTTTTTTCATTGGTTAACGGCATTTGTATAACTGTAGCAGATATAAATGACAAAACATGTATATGTTGATATTTGTGTGTTTGTAAGATTGTATACATGTACAAGTTGGACATTTTGTCTTTTGTGAATAAAATCTATCCATTAGATTTCGGGGGTTGAATTTACACTCGTGGGGCTAACTTAGATTCCTATTCATGTATGTATTCTTTATTATGTATGTATTCCCTGTCTTCTTTCGTCCTTTCTTTCTGTGTTTCTTTCTTGAGTTACGCAAGTAATGTTTAAGTGACAGGCTTTCATCAAGATCCCCCAACACGTAAGCTTGATAAATATCATACAGTATTTGAATGGCGGCTATTATTTATCTGAAATATTGTAATTACGTATCTGATTTCGGTTGAAAATAGCTTTTTTTCATTTTAATATTTCCTGCTTTTACTTTTTAGCACAGATGTACTAAACATTGTGGTTTAAAGAGGCAGTGTAAATTTGAAGTCCTATCTTTCTTAAATGTTTTCGAATTATTTCATTTTGGCGGTAACTTTTTGATTTTCAAAAATGTTCGACCACATGCTCTTCATCATGATTTAAAACAAAAACAAAACAGAAATGTATGTGCAGGCCAGTTAAAGAGTTTAGATTAGGATAAAAAGACGTCATAAGGAGATATTAGGTCGTTCAAGGGGAAGCAAGTCAGTAAAACACTTTACTATTAGGTCTACCAAGTGATCGATAATTTGTTAATTAAAGATTGATAATTAGTATCTTAACAATTACTTTATGTTAACCTTTTGTCACATACAGACGCTTCCCCTCTGCAAGCAGACGACTTTCGAAAATATTATGGCAAAAGGAGGAGTAATTTATCCCTTTTCACAATGTTTACAGCTCTTTTCAATAGTTGTGTATCTAGATATGAAGATTTTTCATTACTTTGCTTAAAGGATAAAGTTGAGTTCCTATTATTGTCAGTACAATTTTGCGGAGTAAAAGTGGACCTTATGAAAATATATTAAAAGTTATTTTTAAAATTAATTAAACCCTTTTCCACATGCAGATTGTTCTTAAGAAGAAAGATATTTACCGAACGCTCGCTTTGAAGATCGTTCAACAATAGGTTCTAACCTGAATCACAAATTATGTACTGCCATCTAGCACAACTGTCAAAACATACCACATGTTCAAATCCATATTAAATATAAACATATAAACATATAAGATGTATTGAGTTTACAATGACCCTGTATATCATGGATTCACTAATTGTATACAAAGAACTGCAAATTTATATGATTGTAATGTTACAATTTTAAAACTGTATTTACAGGATGAGAATTTCAGATGAGAGACGATCGACCAACGATGGATTACTTATATGAACGGAACAATTGATTTTATTCGTGTGGTAAGAATTTTAGTCTTATATTGTTTTGCACATTTTAATAATTCTTAAACGTGCACTATTAATTGGGTTCCATTTCACTTTTGAATTTCAAACATGTTTCTATCAATTTCCCAGTCGTTTAAATTTTAACCATTCCCACATACATTAAATCTGCAGCAGACGACTTTGGAAACGCCTAGGCCAAATTATGACCAATCCTTAAGCTATTTTGCTAAATATTTCAGAATAGAAGAGAAAATATTGTTGCAAAAGGAGATATTGCTCTCTATAAGCAATGTCTCATTTTGTCACAATGTTTTTTCAAAAGTTGTCTGCTGCAAGTTGTAAAAATGCTATCAAAATATCACAAACAAATCTACTTTGAAAGAAGAAATAGATGATTTAACAGCGATGTTTTTCCTTCTATAAATTGTAACGGACCCATTCACAATTACAAACGATTCTTTACAATTTTATGACAGGGTCCAACGAACCAGTTAACAATTCTGGTCATCTACCTAATTCTACATATTTTGCTGAATTCTTTTTACATTGATTTTTCTGTCAAGAAAAAAAATAAAAATCTCAACCCGTTGTTTACATTTTTAAACAAATCGCAACCTTTTCTGTGCTGTATATTAATAACGTGTAAATATGACATCAAAACAGATTGATTAGACATAATAGCATGACAGTTAGACATAGCAGTAACATGTTAGTTTGACATAATAAGACATACACTAGACATAATAACGTGTATGATAGACATAATAGCATGGCGAAGAGACATAATAACATGTTGGTTTGACATAATAATATGTCGGTTTGACATCATAACATACCAGTTTGACATAATGACATATCGGATGGACATAAAAACATGCCATTTGGACATAATAACATGTCAGTTACACATAATAACATGTCAGCTACACATAATAACATGTAAGTTAGACATACTAACATGTAAGTTAGACACCGACCAATTATTCAGTAGTAATATTGAAATTCACAATTTTATAAAAAACGACGCTATTTTCCCACAATGTCCCTGGTAGTGTTTACAAATGTGTGTATATAATTGCGTAGTGATATCCTAATAATTAAGAACACTTAAATATGATAGATACACATTCAGAGACTTGTAATTTTATTTGGTTACCTAGAATAAGTGGAATTTATTTTACCTATTTGACATTTGCTTATGTTTGAATTCGTAATATGTCTAGAATTTGTTTACACTATTTTGTTTGTGATTTGTGAGCAGGGTGAGTGTATTAAATAAATTAATACGCTCACCCTGTTCCGATTCATTTACATCACAGGTGCCAGTCTCGTTTAAAATCTAAAAATAGCATGTGACTATATATTGACAACGTACATTTCCTTTTTAACGGCCAATTTTTCTGGCTATAATTTACCTTAAGATATTCGCGAGGAATTATTATTTTCAAAGATGTTACAGTCAAAGCAAGTTATGTAACGAATTATATTAGAGTTAATGGAATAATAAGCGAGGTATAGCTTTTAATGTAAAACTACTGCTTGGGGACATCACTGGGGTGACATGAGGTCCGAGTAAAAACTCGTAAATCAGATGATGATTTTACATCTATAAAACACGGTAAGTAATCAGTATTCAGGACTTGCGCGCTGAAAATCTTTATCTCCGGCTTATTTCTACGATCAACTCATTTAACATCAAAATCGGGTACAACTGTGAAAGATATTTGAATAAAAACACAAAACTACGCTTTTTTCGAAAGGAAATTACTTTTTCTCTCTTGTACGCATTTGAAATGCTGTATAAGGCGCTTTGTCATAAATTGATTCAGCAAAATATGTCGAATTATTAAAAAACAAATGTTACCTCAGTCAGAGACATATAACACATGTGTGATGTCCCGGGCCGTAGGATAGGAAATATACATTGTCAATATATAGTCAAATGCTATTTTTAGCTCGACTTTTGAGAAAACGAGACCTATTGTCATGACCCTGGCGTCGTCGTCGGCTGCGGCGGCGTGGTCGTCCGGTTTAGGTTTTTTGTTCAGCTCAGCTTTTTTTCTGTTTTCTATCAGTCGAGCGTCTGTGCCGTACGCGGTGCTCTTGCTAGATTTTAAACGAGACTGGCACCGGAGATTTACATCACGTGACTGAAAAGGTAGCTATAGAGTCTACTAGAAAATAACTTGAAAATGACCCTTTAATTAATTGATTTGTCCACACTTTTACTCCGCTAAAATATTACTGGCAATAACAGCAACTAAAATTAACCCTTTCCCAAATACAACCAGTATGCAGCGGATGATTTTGAAAACATGGACAAAATGATGGAAAATCTTATATAAAAAAAATAGGTTTATACAAATAATGTATATGTCAAACCTTGTCGAATTGGGTATAGGCAGTGGTATATAACATCCCTCATCATATAATTATAAAATAAAGTCAGAAATTAATTCAAATACTGAATTGAAGATCTAAACAATTATGCTGTTTACACGTTGAATAGTATAACCTTATATTAATAATATACAAGAAGAATTTTGATGCTTTTGAAGCATGATTTAACCCTTTCCCTCATACGACAATTCTGCAGCAGACGACTTTGAACACATTTTGTCAAAACATCCATACATCTCCATACTTGAATGGATAACCTATGACAAAAAGTGGAAAACATTGTGGCAAAAGGAGAAATTGCACGTTTTGTGCAATTTCTTCTTTTGTCACTATGTTTTCAAAAAGCCGTCTGCTGCAGAGGCGTCAGAAAGCGTCTATACGAGGGAAAGGGTTAAAGGAAGCAGATGCAGTTAAGTACATTTAAATAACCTGTGCAAGTAGACAGAATGTAAATATTTCGAACAAGAAGGCCAATGTCCCTTTATTTCAAACAAGAAGGCCAGGATGTGCCTATATTGCTAAAATAGCCTATATAAAAAGGTTACTAAGAGCAGAAAGGGTCAATATTGACGTAGGGATTAAACGTTTTGCATGCTACGATCTATGTGATATTCAGCATGTGAAGTTTAGTCGTGAAATGACAAGTTTAGTCCTGAAACCAATTGGTTTACGGTGTGTTTAACATTCACTGCAACTATAATGTGTCATACTAGCTGAAGTTTCTCAATTATTTGTTACCAATAAACTGTTTAAAATCCTCTAACTAGATCCATTAGATAAAAAACCCCATAGGTGCTTACATATTAACATATATTAAGGTGTATTGCCTCTAGTTATAAGTTAAGTGTGACACAAGCTTAGGAAGGAGAGGTGGAAGTCTATTCTCCTTCCAGTTTAGCAGAAGTATGATAGCAAAAATGGGAGTATATAAACACAAAATACGAAGTAATTAAAAAAGAAAAAGATATGTATGATCAAGATTGAGCATTATGAAAGTTTACCTGTATAGTCAACATATTGCAATAATTATTAAGTCTGTTTTGTTTGTGTGTAATGTCACTTTAATCGTTTTGAACATGTCAGAAAAAAACTGAAAAATAAACAAAAGAAAATGGTCAAGTCAGTTCCCCAAGAGCAAAGAGCGAAAACCAGTTGGTACGAATCGTTCATCTCGAACGAAACATGAAAAACCGGGTACGAATCGAATGAATTTTAGAAATCGCATGAAATCGTGAAAACAGCGAAGTAGCGAAAGGAAGCAGAGACAACTTAATAACTCTATGGGAACCGATGACACCTTGTAGTCTATTAATAAGAATGACCAAAATCGCCAAGCGATGACATGCTGCATTTACAAATAATAGAACGGGTCACGTTACGGCCATGCGTATTGCATAGTTGGGTTAACGTTGTTTTTACAGTTTCTAGAATTATACTGTAATATGTAGTAATTAAAATGAATCATCATTGATTTTTTAAAGATTACCCATTGAATTTAAAATCTCAATTTCTGAGCTTTGATGAATCGGGTAGTAAACCAAACTATAAAAAAGAGTAGACTAGGAAGTTAGGGGAAGTTATTAAACACCCATTACATGTGTCTAAAGTTTTGTAATAACGGTAGAAGACATACGTATTTTGTATCTTGCTGTTTCTTAAATCATTTTGTACAATTTATTTATTCATAAAGGCTGTTTTTTTCAAACATATAACAAGAGTTTTTCTTAACAATAACAATGTTGGTTGTTCCCTTTTAGATTACGTCACCCCATGGTACAAAATGAAAACCTATCCCATACTGACGCCGCGTCAATAATTTGCTTTCTCTACGAAATATCTTACGATTTGTTCTATTTTATTAATCACTCGACGACACGGTCAGTCCACGGATTGAGCTGGTTCGTGTTTATGTCTCTGATCCGGTGTATCGGTGTTGTTCACAAAAGCGTGGCGCGTATGAATATACATAATAATGTTTACTTCAGAAATATTCGTATCTTTTAAACAAAATTCATTTTAAAAGCCGCAAATACATTTTCAGTTTGAAAAAAAGTGTCCAAACTATATTTTATAATCAAACTGATTGTTACGTTTAGGATCATGTTAGAATCAAAATAATATATTCAGTATTGTGTGTGGTACTTTTATGGTAGTTCGGATGCAATGCTGCTCTTCTCCAATCATTCTATCCCGCGAAACCCTTAAGGTGTTGCCAAGTACAAATTGTGACACAATAGCTGTGTAGACGTTCGTTCCGTAGAAAAGAATTGAATTATTCTGCTCCACTTCACTCATTCTATATGTTAAACCTTTGTCACATACAGACGCGTCTGCAGCAGACGATTTTTGAAAATATTTTGGCAAAAAGGAGTAATTTCTCCTTTTTCACAATGTTTACAGTTCTTTTCAATACTTGTATATCTTTATATGAATATTATTAATAACTTTGCTTAAAGTTTTTTGATGCAGAATTGTTGTAAAGGGGAAAGGATAATGTTTATTTCGATTAAAATCAACAACAAAACATAATTTACAAATGATTATTTTTGGCGCATTTACTTAAAACATTGTGGAAATAGGAATGAATGAATGAATGTATATTGTTTTATGGCGCATCGACAGCTAAGGTCATTTAGCGCGCAATTAAATTTAATTATCCATGATCCCTGGGTAAACAAACCAGTACTAGGCTAGAAAATGTGCCTTGCCCAAGGGCACTCCACCATGACCGTAGTGCCGCGACTGGGGATCGAACCCCGGTGGAAATAGGAGAAAATGTCCATGTATATCGTGTATTTTCTGCTCTGTCTTTTGCTGCAAGTCAATTTCCCCCCCCCCCCCCCCCCATTTTCTCGCTCTCTCGCGGATTCAAGTCTATACGGGAAGTCGCCGTGATATAACTGAAATAATGTTGAAAGCGGCGCAAAACACCAATAAAACAATCAAACAAACAAACAAACTATACGGGAACCGGTAAAACGTGGATCTCGTCACACTATAACAGACCTTTAAGTCAACTCAACTTTAGTTGTTTAAGATTCATATGACCATCTCCGTATGTTCTACTTATTTAATGCCGAGCCCCTGTAGCTCAATCGGTAGCGACGCGGGCTGTTAATCCAGGGGTTGTGAGCTCGAACCCCAGCAAGGCCAACATTTATTCCGTCATTCCAGTAGTACTGGTAACTTACACAGGAAACTGTTGAAAGCGGCGTTAAATACTAAACAACCTAGAAATCTAGAGATACAATAATGGTATACTATATATGAGACTGTATTAGGGTATGTCCTGGTCTTTCAGAACAGTATAGAATCAGAACCAGTTCGAGCATCCTCACAGTCTGATTTAGATCTACACTTTGCAAAAAACTTACAAAAGCTTTTGAACCTACTGATGAGTTATGAAGATTTTGATCAAGCTGAACAGATACACAGGCTGATCTGGACATGACTATTCACAAATTCTAACTTGCATCGACCGGCTCATGTAATCATAGTGGTGTGTTCTACTTTTATGGGAATCCGCTGCGGTCGAGTGGTTAGCGTCGGGGATTTCGAAACAGGGTGTCCCGGGTTCGATCCCCAGTCGCGGCACTACGGTCATGGTGGAGTGCCCTTGGGCAAGGCACATTTTCTAGCCTAGTACTGGTTTGTTTACCCAGGGATCATGAATAATTAAATTTAATTGCGCGCTAAATGACCTTAGCTGTCGATGCGCCATAAAACAATATACATTCATTCTACTTTTATGAACTTCATAAGTAGTTTATACAATTGAAACTGAACCGGTTTTTTTTATACACCTATATATTTGTTCTATGATTTTCAGAAAGGGTTTTTCTGCACGTCATCTCATCAATATGTGCACGTGGACAGGTCTGGCTAAAGTAATAGTGATCCCTTCCACGTTCCAAGATTAATCTCTCCACGAAGTTTCCATTGTTAATGCAGCAATATATCTATCTCTATTTTAGTTTACCCTTTCCTCCTTTTTTACTGCATTGTTCTTTGTCCATGTGTACCAACTTCATCACGATTATTTACAACAAAACAAACAACTCTTTATTCGTTAACAACAAAGTTGACTAGGCAACTAAAACATCAAAGCTAATGCAAACTCACTGTAAATAGTACTAGAAACATTTTTGAAAATTATGACATTGCTCCGATTGATGGCAAATGTTTGCTGTTACAACAATGCTTTCAATTGTTGATTACTGCAGATGCGTCTTTATCTATAAAAGGGTCATGAGCTTCAGACGTCATATGAGGGGAAGGGTTGAAAACAGCTCACTATTTTTCAATTTCGTTTTCGAGGTGTCGACCACATTTTCTATCACGTGCATGCTTTTATCGAGTGACTGACCACTTCCCGCCTTAAATTGAACAATCAACACGTTTTTTCATTGGTTAACAGCATTTGTATAACTATAGCAGATATAAATGGCAAAACATGTATATGTTGATATTTGTGTGTTTGTAAGATTGTATACATGTACAAGTTGGACATTTTGTCTTTTGTGAATAAAATCTATCCATTAGATTTCGGGGGTTGAATTCACACTCGCGGGGCTAACTTGGATTCCTATTCATGTATGTATTCTTTATTATGTATGTATTCCCTGTCTTCTTTCTTCCTTTCTTCCTTTCTTTCTGTGTTTCTTTCTTGAGTTAAGCAAGTTATGTTTAAGTGACAGGCTTTCATCAAGATCCCCAACACGTAAGCTTGATAAATATCATACAGTATTTGGATGGCGGCTATCATTTATTTGCAATATTGTAAGCTTTTACTTTTTAGCACATATCATAAATAGTAAATGAACTAAACATTGTGGTTTGAAGAGGCAGTGTAAATTTGAAGTCCTATCTTTCTTAAATGTTTTCGAATTATTTCATTTTGGCGGTAACATTTTGATTTTCAAATGTTCGAACACATGCTCTTCATCATGTTTAAAAAACAACAAAACAGAACAGGTTGTAAGTTCGAACCCGTGCACGTCCAACATTCTTTCCGACGTTTGACAAAGGTCACTGTGACAAGCGGCATTCGTCTTCCACCAATGGGCTAACAGTCGTTGTGGTAAAGCAGCCAGTTGCTTGGCAAAAATGTTTGTGGAGTAGTCAGTACTAGTGTGAGAAAGCCAGGAAACACATTATAGAATATAATGCTAAAATAAATTTATCAATAGGAGCAGCTCTTCCTTTGCAAATTTGTTGAATGTTGGACAGGGTTGTTCAATAGCCTGTTGCTTATTGACTGTTGATAACCATTTTACTGTCTGAAATCACTTGTTGTCGAGTCCGCTTTTGGTAAGCTCGACATATAGCTGTCGCAATGGCGGTTCGATGAGTGTGTCCGTGCGTCCATGAATCTTGTCCTATCCGTCTGTTCATATGTGCCTACAAACGACTTCTCCTCTTAAACCATTGAACCTAATTCAAAATAATTTTGAACTCATCACGTCTCTAGGTGGTCCTCTTTCAAAGTTGTTCAAATAATTCAATTATATGTAGAACTTGCTGCGGCATCAGAAAAGGGGAAAGATGCCAACACTTTAAAAATCTTCTTGTACAAAAGTACAGGCCCGATTTGGAAATCATTTTGTACTAAGAGTGTTCAAATTATTCCGATCCTTTGAAAAGCATGCCTGCCAGGGGGCAGAGCTTGTGTTTTCCTTATATGTGTAAAGTGAAAGCTATAAAAATATTCTTGTACAAAAGTACTGTCCATATTTGGAAATAAGTTTGTACAAATGTTCCTTTTGTAACCCTTTTCCAAGAATGTTCAAATTATTCTCATCCGTTGACAAACATGGCCACCAGGGGGGCAGAGCTTGTTTTTCTTATATGCATATAATTAAAACTTAAAAAATCTTCTTGTCCAAAAGTACTGGCCCGATTTGAAAAGATTGCACAAATGTTTCTTGGGTGACCATATAACAATATTGTTCAAATTATTCCGATCCGTTGAAAAACATGGCCACCAGGGTGCGGAGCATGCTTTCCTTGTATGCATATTGTAAAAATATTGAAAACTGTGGTTTATATTAAATCAGGTGAGCGATTTAGGATCCTCACGGTCCTCTTGTATTTGAAATATACAGTTTAAACTGGTACTTTCTTGTAAAATGACGGCGTGGCTCGACTAGGCCTCAACTCGTTTCTATGACAACGATTTATAACTAAACTAATAGCAATATTAAAAACATTAAGTCGCCATAAAATAGATCAAAAGCAAATATACATATGTTATGAATTTCATCAATGTTTATTAACTAGTACAAAACTTACTAAGAAAGTCCTATTACTTTTGGAACAACCCTCTTCCCACAGCATATCGAGGGCTTGGCGTGAAACGGTTGTAACTAAAATTGGTATTTTTTTACCAAGTTTAATCCCTTGGCCATAAAGTCTTTATACGCGTTAAATCTTTTTTCTTGGTAAACAATGTAAATTTAGGTGCCATTGCTCGTTCTGAGCAATGGCACCTAAATTTGCATTGTTTACAAAGGGGTCAAAATTGCCCCTAAACCAGGGTTTTCAAAATAGGTCTTTAGTTACAACCGTTTCACGCCAAGCCCTCGAAATGATTCTTCCTGATATGCATCAAAATGCGTCTACATGTGGGAAAGTGTTAGGAAGTGTGTTGAGCAACTTCTACTTTTGTCACAATGTTTTCCAAATTCGAATGCTTCAAATGCATCAAAATGCGTTTACATGAGGGAACTGGTCAAAACGTTTCTTAGAACTATTTGATCGAACCGTGTAGAGTCAGAGGAATACACTTTTACATTATTGTTGGCATACACAGAATCTTTGGATTTTTGACCTTCACTTCCGGACTCGGTAAAGATGTTCAGATTTTGTTTCAGATATAACAAACCGATATGGAAGAGATCCGCTTTCACAGATGAAAAAAAACACAGATCAACGCACACTGGACTTCAGAGCAACAATAGCCGACTAGGTAAGGAGTAAATACTTGCTCGTTTAGAATAATTGTGGCATAAGGAGCAACACTCCTGAACCCATTATATATTACATTTTTACTTTCTAAAACGAAGGGTTAGGAAGTTTGTTGAGCAATTTCTACTTGTGTCACAATGTTTTCAAAAGTCGACCGCAACTGCTCGTTTTGAACCATGTCTACGTTTGTCACAATGTTTTCAAAAGTCCCATCATATGCATCAAAATGCATCTACATATGGTGAAGTGTTAGGAAGTTTGTTGAGCAACTCCTTCTACTTTTGTCACAATGTTTTCAAAAGTCGACTGCTTCAAATGCATCAAAATGCGTTTACATGAGGGAACTGGTCAAAACGTTTCTTAGAACCATTTGATCGAACTGTGTAGATTCAGAGGAATACACTTTTACATTATTGTTGGCATACACAGAATCTTTGGATTTTTTACCTTCACTTCCGGACTCGGTAAAGATGTTCAGATTTTGTTCCAGATATAACAAACCGATATGGAAGAGATCCGCCTTCACAGATGAAAACACAGATCAACGCACACTTGACTTCAGAGCTACAATAGACGACTAGGTAAGGAGTAACGACTTGCTCGTTTCGAATAATTGTGGCATAAGGAGCAACACTCCTGAACCCATTATATATTACATTTTAACTTTCTAAAACGAAGGGTTAGGAAGTTTGTTGAGCAATTTCTACTTGTGTCACAATGTTTTCAAAAGTCGACCGCAACTGCTCGTTTTGAACCATGTCTACGTTTGTCACAATGTTTTCAAAAGTCCCATCATATGCATCAAAATGCATCTACATATGGTGAAGTGTTAGGAAGTTTGTTGAGCAACTCCTTCTACTTTTGTCACAATGTTTTCAAAAGTCGACTGCTTCAAATGCATCAAAATGCGTTTACATGAGGGAACTGGTCAAAACGTTTCTTAGAACCATTTGATCGAACTGTGTAGATTCAGAGGAATACACTTTTACATTATTGTTGGCATACACAGAATCTTTGGATTTTTGACCTTCACTTCCGGACTCGGTAAAGATGTTCAGATTTTGTTTCAGATATAACAAACCGATATGGAAGAGATCCGCTTTCACAGATGAAAACACAGATCAACGCACACTGGACTTCAGAGCAACAATAGCCGACTAGGTAAGGAGTAAATACTTGCTCGTTTAGAATAATTGTGGCATAAGGAGCAACACTCCTGAACCCATTATATATTACATTTTTACTTTCTAAAACGAAGGGTTAGGAAGTTTGTTGAGCAATTTCTACTTGTGTCACAATGTTTTCAAAAGTCGACCGCAACTGCTCGTTTTGAACCATGTCTACGTTTGTCACAATGTTTTCAAAAGTCCCATCATATGCATCAAAATGCATCTACATATGGTGAAGTGTTAGGAAGTTTGTTGAGCAACTCCTTCTACTTTTGTCACAATGTTTTCAAAAGTCGACTGCTTCAAATGCATCAAAATGCGTTTACATGAGGGAACTGGTCAAAACGTTTCTTAGAACCATTTGATCGAACTGTGTAGATTCAGAGGAATACACTTTTACATTATTGTTGGCATACACAGAATCTTTGGATTTTTTACCTTCACTTCCGGACTCGGTAAAGATGTTCAGATTTTGTTCCAGATATAACAAACCGATATGGAAGAGATCCGCCTTCACAGATGAAAACACAGATCAACGCACACTTGACTTCAGAGCTACAATAGACGACTAGGTAAGGAGTAACGACTTGCTCGTTTCGAATAATTGTGGCATAAGGAGCAACACTCCTGAACCCATTATATATTACATTTTAACTTTCTAAAACGAAGGGTTAGGAAGTTTGTTGAGCAATTTCTACTTGTGTCACAATGTTTTCAAAAGTCGACCGCAACTGCTCGTTTTGAACCATGTCTACGTTTGTCACAATGTTTTCAAAAGTCCCATCATATGCATCAAAATGCATCTACATATGGTGAAGTGTTAGGAAGTTTGTTGAGCAACTCCTTCTACTTTTGTCACAATGTTTTCAAAAGTCGACTGCTTCAAATGCATCAAAATGCGTTTACATGAGGGAACTGGTCAAAACGTTTCTTAGAACCATTTGATCGAACTGTGTAGATTCAGAGGAATACACTTTTACATTATTGTTGGCATACACAGAATCTTTGGATTTTTTACCTTCACTTCCGGACTCGGTAAAGATGTTCAGATTTTGTTCCAGATATAACAAACCGATATGGAAGAGATCCGCCTTCACAGATGAAAACACAGATCAACGCACACTGGACTTCAGAGCTACAATAGACGACTAGGTAAGGAGTAACGACTTGCTCGTTTCGAATAATTGTGGCATAAGGAGCAACACTCCTGAACCCATTATATATTACATTTTAACTTTCTAAAACGAAGGGTTAGGAAGTTTGTTGAGCAATATCTACTTGTGTCACAATGTTTTCAAAAGTCGACCGCAACTGCTCGTTTTGAACAATGTCTACGTTTGTCACAATGTGTTCAAAAGTCGCATCATAAGCATGAAAATGCGTCTACATGTGGGAAAGGGTTAGGAAGTTTGTTGAGCAATTTATACTTTTGTCACAATGTTTTCAACAGTCGACCGCAACTGCTCGATTTTAACCATGTCTACGTTTGTCACAATGTTTTCAAAATTCGCAACATATGCATCAAAATGCATCTACATATGGGAAAGTGTTATTAGGTTTGTTGAGCTATTTCTACTATTGTCACAATGTTTACAAAAGTCGACTGCTTCGAATGCATCAAAATGCGTTTACATGAGGGAACTGGTCAAAACGTTTCTTAGAACCATTTGTGACTATTGATCGAACAGTGTAGATTCAGATACAGACATATGCGGATGCTCACATTGATCTGAGACTACACATGGTCACCATTCGGAACCTTTGCATGCGAAACATATCTATCTGTGATATAGAACAGAACAGAAGCTTTATTCATATATGATTGATCTTCAAACTATTTACAATATACTAATATTTGTTTCCTTCCATATGTGAAGCATTTTCAGTTTTTGTTCTAGATATAAAGAACCGAGATGAAAGAGATCCGCCTTCACAGATGAAAACACAGATCAAATGACACTGGACTTCAGAGCTACAATAGCCGACTAGGTAAGGAGTAATTACTTGCTCGTTTCAAATAATTGTGGCATAAGGAGCATCACTCCTGAACTCGGTATATATAACAGTTTTACTTACTACAACAAAGGATTAGGAAGTTTGTTGAGCATTTTCTACTTTTGTCACAATGTTTTCAAAATGCGACCGCAACTGCTCGTTTTGAACCATGTGTATCACAATGTTTTCAAAAGCCGCATCATATGCATCAAAATGCGTCTACATGTGGGAAAGGGTTAGGAAGTTTGTTGATTAACTTCTACTTTTGTCACAATGTTTTCAAAAGTCGACAGCTTCAAATGCATCAAAATGCGTTTATATGAGGGAACTGGTCAAAACGTTTCTTAGAACTATTTGTGACTATTGATCGAACAGTGTAGATTCAGATACAGATAAATGCAGATGATCACATTGATCGGAGACTACACATGGTCACCATTCGGAACCTGTGCATGCGAAAAACATATATCTGTGATATAGAACAGAACAGAAGCTTTATTCATATATGATTGATCTCCCAACTATTTACAATATACGAATATGTGTTTGCTTTCCACATGCGAAACATTTTCAGTTTTTGTTCCAGATATAAAGAACCGAGATGGTAGAGATCCGCTTGCATAGATGACTACACATACATAAGAAGAATGGATCAACTCACACTGGACTTCGGAACTACACTCCTGAACTCGGTATATATAACATTTTTACTTTCTACAACGAAGAATAGATTAACGCAGAATGGAATTCGGACCCACACTCCTAGACTAGGTAAGGAATACACTTTTACATTCTTGTTGGCATAGATGAATACACAGAATACAACTCCGGACTCGGTAAAGATGACAGTTTTACTTACTAGTTTTGAATATTCTTTTGTTTTCCATTTGCTAACTATGTTCCGACTTTGTTCCAGATATAACGAACCGAGATGAAAGGGATCCGCCTTCACAGATGAAAACACAGATCAACGCACACTGGACTTCAGAGCTACAATAGCCGACTAGGTAAGGAGAAATTACTTGCTCGTTTCGAATAATTGTGGCATAAGGAGTAACTACTCGCTCGATTTGAACATGTCTACGTTTGTCACGATGTTTTCAAAAGCCGCCTCATATGCATCAAAATGCGTTTACCTGTCGGAAAGGGTTAGGACGTTTGTTGAGCAATTTCTACTTTTGTCACAATGTTTTCAAAAGTCGACCGCAACTGCTCGTTTTGAACCATGTCTACGTTTGTCACAATGTTTTCAAAAGTCCCATCATATGCATCAAAATGCGTCTACATATGGTAAAGTGTTAGGAAGTTTGTTGAGCAACTCCTTCTACTTTTGTCACAACGTTTTCAAAAGTCGACTGCTTCAAATGCATCAAAATGCGTTTACATGAGGGAACTGGTCAAAACGTTTGTTAAGAACCATTTGATCGAACAGTTTAGATTCAGAGGAATACACTTTTACATTAGTGTTTACATACACAGAATCTTTGGATATTTGACCTTCACTTTCGGACACAATGTTTTCAAAAGTCGACAGCAAATGCTCGATTTTAACCATGTCTACGTTTGTCGCAATGTTTTTTAAAATTCGCATCATATGCATCAAAATGCGTCTACATATGGGAAAGTGTTATGAGGTTTGTTGAGCTATTTCTACTATTGTCACAATGTTTTCAAAAGTCGACTGCTTCGAATGCATCAAAATGCGTTTACATGAGGGAACTGGTCAAAACGTTTCTAAGAACCATGTGTGACTATTGATCGAACACTGTAGATTCAGATACAGACATATGCGGATGCTCACATTGATCTGAGACTACACATGGTCACCATTCGGAACCTTTGCATGCGAAACATATATATCTGTGATATAGAACAGAACAGAAGCTTTATTCATATATTATTGATCTCCAAACTATTTACAATATACGAATATGTGTTTGCTTTCCACATGTGAAGCATTTTCCGTTTTTGTTCTAGATATAAAAAACCGAGATGAAAGAGATCCGCCTTCACAGATGAAAACACAGATCAACGCACACTGGACTTCAGAGCTACAATAGCCGACTAGGTAAGGAGTAATGACTTGCTCGTTTCGAATAATTGTGGCACAAGGAGCAACACTCCTGAACTCGGTATATATAACAGTTGTACTTACTACAACAAAGTATAAGGAAGTTTGTTGAGCATTTTCTACTTTTGTCACAATGTTTTCAAAAGTCGACCGCAACTGCTCGTTTTGAACTATGTGTATGTGTATCACAATGTTTTCAAAAGCCGCATCATATGCATCAAAATGCGTCTACATGTGGGAAACGGTTAGGAAGTTTGTTGATTAACTTCTACTTTTGTCACAATGTTTTCAAAAGTCGACTGCTTCAAATGCATCACAATGTGTTTATATGAGGGAACTGGTCAAAACGTTTCTTAGAACCATTTGTGACTATTGATCGAACAGTGTAGATTCCGATACAGATATATGCAGATGATCACATTGATCGGAGACTACACATGGTCACCATTCGGAACCTGTGCATGCGAAAAACATATATCTGTGATATAGAACAGAACAGAAGCTTTATTCATATATGATTGATCTTCCAACTATTTACAATATACGAATATGTGTTTGCTTTCCACATGCGAAGCATTTTCAGTTTTTGTTCCAGATATAAAGAACCGAGATGATAGAGATACGCTTGCATAGATGACTACACATACATAAGAAGAATGGATCAACTCACACTGGACTTCGGAACTACACTCCTGAACTCGGTATATATAATTTTTTTACTTTTTACAACGAAGAATGGATTAACGCAGAATGGATTTCGGACCCACACTCCTGGACTAGGTAAGGAATACACTTTTACATTCTTGTTGGCATAGATGAATACACCGAATGCAACTCCGGACTCGGTAAAGATGACAGTTTTACTTACTAGTTTTGAATATTATTTTGTTTCTCCATTTGCTAACTATGTTCAGACTTTGTTCCAGATATAACGAACCGAGATGAAAGGGATCCGCCTTCACAGATGAAAACACAGATCAACGCACACTGGACTTCAGAGCTACAATAGCCGACTAGGTAAGGAGTAATTACTTGCTCGTTTCGAATAATTGAGGCATAAGGAGCAACTGCTCGTTTTGAACCATGTCTACGTTTGTCACGATGTTTTCAAAAGCCGCCACGTATGCATCAAAATGCGTCTACATGTGGGAAAGGGTTTGGAAGTTTGTTAAGCAATTTCTACTTTTGTCACAATGTTTTCAAAAGTGGACCGCAACTGCTCGTTTTGAACCATGTCTATGTTTGTCACAATGTTTTCAAAAGTCGCATCATATGAATCAAAATGCGTCTACATGTGGGAAAGTGTTATGAGGTTTGTTGAGCAATTTCTACTATTGTCACAATGTTTACAAAAGTCGACTGCTTCGAATGCATCAAAATGCGTTTACATGAGGGAACTGGTCAAAACGTTTCTTAGAACCATTTGTGACTATTGATCGAACAGTGTAGATTCAGATACAGACATATGCGGATGCTCACATTGATCTGAGACTACACATGGTCACCATTCGGAACATTTGCATGCGAAACATATCTATCTGTGATATAAAACAGAACAGAAGCTTTATTCATATATGATTGATCTTCCAACTATTTACAATATACGAATATGTGTTTGCTTTCCACATGCGAAACATTTTCAGTTTTTGTTCCAGATATAAAGAACCGAGATGATAGAGATCCGCTTGCATAGATGACTACACATACATAAGAAGAATGGAGCAACGCACACTGGACTTCGGAACTACACTCCTGAACTCGGTATATATAACATTTTTACTTTCTACAACGAATGAATGAATGTATATTGTTTTACGGCGCATCGACAGCTAAGGTCAATTAGCGCGCATTTAAATTTTTAATTATTCATGATCCCTGGGTAAACAAACCAGTACTAGGCTAGAAAATGTGCCTTGCCCAAGGGCACTCCACCATGACCGTAGTGCCGCGACTCGGGATCGAACCCGGGACACCCGGTTTTGAAATCCCCGACGCTAACCACTCGACCACAGCGGATTCCTTTCTACAACGAAGAATGGATTAACGCAGAATGGATTTCGGACCCACACTCCTGGACTAGGTAAGGAATACACTTTTACATTCTTGTTGGCATAGATAAATACACAGAATACAACTCCGGACTCGGTAAAGATGACAGTTTTACTTACTAGTTTTGAATATTCTTTTGTTTTCCATTTGCTAACTATGTTCAGACTTTGTTCCAGATATAACGAACCGAGATGAAAGAGATCCGCCTTCACAGATGAAAACACAGATCAACGCACACTTGACTTCAGAGCTACAATAGCCGACTAGGTAAGGAGTAATTACATGCTCGTTTCGAATAATTGAGGCATAAGGAACAACTGCTCGTTTTGAACCATGTCTACGTTTGTCACGATGTTTTCAAAAGCCGCCTCGTATGCATCAAAATGCGTCTACATGTGGGAAAGGGTTAGGAAGTTTGTTAATCAATTTCTACTTTTGTCACAATGTTTTCAAAAGTTGACCGCAACTGCTCGTTTTGAACCATATCTACTATTGTCACAATGTTTTCAAAAGTCGACTGCTTCGAATGCATCAAGATGCGTTTACATGAGGGAACTGGTCAAAACGTTCATTAGACCCATTTGTGACTATTGAACGAACAGTGTATATTCAGATACAGACATATGCGGATGCTCGCATTGATCTGAGACTACACATGGTCACCATTCGGAACCTGTGCATACGAAACATATATATCTGTGATATAGAACAGAACAGAAGCTTTATTCATATATGATTGATCTTCAAACTATTTACAATATACGAATATTTGTTTGCTTTCCACATGTGAAGCATTTTCCGTTTTTGTTCTAGATATAAAGAACCGAGATGAAAGAGATCCGCCTTCACAGATGAAAACACAGATCAACGCACACTGGACTTCAGAACTACAATAGCCGACTAGGTAAGGAGTAATTACTTGCTCGTTTCGAATAATTGTGGCATAAGGAGCAACACTCCTGAACTCAGTATATATAACAGTTTTACTTACTACAACAAAGGATTAGGAAGTTTGTTGAGCATTTTCTACTTTTGTCACAATGTTTTCAAAAGTCGACCGCAACTGCTCGTTTTGAACCATGTCTATGTGTATCACAATGTTTTCAAAAGCCGCATCATATGCATAACAATGCGTCCATATGTGGGAAAGGGTTAGGAAGTTTGTTGATTAACTTCTACTTTTGTCACAATGTTTTCAAAAGTCGACTGCTTCAAATGCATCAAAATGCATTTATATGAGGGAACTGGTCAAAACTTTTCTTAGAACCATTTGTGACTATTGATCGAACAGTGTAGATTCAGATACAGACATATGCGGATGCTCGCATTGATCTGAGACTACACATGGTCACCATTCGGAACCTGTGCATACGAAACATATCTATCTGTGATATAGAACAGAACAGAAGCTTTATTCATATATGATTGATCTCCAAACTATTTACAATATACGAATATTTGTTTGCTTTCCACATGTGAAGCATTTTCAGTTTTTGTTCTAGATATAAAGAACCGAGATGATTGAGATCCGCCTTCACAGATGAAAACACAGATCAAATGACACTGGACTTCAGAACTACAATAGCCGACTAGGTAAGGAGTAATTACTTGCTCGTTTCGAATAATTGTGGCATAAGGAGCAACACTCCTGATCTCGGTATATAAAACAGTTGTACTTACTACAACAAAGGATTAGGAAGTTTGTTGAGCATTTCCTACTTTTGTCACAATGTTTTCAAAAGTCGACCGCAACTGCTCGTTTTGAACCATGTGTATGTGTATCACAATGTTTTCAAAAGCCGCATCATATGCATCAAAATGCGTCTACATGTGGGAAAGGGTTAGGAAGTTTGTTGATTAACTTCTACTTTTGTCACAATGTTTTCAAAAGCCGACTGCTTCAAATGCATCAAAATGCGTTTATATGAGAGAACTGGTCAAAACGTTTCTTAGAACCATTTGTGACTATTGATCGAACAGTGTAGATTCCGATACAGATATATGCAGATGATCACATTGATCTGAGACTACACATGGTCACCATTCGGAACCTGTGCATGCGAAAAACATATATCTGTGATATAGAACAGAACAGAAGCTTTATTCATATATGATTGATCTTCCAACTATTTACAATATACGAATATATGTTTGCTTTCCACATGCGAAGCATTTTCCGTTTTTGTTCCAGATATAAAGAACCGAGATGATAGAGATCCGCTTGCATAGATGACTACACATACATAAGAAGAATTACTTACATTATTCCAGATGCTTTTCTGGATTGTGATGATCCTACACAACTATTTTTTCTGGATTGTGATGATCTTACACAACTTCTCTAAATTATCAGGCTGCTAAAGAGGCAATTGCCCCAATCTTCGACAAATCCAAAACAAAAAGGCTATAGGAATATGGAAATAAAATATGAAAAAAAGGATAAATTGTTAAATTTATTACAAAAAGCAACACTTTGATCATTGTAACATTATTGTACATGTATCAGCAACCAACACCAAAGCAGTGGAAGACAGTGGTACAGTGGTAGAGCGTCGGCCTCTCGTACCAAAGATCCCGGGTTCGAATTCCTTGATGAGCGGGTTCTGACATTTAGTTTTTTTCCATATAAATGGCGCCAGTACTGGTTAAGTATCCAGGAAGCAGACATCAAGAGTGATTAACATAAGCTTAAAGCTTGTTTCGCAACCAATGTAAAATAAATAAGTTTAAACTGAACACCAAAGCAAAATGCATTTCTTGAAAAAAAATAATCATAAACCTGCCCTGTCCGTCAATTTTCAATTAAGTCTAGTTTAACCCTTTCCCTAATATAGACGCTTTCTGACGCCTCTACAGCAGACGGCTTTTTGAAAACATAGTGACAAAAGAAGAAATTGCTCAAAACGTTTTTTGTTACAATGTTTTCAAAAGCCGTCTGCTGCAGATGTGTCAAAATGAGTCTACAGATAGGAACAGGTTAAACTTTTTTTTTTGAGTACTCATTAGAAGCACCAATATTCCTTGTAAGTAGTCATCTACGGCACTTCAGGTAGTGGCATTTACTCTATAACTCATGTGACGTCATCACTTTGGTATGTGGAGGGAGAAATGTAGAGTTCAACTTAGTGCGTGAACAGGATATATATCATTTATAAATCTAAAAACGTTCGTGTTTTCTTTATGAGTCAAGTGTACTAGCATTGTTTTTATTTATTTATGTTTTACGGTTTAACGCCGCTTTCAACATTATTTGAGTTATATCACGGTGACATTTCACTTATGCATGTTCCCTGGGTAAACAAGTCAGTACTAGGCCAGAAAATGTGCCTTGCCCATGGGCACTCCACCATGACCGTAGTCCCGCGACTGCGGATCGAACCCGGGACACCCGCTTTCAAAAAGCCCCGACGCTAACCATTCAACCACGGCGGATTCCTAGCATTGTTTAAACACTTTATGTAGGTGAGACTACAATAGGATCCTGAGTTTGAACCTATATCCACAATAAGGTTTTAATTACATCAATGAGATCAGCATGCTGGGTTATATTAACTTAACAAAAGCAAAAAATAGTAGTTTAATGGCTATATTTTATTAAAAGGTTTAATGTTCAACATGTGGTAAGTGTCATATAACATTTTACGTATACAGCTAAACGGAACAAAACACAATTATAATTAGTTAAACCGTATATAGTGTTAATGTGATTCCGTTTTGAATAATGCATTTATATCAATAGCCATACGGATACGTCTGATAACTATCTGAAATGACCCGTTTGTCAAACACTATTCTATAGTCTTTATCTTGGCTAGTTGTTACAATACGACAGTTCATCTGGTCGCGCACAATTTTATGTTTATCCTCTAGCGTTAACCTACGGACACTTGCGCCTTTCACCATGTCGCAAATGGTGTCAAAGTTCACTGATAAAGCGTTCTTAAAATTTAATGAAATGCCTCGAACTTTACAAATAGTCTTTATGCCATCTTTGTCAGGTGTTGATAGATTGTACGCATAGTTCTTTGGTCCAGCAGCTACAAAGGATAATATTTTGTTATTTGGAGTCTCATCTGTTAAATCGCCGAGAAAGACACCTAAGGGTGGTTCCCACTCATTTCCATTGGTCGTAAATACAACAGAATCTGTGTCAGCATACACGGCCCTGGTTCCTAGCTTTTCCAAATATGAGTATAATTTTAATCGGGCCTGTGCGGTTGTGTAAGCTGCGAGTACCACGTTTGTCCTCCCAGATGCTTCCACAAACTCGTCAGTGTTTCTCCATCTCATCTCCACCATTTCGTCTGTTACAAATTTTACGTCAGTCACTTCTTGCTTGTCGCTAGTCAGAAGTTCAAAATATGCTGCCGGGTCCGTAACATACTCTACTTGAAGCATGTTTGGTCTTTGGCCGAATTTACCCCAAAAACTGAAACAAAATGATTAACGTAAGATTTAAGCTTAGACGATTGTTCGTGTATAAAAGTATGTGAAAATGTAACAAAATTATATCGATTTTATTTTTGAAAGTATATATACGAAATATTGTAAATTTTACAAACATGGATTAAACATTTTCATTGATAAAGAACATTCATTCACGTTTTTTACTTTACAAAAGAATATAATTTTATTTATTAAATAAACGTATCTTATGTACCTGTTCAACATCAGCTTGGCGAGTGCTCTAAGTCCTTTGTTCTTCTGTATATTTGCGTACTCCAGTAAAATACCCTCCCTCTCATGGTACTGACGAATATATGCTTGTTTGTTTTCCTCTGTACAACACCAATCAGGCCAACCATCTGCTTCCTGCTTCAAATTCAGAAACTTGTTGACATATCCAGCCTTGTTTCAGTTTTTGATCGTATTGTTCTACTTTTTCAAAATACCACACCTCGTATATACGTAAAATTGCGTATCCCATTTCTAAGGCTTTCTTTATTTCATCCGTGACCCATGTTCCTACTAAAGCTCTTTCCGTTGATGTATGTTCGCAACATGCTTGTTGTTTTGATTCCGCACATGTTTTGCAAAGCGTGAAGAGAAGTTTGCCGTTGATTTTTAATGGCAGTACAGGAATATGCAACTTACGAGGTGGTAGTACTACGCATTTGATTAAACCTTCATAGTTTGATATTTTGTCAAAGTTTTCAGTGATGATTTGTGGATGTCCAATTACAGCCTTTCCCGTCTTATTAATGAACGGATATAAGGTGGTAACATCGTAGTAATTTATTTTTGTATTTTCTGATGCCTCTGTGTACAACTTAAAGGCTTCTGTTCTTCCACCATAGAATGCATCTCGGGGTTCTAAAGGCGTTACTATATCTGTTTGATTAACGATATCTCTAATACGTTCGTTCTCTGCGATTTCTTTATCGAATTCACACTCCCATTTACACCTGTAAATGTATCCTTCATTTTCGACGTATCTTTGTTTATCTAGTGTCTCTTCAAGTAAGTCCCCCATAGTTATATTTCTAATGGGATTTATTGTTTTTCCGGAATAACACTTTGGACAGCCATGCCAAAAGCACCCATGATATTCTAAGACCACTTTTTCAGTTTCAGTTTCATAATACCCATCTGCTTTGTAAGGTCCGATCATTTTCTCTCCTCCATTTCTTGCATGTTGTTTATAGCGCCTGCCTGTTACTGCCATGTACTGAATCCACTGAAGTGCCTTTATTGACTGTTTGTCTTCGGGACAATATCCTTGTGCTGGAATGATACCTATTGTATCCGACTCTAAAAACTGTGTTCTGAAAACCAGATTGCACGCTGATGCAATAGTGATGCAACTTGCAAAGGGGTCGATACCTTGGTCCGCCATGCCTGACGAAGTCATGTTCATGAATAGACTCCTAAATTTTAAACAACATCGTCGCAAGATATCAACATCCGATTTGCAGTATTTAAGTAATTCCTCTTGGAAATTGAACGGGTCATTCTCATGGAGTTTGTACCAATCTAGAAAGGCCTCTCTGTCTTTCTCCTTCATGGCATCATGATTGTAATACTGTAGATCTGGAAGATGTGATAACATAGCATCTTGATTTTCTTTTCTGTTAAACAAGTGTGGGAAATACCCTTTTGTGAGCTCTTTAATACCAAACATTTCCGGTAACTTTGAAAGAGCTGATGGTAAAAAATTGAGGGAATCAATCATCCGTATTTTGCAGGCAGGTACTTCTACTGACATGTTCTTCGCTCCATTTGGTATGACCTTCGGTAAAATACCATTCTGGTACAGGTATTTTAAGACAGGATATGAATCATATCCTTTGAAATTATGACATAGAACTGTTGCATTTGTATTTTGCTCAGAGAAGAGCCATCTACAGAAATCATGTACAGTCTGTTTTCCTGAAAATATCATTTCGTTTGGACCACAGTAGTTGCAATGACTTTTTGCAGTGACATCGCTTTGCAAGCAAGCTGTACATACTTTATGAACCACACATAAATTTGGCTGATGCTCAAATGAACCACATAATGATCGGGAACAATGTTGACACTTTCCGGTTTGGGAATCCATTTTAAATCCATCTTCACATTGAATTTGGTCGTCTTGCGTACACTCTAAGTCATAAAAGATATAGGTTTGTCCGTGAGGGTCTTCAAATTTAGACTGTTTGTTGTTTGTTGTTTGTTTCTTTTGAGATAAGTTCTGTTCCCGAGTGTATAGGTATCATGTAGCATTTGTGGTCCTCGTCAAAATAATCTTTGCACGTCTTACAGTAAACTTCGCCGCAAACGTGATCTTTCTTATGCATGTTTCTGTTGATGGTTTGACCACAGAGCCGACATCTGTAATATGAACTGCATGTTGAATTTCCTGAAGTTGTTGACGCTTTATGAAGATCGAAACACTTCTTTCCCTGGAAATATCTATTACAGTCAGGGCAATGTTCCCATGGTAAATCTTCCTTATCATGAATTTTATGACAGGAATGACAGATGTTATTGCATTTATGCCGTTCCTTGTGATCGTATCCTTTTTGGCATTTTACGCAAAAATAACTTTTGTTCAGAAAAGCTGGCATGCTTGTGATTATATCATAGTGATCATCATGACTGTATAAGTAAATGTGTTTGTCAGCCTCTGGTCCTTGATAGATAATAGCATTGAAGTGCTCCTTTGAAACTACATATATCTGGTAGTCTTTCATCACTGACTGGAACGCTTTAATTTCTGCAATACCACAAGCACCGACTTCAACATTAGCCATTTCATGTAGTTGAAGAGCGAGTCGACGTTGCGGCTCAAAACCCTTTCTTATGTTTTCCCACTTGTCGTGTTTTTCTAACTTTGCTTTAGCTGTAACTAGAGCTCTTGCACAACACATGTTGTCGTTGTTTTTCATTCTAAGTATACATTTTTTTCTGATAGAAAACGTTGTGTTGTAAGTTCTGAACGTTTCATAAATGGCAACGAAATAGGAAAGTCTAACTCGGGACATTCGACCGATAGTCTTACTAAATCGTTTGATGCAATGAATTGTGTTACATTTTCTAATATAGACTGAAATATTCTTTGTAACGAAGTCAGTATATTTCTTAATTGTCTGATTTCTAAATCCCTAAATGTAACTCTATAATGTGTAGCATTTGTCTGGAACTTATGAATTCTTGTTTCGTTCACTTTTGTTAATGAGTAAAACTCTCCTGGAGTATCATATTTAGTTATCCTTCGAACCTTTGGCTTTGATGATCCTGGGTGCTCCGTATTGTCAGCTGGTCTTTTCATTCCACCTCCTAGCTGGTGGCTTTGTCCGATTTGTTTTACATGTTCCACATTCCCTCTTGTATTATTACTTATTTGGTGATGTTCCTGTTTGTGCCTAGAAAGGCTGTCTAGCCGACTAAATATTTTCCCACACACAATGCATTGTGGTTGGTTTTCATCGCTATGCCTGGCAATATGTCTATCCAGATTATCCTTTCTTCCAAACTTTTTTTGGCATATTTGACAAGAAAATTCATTTCGGTGTCCCAATAAACGGAAATGCTGTAATAACAAACTTTGCTTTGTGAACGACGCCCCGCATTGGTTGCACATAAACTGCCTTGACATCTTCTCTGCCCCTCTATCCATAGTCAAACTGCAAATACAAATACGTCGATTTTAATGATAAACATTTCGGAAGATGTAAAAGTCATGTTTGAGTATACACTAGCACTGTTTTCGTTCACATTGTATGGAAAGAATCAAATATCAGAAATGAAACACATGACAGTTTAAGTGTTCAATATATCACATACACCTTGAAAGCTAAAACAACTATCATACAATGAAAACTATTCTATTTCAAGTTTGTACTTAAGGTCAGAGAAAATTAAAATATAGTAATAAAGCTAACTAAACCATGTAAGAGGTGAAATAAATAAAAAGTGTACCGTGTTTTCCCCCCTGAGAACAATTTCCAAATCTCCAAACAGCACGTAACACTCTTTTTTGGTCACAATTTGTATAGACAACAAATCGTTGTTCACTCCTTGACTGCCAAACTGAAAAGGAAACATCATATTATTTCTTTAGATCAAGTTTTGCGCATGCGCATCGGGGTAAGTATTTGATTGGTTGTCAGAACATGTTTGTTTAATAGAAATTGTAAAATAAGGTGTATGCTTCATTTGCTTCCTGACAACTGAGCTTGAAGGATGTATTCTACAAATTGTCCCGAATGTCACCAGGAATTCTCGAGGAGAGACGCAATGTTAAGACACTCTCGACAAAAACACATTGATTCGTATCAATCACTGCCACCACTTGGAGCGACACCACCACCACCACTGGGAGAGACACCACCCCCACCACTGGGAGTGACACCACCACCACCACCACCACCACCACCACCACCACCACCACCACTGGGAGAGACACCACCACCACCCCCACCACCCCCACCACCACCACTCAATGTGACACCATCATCGCCAATGGTACTCCAACACCCCTTTACAATGATGATTTCTGGACCCACAGGTAATAAAGTGGTTCTATTTACGATTTCATATTTTAAGTTCCGACATTTATATATATATGATTATGTTTTTGATATAAAGACTGGTACTTCGTCATACATTTCAGCATGCGGGAAAACGACGTTTGTCAAAGATTTGTTGCAGCATAACGATACTAGAATACAGCCCACAATACAGAAAATAGTGTGGCTGTATAAGAGATGGCAACCACTCTATGATACTATTAGAGCGATGGTAAGCCCTCCAGTAACATTTATGCAGGGAATTCCTACAGAATTGGACGAACACGATTTCTTTGACTCGAAAGTTAACAATTTATTAATAATGGACGATATGATGTCTGTGAGTGCAAAAGACACGCGAATCACAGAACTATTTACTGAAGGATCCCATCATAGGTCGTTATCAGTTATTTCGATCAATCAATATTAATATCGCATTACTTGATTTTGAGAACAGGTTCGTCGAAGTGTTTGAAAAAAATAGACCACCAATCAAACTCCTGTAAAAATCCGGAGACATTGTAAGCGGCGTAGACTGCGCCATGTCTCATTAAAAAGGGTGAAGAAATAAAAAAGTTACCATTGTTTTTACATTCTTAACAAGAGCAACTATTGCTGTCTGACCATGCACATATGACGTCAAAAGTCACGTGGTATACACACACTGACATAGGAAACCGCAATCACATTTGCCAAAAGTATGGGGTATATAGAATAAAGGACCGGGAAACTTTTCCAAGCCTGGTTACCCCATATTTTTATTTCGTTTTTAAATAATTTTTAATTGAACGGATTCCGTATTGTATTTGTGAACATTGCTAAATTACACGTTTTAATTAATGTATCTATATTGACAAATAGAGAATGAAGACGAGTTTCGGTCAGTATGTGAATATGCAAGACGTAACTTAACCAACTATGTCAATTTTTGACAATGAGCAAGCCTATTGGTTGTTAAAAATAGCGCCTACACAACAAAAGGGATATCTTCAGGTTATTAAACTAACAGAGAACTCGAAGGTCTTCAAATTACTGCTTTTAACTAGCACCTGTCCGAGCGTTCAGTGTGTTAGGTCAATCTCAATACATCCCCATATCCCTCTTTGTTCCATATATACGATCGTTATAAAATCATGAATACATTCGTTCTATTTTACTTGTTTATTTATTTACAGGCGATGCAATAAATCTGCTTGTGGTTATGCCAATAGTTTATGTTTTCTGTATGTGCTAAAAAGATGCTCATAGAATGTACCAGATGCAATGTTGATTTAAAAAATCACGTGGGAGCATGCCTCCGGACCCCTAGCACGTACGTGCGTATACTTGATTTTAATCCAGGTACGCACCTGTCAGGGCATGCCTAGATAAGAACCATAAAGGCTACTAATAACTGGTTGATTTATGAAAACTAAACTGATAAGGTATCATGTGTGGGTAATGTAATGAATATTGAAAAACTCAATTGTTTCTTAAAATACTTTGAAAACATGGGTTAACACTCAATTAACATGAAAAGCTTATCTGTTGTAAGTACAATGAACATATTGTTACATTTAAATAGCAGTGATTTTAAGGCAAATCCTTTTACAAATACTCGGGCTAGTAAAATTTGGTTAATTACGAACCCGACATGCTCGTCAGTTTAGATCCTAATTTCTATGACTAAGAAAGGGTGAAGTATGCAGAACAAATGAAAATATTTTCTTCTGAAATCGCTTATCTGATACAAATGTAATGTGGTCGAAATGTTCATTGGATGACTCAAATCAAAAATATAATCATATTGATTGGTTATTAGACACGGCAAACAGGCGGAATCAGAAAAGGGGCAAAATGATACAATTTTAAAACATATATACATTCTTATAAAAGTGCTAGTCTGATTTCAAGATAATTTAGGAGAACTGTTCATTCAGTGAGCATTTACATGTTTTTAATTCTTATTGATTGGTTAAAAGTCAAAGAAACCAGGTGGCATTTGAAAAGGAGACATTGAACTTTAAGCTTCAAATGACATCACTGGACACATTTAAAACAAACGTCACACAGAAATGTTCCTTGGCGGTCCTTTTCTTAATTATTTTCAAAGATATACATACTATTGTTTGTGCGGTGGGAGGTAAAATGCCCAATATTGAAAGTTCTTCTCCTCTAAGTCCGCTTGTCCGGATCCAACGTTATTAAGTAGAAGCGTTCCTTCAGCAACTCTCTACGAAAAGTGTTCAGGCCATATTATTTGGTTGACAAAATGGCAGGGAAGCGGCATCAGAAAGTGCAAAATTACAACATTTTAAAACAACATTCTTATGACCGTGCTTGTGACATTAGTTCCTTCAGTGACCCTTTCCATAATTATTCAACCCATCTTGATTGGTTGAAAGACATAGTTACCAGGCGGCATCAGAAATATAGTAAATTAAACGTTTAGCTTCAAATGACATCACATTCTAATTCACTGGTAAAATTTCAACAATTCTTCACAGGAATGTTCCTTTAGTGGTCCGCTTTCAAATTTGTTCAAATATATACATTCTAAACACAACTTCTGTTGCTGCGGCATCAGGAAGGGAGTAAAATGCCGTAACTGTAAAACACAACTGTTTTGTTAGATTACACTTCTAAAATTACTGTAAACATTAATATACATGTATTGCATTAATAGATTTCATACTCTGAATGCATTATTTAAATCTCGTGACTTCATTCATAAACTGTCAAGACCAACGTAGTAACGCATGCGCTCTGAGAAACGTTGTATGCAAAATACTCGGGAGGGAATTTCAACAGCCAAAAATAGTTCCGGAAATTTAGAGTGATATACTTCATTTAGATCACGCTCAAATCCTTCTTTGTGTATAGAAGAGAAATTGTCAATAGTGTTAGAATATGATTTGGTTAATTAACGACACATATGAACGTGTCTTACTAACAACAACAGCATACGGTGCATATATTTAACAATTGTGTTTTAACGAGGTGTGTCTGTGTGAAAATAATAACGTCTACATATTTATTCATTCAATAATTCGAAATACAAAACGCTACCACAGACTAGTTATTATGGCCGTCTTTCTAGTTGAGTAAGCACTAGCCTACACACTGACAACATCTACCTTCCACGTACTTACAACTTTATGAACGGTTTATAACACCTGATTCAATATGGCCATTTCTTCATCTTTCAGCAGTCAAAATATTCCTTTAACTGAATCATTTCCACCTTTTTACATTATTTACATATGATATTTTCCTAGACGAATGCTTTGTCCCGTGGACCACGTCGTTTGAAAACTTACCTTTAAATGTTTTACCAAGGGTACGATAATATAGGTTATTGCATCTGTATGGGAATATATTGTGTTGGACGAGTTATCCGCCAAAGAACGAGTCCAACACAATATATTCCCTTTCAGATGCAATAACCTTTTTATTGTATACTTTGGTATTGTATTCGTGAAAATAATATATAAATATTTCATTTCCTTCAAGTTTCAATTTAAATTAAAAACTAAATGACTAGTATTGATTTAATTTTGTTATCATTTGTACACATTTATATTCCTTTTCGTTACTTAAGAAACGTCGAAGAAGCGCCCGTTGCTATGTTCACATGTAAACAAATATCAATGGCCGTCCTTATCCAGCGACTTTTTCTCGCTTCGATCTGAAATATGCATTTTCTGGAGCTACGCGTATCTTTATCAGTCCATTTATATTGTAATTTGTTTGAAGGAATTTAAATATATGTCAAAATAATGTCTTTCCTTTGTTTTTATACTTTATTGTAGAAATCGTGTCTGAATTGTGAGGCGACCTTAAAGCTAAGACTGTTTCCTTCCTTGGTCTTATCCAAGTGAAAGCAAATGAACAATGTAAACTAATCCAGACTGCATCTAAGTGTAGTCTGATCTTTGTTTACACTTATCTCTTCTTTTATGAATTCACATTAGATATTGTATCATTGTGTTTGGAAATTGGCATAAAACCTATTTTGGTGAGGCGACCTGACAGCTCAGACTGTTTCCTTCCTTGATCTGTTCCAGGTGAAAGAACATTAATAATGCAAACTTATTCAGACTGCTTGCAAGTGTAGTCTGATCTTTGTTTACACTTATCGCTTCTCATAAAAATTCACATCCGAATTATTGCATCATTGGCAAATTGGCATAAATCTATGCAGCACTGACAAAAAAATATTCACTACATGTAGCCTCAAAACTGAACACATTCCTTTCAATATTGAATTGAACTTAAACTAAGCTAAGAGAAAAGATAATAGTTCTAATTGGCAAAGAGTAATGCAAGACCATATCAATAAATGTATTTTTTAATTCAAATTATATATTGAATTTCAACATTAGATTATTGAACATGGATATTAAATATTAAAAAAATATAGCTTACAACTTTTTATTATGAAAGAATGTGCAATTTAAGATCTTAGTACATGTTTACTTTATTTTACTTTAAAACAGATATACCATTTTCATGTAAATAACTCCTATCTAAGTGTAATATCTGTGCATCTCAGTAGCATTGTTGTGTCATATCTGAAATTTGTCACAGGAAACATGACTCAAAAATGCCTCAAATGATTTAAGATGCAACAATTTGCCTTCTAGAGGATGTATTTATATCAATCATTTCTGGCAGAATACTAACAATTAAAAGTACAGCTATTAAAAACACAAACACTGGGGAAAAAAAGGTGTCTTATTTTGGCTGATCTGATTTTCTGACTTTGATGGGAGCTCTGGTTTATTTTGTGCTTAGGCTTGATGTATGCTTTCTGCAACCTGTAGTATGTCACATATATTTCTGTGGTCCTTTTCACTGAGTGCATCATCATAATGAGTAATGGATTGTATATTCCTATGTCCGATTATCTTCATTATCTTCTGGGGGGAACACCAGCTCTAGATAGAGAAGTGACTGTGGTTTTTCTGACACTGTGGTTTGTGACTTTTTTTGTCAATATTAGCCATAGCATATTTCATCAACTTTCCGAGTGTGTTCTCTCCCATTGGCATTGGATAAAACCTGAAGATAATTTAATGATACATTACTGCTATTATCAATTGATATTGTCATGCATAGCTGCAAATAGTATATTAAATAACACTATTCCTTTGAATTAACAATAACTTGTTACCAAATTCAAATCTGAAGACACAAAATAATAGTTCCCCATTCTCTTGTATCTGGAAATGGAAATTTAATGAGATATAAACACGATGTCATTCTTTTGATACTTGGTATGCACATAACATTGTATTAAAGTTGATTATATCAAGTATAATCTATGAATGAATATATGTTACGTGTACATGTACATTATGTATAAGTGTTTGTATTTACCATGGTTCTCCTCTCTCTGCAATTTGCCATGTTTCTCCTCTCTCTGTAATATTGGGGTAAGAAAAAAGGGACTGTCAGGTGTCATCTGTGATGTTGGCCTTTTTTGCATGAACAATTCATATAGATAAATTGGATTTCTGAAATGAAATATAAGAAACATGCTATATTGGTATCAATGGATCTATTTTTAGCTCGACTATTCGAAGAATATGAGAGCTTTACTACTCGCCCCGGCGTCGGCGTCGGCGTCTCCGTCGGCGTCCGGTTAAAGTTTTAGGGCAAGTTGGCATTTTCATTCATAAGTATTTGTGCTAGGGCTTTAATATTTGGAATAGAGTTATATCTTATACCTTTCTTCACATTGAATGCTGAAGATGCTGAGTGTGACCTTCTTTTTGGGGTAAAAAAACCTGATTTTCGGTGGTTAAAGTTTTAGGGCAAGTTGGAATTTTTTTTTATTTTTTTTTCCTCAATAATTACTTATGCTTGGGCTTTTATATTTGGAATATAATTACATCTAATACCTGTCTTCATATTGTATGCTGAAGATTCTGAGTGTGACCTTCTTTTTGGGGTAAAAGACGTGATTTTGGGTGGTTAAAGTTTTAGGGCAAGTTGGCCTTTTCATTTAATTTTTTAATTTTTCTCAATAAATATTTGTGCTACAGCTTTAATATTTGGAATGTAGGTACATCTTATACCTTTCTTCACATTGAATGCTGAAGATGCTGAGTGTGACCTTCTTTTTGGGGGTAAAAAACATGATTTTGGGTGGTTAAAGTTTTAGGGCAAGTTGGCATTTTCATTTAATTTTTTAATTTTTCTCAATAAGTACTTGTGTTAGGGCTTTCATATTTGGAATATAATTACATATGATACTTTTCTTCACATTGTATGATGTCAAACATTTGGTAAACCTTTTTACAAGATAACTCCATTGTTTCCTAAATATGGAGTAATGGCCCTTGAATTACTTAGAAAATTTTGCCACAATGTTTTCTAGTTTTTGTCATAGGTTATCCATTCAATTATGGAGATTTTCTATGTTTTGACAAAATATGTTCAAAGACGTCTGCTGCAGAATTGCCATATGAGGGAAAGGGTTAATAGTACTTAAGTGCAATATAATGAAGTAGTGCTTTATGTGAATAAGCGGCATATAGTCGAGCGCGCTGTCCTCCGACAGCTCTTGTTCATCAAACTGTTACAGTTTTTCACTTCAATGTATTAAACAACTTCATGGGATAATGTGTGTATTGAATCAATATCTATTTTAGTCATCACACTAATTCACTGTTTTCAAATTGTGATTTAGTTATACATATATATAAACACTTTTAGAAATATACATAATGACAGAATCAATTTATTTAATTCATCAGCACTTTTAGTTTTACTAACAGCCTAAACTACATGTATATATTGATGTGAAGCCTATCCTATAAATATTTACTTGAAGAACTGTTATAACTACATAACTAAACTGTTTACCTTTTATTCACTTTGTCATGTGAGGAGTATATCCTTGATATTGTATCTCTGACATTCTTTAGATTAGAACCATCCTTTGTTTTTGTGGACCTCTCATAAAATTCCAAATATTTTCCCCCCTCCTTTTCCTTAAAATATATCGTATGAATCTTATATAGCTTTAAGTAAGTTGTGTCACTCTTCTTTTGAATCTATGCCTATAAACCTTAATACATATGTACATATCACATCTATTAAGTCTTCAAATAAGTTAAATGACATCTATAATAATCATGTGTTATCCTCGTTTTAGAAAGAAATTTATTAGAAACATATATTAAGTTTTCAAATAAGTTAAATGACATCAATAATAATCATGTGTGATCCTCTTTTTAGACAAAAAATCATTAGAAATACATAAAGAAATGATACGCAATGCATTTTGTTAAAATTAGTTATAAAAGTGTACAGATATATACATACCTTCAACTGAATATCACCATAGCTCTTAAGCCAAGCAGTTTTCCAAACATAGAAATTAAGGTTGCTATCAAGCTTCTAGGGTTACTGTCACCAAGTGCTCCACAATTAAACATTTTATTTTCCTCTTCTGCGGTAATATGGCAGGATTTGTTTGGTTGTATCCCCATCCCTTGTTTCTTCAATTCAATTTTGTTAGAAGTCAAAGATTTTATTGCCTGTCGAAACACTTTGTCTTTGAGAGAATGTTCATAGTCCTTTTCTGTTAGGTGTCTCTCTACACTGTTTTTCATTGCCTCTAATGAAACTGTTTCATAATTTTTTCCATCACTTTTACTTATACATATCAACATTTCAGCCAAGAGATCATTTAAGTGGTGAGCTGGAATATTTTCAATATACCTTGGCTCTCTCTTGTTGTCAAATAGCCATCTTTGAACATACTTCAAATCTCGTTACGTACTCAGTCTTGTATTTTTCGATCGTCAATGCACAGATCTATGTCGACACCCTGCAGATCACGGGATTTGTTAGGCTCCAATGGCTTGAAAATTTCATCAAATTCTTTTTATGTAAGTTCCTGGAAGACAGCGTCACTAGGCGAAACACCTGCATCAACATTCATGTTTACATCGAATGACAGATGGCGCGTCTCTTTGACAGCGAAAGTAGTTCCGTCCTTAGCGTCACGTGAAAAAGATTCCAGTGCAATATCAAATGATATTGCATCCTTTGTTCAAATGGAAACAAGAAGGAAAAATATCAAAGTATACAATACGATTGCAGACTTGAATATTTCTGCCATTACAAATGTTCTCCAGAGTTGGCAGTAGGAGCACAATGGTACGGTTATCCCGTTTCGTTTACTTCGAAGGTCGGCTTTCTTATTGTGAGGCGCACAGCACAGATACTTTCAACAAAAGTTTAACAATATAACGTATTCTTTTTTCTGTAAGTTCCTGGAAGACAGCGTCAGTAAGCGAAACCCCTGCATCAACATTCACGTTTACATCGAATGACAGATGGCGCGTCTCTTTGACAGCGTAAGTAGTTCTGTCCTTAGCGTCACGTTAAAAAGTTCCAGTGCAATATCAAATGATATTGCATCCTTTGTTCAAATGGAAACAAGAAGGAAAAATATCAAAGTATACAATAAGATTGCAGACTTGAATATTTCTGCCATTACAATTGTTCTCCAGAGTTGGCAGTAGGAGCAGAATGGTACGATTATCCAGTTTCGTTTACTTCGATGGTCGGCTTTCTTATTGTGAGGCTCACAGGACAGATACTTTCAACAAGAGTTTAACAATATAACATTTTTAAAAGCAACTTGACGACGTTATGGAACTGAAGTTGAAATAGGGAAAAGGGTACCAATGAAGTCCAAGTGTTAACGGGTTTCTAAAAAAGTGAACACACTACTAAGCAAATTTCATATGACACCTTGTACTGTACACGCATTATCTTAATATATACTGATTTTTTTTTCTACTTTACATGTAACAGTGCTATGGTTAAATTTAAACGTTCAATCTTATGCATCGGACAATGTCGAATAATTGCTCTTTTTAGAAGTTTCTAAGTCAGGACTTTATACGTTGTGATTCTACACTATTAGAAAATGATTTCTGCTTTCCCTAGTTTGATGCTTATGTATTCTACATTTGTTGCACACGAGTCAAAAGGTAATTAATACTTCTGTAAATGTAAACTTAACGAAGAGTTTACTGTTGATTCTCAAGTGCCTTATTGTCTTAAGACAACCGTGATGCCAACATTGAACTTTAACTTAGATTTAATGAAATTTAATTCACCTTGAACGCAAATAAAAATTATTTGCATTGCCTTTGATATAAATAGCAGTCAACTCCGTAGTTTGATTCAATAAGCTAGTTTCAAATATTACGTTATATTGTTCCATTGTAGAGTTTATGAAAAAATTGGAAATATATATTAAGTTTACTTTTACGCACAGGGTTGTTTCATTGCACGTTTATTAACCTTCTATAGTACCCTGGGTTCTATAAAATAATTAAAGCAAGGAATGGAATTGGAATGTCATCATCGAGCTCACATAAAAAAGATGAAAAAAGAAAAAAGTTTGCGGCAGACTACAAATGTTACATGGACGATACATACAATGAAGAAGTGTTTAATAACGAGCACAGCTCGTCGCATGTAAAGTAAGATACGGGCTTAAGCTTGGTAGGAGATAGCATATTTCAATGCACGATTGTCATATATAGCGTAGATTGGATATATTTAATTCATGAAATATTTATACATGCGTATAAGGCTGATGGTTATTAATAATTTCATGTTTTTAAGATTCTTATAAGTGACTGCCGTACATATAAATTATGTGAAATGTTTTGTTGTCAAGGAACTGCCAAATGTCCAACAAGTCGTTGTGAATCAATATAAAGCTACATATAAATTAAACTATTGTCTAGTTGTTAAACAAATCCAATTAAAATTGGAAAGGCAGACATTTGACAACAGATCTAGAACTGTAAAATAAGAACTTTTTTCTATTTAGGAGAGAAATTGGGCGCGATAACCTAGCGCGGTAAAGTCATCATAAAAGTCCCGAATTCTACTTAAGTTTCTTGATATGTCTAATAGAAATATCAAATCAAAGCTGATTTCCACTTTTAGAACAAAAATATTAACTATTTGCAAGAGTATGCCAAGAATACAGAATCAAGTACAGTCAAACGTCACAACTGGTTTTCTGGTCTACTGCTTTCTCGATACATTTCTAGAACTTTGACATTTCGCCCACCAGGTCTACACTCTTACATAGTAAGTGTAAATTATGTGTTTCTTCTTTGAAATCGAATGCATAAGGTTGAAATACAGAGATATAGCGTTGGTTCAGTTACATTATTCTAAACATGCCATACCATAACATTATTCAAAATGTTGCGATTTTGTATTCAGTTTCGGAGGATTCCGTTGTGATGGAAAATCATTCTTTCATTGCCTGAGTTAAGCCTCTCTATGTAAATTCAAATGCAAAATTCATATGACTAGTTAAGGAAGAGTAAGCAGGTCTTGGTTCCACGATATCTCTGGCGGCACGCATTACATCCTATAGTGTGGGAACTCAAAAGAAGATTAAAGTGTGTTTGTATCATTATTTATTAAAGCAGTATACTGTTGAAGCACAGAAAAATCATAAAGCAATATAATTGGATTTCGGAAAAGATAACCTGCTTCCATCCATCAGACGACTCCAAAACACACCAAGAAAACTCAGTTTATGAAGGTGCAACTATTGAAAAGCGTTGACAAAATCGGGGTAATGTCAGGAATTTGTACAAATTTAAAAAGGACCAATTTTGAAAAAGTGTGGAGAGAATCTACTATAAGCTTTAAGTTTTCGATTCCATCTACATGTATATAAATATGTTTATTACGTCATGTAATGTATGGAACATAGGATAAGTTATAACTGTAAACCGTCTGCTGTCAATGCGTCAAAATACCTCTTCATGTGTAGATGAGACAATGCTATCGTTAATTTCTCCTAACAATCGCTCGTGTTAACAAGTGATTCTTTAGCACTTTGCCTATGGAAATGATTCTGTGAAGCAAGTGGCACCAGTATATAACTGGGAAATCTGACAAGATCGTGCCATCTGACTAGATTATTTACTTATTGCTGCTTAACTTGACAGTTTTATCTTACTAGTCCAATGATTCGCTCTTGACTCTTCCAAATGCAAAGTTGAACAAGTCATATTAAGACGTTAGCAATGAAAGGATTAAGTTTCGTCCTTCTCCGTGCTGCAGTGGTTATAACGTTGATTTATTGTTTAACCTGTTTTAGTTCATCTTCTATATGGGTACTTTGCATGTGTGAATATTTCGCATGAATACATTAATCAATAATGAACATTGCGTGGTTTTCCCTTACGTATACCCAACACAACAATCGTTCCATGATATGCTTTTTGCATCTTCCGAAAATTTCCCTAAAGAAAACTTTGTTATGACATTGAACCATTATATTGACTTAAGCTGTCTACATTGACTATGTGTATATGAGTTATATGCCCGTCTGTAGATCTTCTTGACAGTTTTATCTTCCGACAAAAGAGCAACTATGGAAATGGGTACCAAGCTAGTTGTTGAATAAATGTATACACTATAAGGAAACAAGTTCCTTTCTAAATAGTACATAGCCACGTACTTTTATTTGATATTTTTTAAGATGTTTGATATTTCGTTTAATTTCTATATGTTTATAAACAACTTCAATTCTTAACTTTATGCCTAGCATTTCGCTAAACTAAAATCAGACCATCTAAGACAAGAACAATATAAAGAAAAGTAAGTATGTTTAGACAAGGCAGAACGGAATAATTTGTTAATGTGGTGTCACATGTTCCAGGCAAATTGTTTAAAGACTTTCCTATAAATGAAATGGTTTTGTTTGACAATTTCTCCTGCTAGAAAGGCTAATGAGTTAAGCGTCTTTACATTATCAGAATGTTTGTTGGTATTGTATATGTTTTGTTGGTGAATTTATTAGACAAGTTATCATATTCAATTGTATGTGAGTTGGAAAAAACGAAAATCTTACAACAAACACATATGATACGGGGTTGAACATCTTGAGGGAAAAGGAACATTAATTGTATAAAGTAGTCAAAATATGTATATAGTAAACTGAGTTAGTGTGGAGTATTGTACCTACATATAAGTTAACTACTGTTCAATCATAAGTAAAATGACGAGGTGCGTGTAGAATTAATATATATTTGCAGAATATCTAACTTAGTTCATATTGTGACCTGATTATTCATACTTGGCTCTCGAACCTTTGTATAAGTGTGTAGGACAGTCATACTCGAAGTGGAAATATGGAAAATAAAGCATAGATTGTGTGTTGTCAATGCAGTTAACCATTGCAAGTTATGCAATAGAAGTTTCATGTATAAATACTTAATTAGAACATTGAATCTCATGCGTAATCTATTTGTCTTTTCGTACACACAAAGATGACGTACTTCCATGCATAATCTATTTGTTTTTTTCGTACACACAAAGTTGACGTACTTCCTATTTTGTCCACGATCAATATCTTATCCCATTCCAACATACAACAAATACACGTATACAACAGACGACTTTGAATAAATCTAGGCAAATGTGTCAAAACTATATATATAAATAAAAAAAGATAAATTGTTTATTATGTTCCTCTGTCCTTTTTTCTCAAAATGCTTTCATCTATTTTCAATGACTATACCTTCAATAATTGAACGTTTTTAGGTCCAGATGTATTAATACTTACTTGTTGCAAATGTGAGGCATATAGGAAAGGGTTTACATGTTATCTTATACACTAAAGAAAATATTAAACCAATTAAAGACTTATTTGTTTTGATATTTATGGTTCTGGCCAAATATGCACAATTTACAATAATACAATAATTGAAAGCATATATGGTTTAGCATACATCATTTTCAGTATAAGTTAATATCCTAATATTATATGGCTCTACCAAAATGTTCGCAAAAGTGTTTAAGTACATCGGTCTTGGTTGAGCCACTTTTTCATTGAATGTGTCTGTTGTTGAACATGATGATTTACATTTTACATATAAGTATGAAGTCATGAGCTCATCATAACCAGGACATGACATCAAAATATGGAACTCATCCACCAATATATGTTTAGTTTGTTGAAGACGAAGATCATGATAGTTTGATGTCTATGGTGCTCAACATTAAAGCAATGGCTTGAGCATCTGAATTTTAATTTATATACGACGATTGTAAATCGACATATCTTCATACATTTAGAAGTGATTTAAAATATTTGTAATAATTTACTTTAGGTGAATCAAATACTGTTACTGGAAGACCTGGGTTAAGCGTTGTTTAAATATCTTCAAAAATGATGAGGATTCTCCTACTCCATCAGATATCCACAAACACCCAAAATAATTTGCATGTAATAGTCGCCCATGTATTTCTGCCATTTTGAACTGGGCAGATAAAATATCATTGGTTTGGGTATCTTGTATTCGAAATTTCTTTCAGCAAAATTTAATATATTGTAATATATATGATACAGCAATGGGATATATACAATATTCACTTATCGCAAATAAAACGGAAAATTATTAAGGTTTATTAGAAGGAATGAAACAATGATACATTTTACATCATCATCAAGAATAACTGTATTTTATAAGTTATTTGATATTCATGACGTAGTGGTAGGTAAAGCGTTCCTCTCTTGTGAGGGAGGTCGTGGGTTCAATTTCCGGCCTGGTCATACCACAGACCAAAATGGTAGTATTGGCTGCCCTCCTGGAAGCTCAGGGTTGTAGGTTAAGCTTTGTCTGGTGTCAGGACAAGGGGTTTGATTGACTTGGGTTTTACGCCGTTTTCAACAATTTTTCAGACCTATCACGGCAGCCAGTTCACCACCTCTTGTGTTTTCTGGCTTCCCAACACAGTAATCCACACAAAAAAGTCCCCAAGCAACTGGCTCCTTTTCCACATAGACTGTTTGCCCATTGGTCGAAGACGAATGACCCTCGTCGCAATGACTTTTATCAAATGTTAGAAAGAATGTTGGGCGAGCTGGGATTCGAACTCATAACCCCTGGTTTGGCAGCCCGCGTCGCTACCGACCTAGCTATCGGGGCTGGGCTCAGGATAAAGGGAACAGTAGTACCGGTAGCTTGCCGATGAAACGCCGTGATAACAATTGTTAAAAGCGCCGTTAAACACCTAAACATCGATAGGTCTTTACAGAGTGTTTCAGTTACATCAGGAGTAGCCAATCCTCGTAGTCAGAAGTTTCCAAACTGTTGCTAACAAGTTCTACACACAACAATCTTCATAGACAACTGTAAAGATTAAGTACCCCGGCTAACCAGGCGTTTAATGTTCCTTACTGTTGCGCACGAGCTCTCGACGCAACAATCTCCTTAAACAACTGACTAGATTAAACACAATGGGTAAATATTCTCGCAAAACTTACGCATAAAAGAGGATCACTGTAACAAAAGGATTCAAGAATGAATATATTACTATATTATTAATTATATTATTATTATATATATTACAAGTGTGGAATTCAAACCTATGTTACCTATGTACAGATATAGACCTGTGTACACATCATGGACTCCAACACCCAAATTTAGGACAAAATATCACGAATAAAATTATGTCCCAGGCAAAGTATGTTTATAAATAAATGACGTTTTATTTAAACATAAAAACTTTTATGTATTTGTTGCAAGTTACACTATGCAGATATGCTAACCGCATATTACACCATTAGGATAAAGAAGCCTCGTATTACACATACGACAGTTTCCAAATCCCCCAATTAGCTTAAGCCAATCAGAGTACTCCTGACCAGTGTGGGCCAATAGAAATGCGAGGTCAACCACCTTGTATTTCTCTACTTAGATCTTTCTTAGATCTCTACATGCTTTTGTTTTGAGGACATTATTTTACACTTAAAGGATTTCTTATTTTCCACTCTTATGTGGTATTTTCCATTCGGCATTTACAATTAAAATGCCTTTTTTCTTTCAACCTACCCTTGTGTTCTATTGGTTGTTCTTTTAACCGATTCTTGTCGCTGGATACGACAGTTACAATAATCAAAACAAGACATACGACGATCACCTTCCTTCTGACGGCCATGGTAATGTACAAAGACAATACTGATTATGTGAATATTAATATGTTAGATGCTCTGCCTTAGCGCGTTTAAAAACACTGGCTTATTGTTTGTGATTCAATCCTTTATCTAAATCGTTAGTAGTTTTTGCATTGTCTTAATGTTGTTTGGAGCTGCTGATATATCTATTTATAGAATGAATTTATGTCTGTCCGACCGTACGTCCGTACTGACGGGTGCTCGAGTACGGTTTTATGTTGTTAAAGGTTTCCTCTTAAGACGAACAAAACCATTGGGATTCATTCCGTAACCACCCAAGGCTATGTTTTTTTAGTAGTTATTATTGTGTACGTCCACTCGTACGACGAATCAAACGCTTTTGACTCTTTAACAACAATTTGCAGTTGATGGTAATACTGACTTTTCTGCATATAAACAGTAGTATACTGGTGAAATGTTTCTGTCCAATTGATATATCAGTTATGATACTGTACCCACAATGCTCAGTTTCCTGTTCCATGTAGTAATCATTTGATGTAATCTGAATCAAACTTGATACGAATGTGCATAAGTTTAAAATGCCCAGAGATGGGAAAAGAAGAATCCAAACGCAAAAAGTATGACAATTGTTTGAAATGCATATGCGAGGCGCAAATTATTAAAATTAACAAGACTTATCGGATATTAAGCGAAAATAGAAATACTGTTGACTTGCAACATGCAGCTACATGTATGTGAAAAAGTATACACTACAAAACAATAATGATCAGGTAAAACAACCGATTGGTGAAATAAGCAGCATGCATGAAATCGTTCACAGGCATTGCCATCTCAGTTAATATGTCGATGTTTAAGTTCGATGCTTATTAGTTATTTTCATTAATGGCGATTCAGTTTTATTGACCCCCTGTATCAAGCACGTTACTTAATTTGATAATTTATAATTAACACTGTTGTAATATCGTTCTTCTTTTGAATTGGTCATATCTTAATGAAGAAGACAATTCTCAAACTGATGCTGCTCATGTATGTGAGCAGTTTTATTTTCATAACCCATGAAACTTTCTGCAATACAAAAATTGCTAAAATCATTCGATTCGCCATTTTGGTTATGTATAAAACGCGGTCTGCCAAACAGATTGAACATTTATGTCGCCTTGTCTTTCTTTATCAAGGTGAACTGAACGCACGCCATTTACAGTAAAGCGCTTTACAGACACAACGACAAAATTGCCGATTGAAACCTTAAATGTCACTGTATCCCAAATAATGACGACTACAGACGTATATGGTGAAATATTTAAATGGAAAAAACTCCAATATATCGTCTAAAGTGTTGGTTAGTAGGCCTAACATTATATTGTAGAGATGTCGGCAGTCTTCGCAAAAATCTTCAGTCCTGACTGACAAAATATTATTCGAACTGACAAATTTTCATACACATTCTCATTTTCATCCATGACCTTCTTTGTTAAACCATCCGATTATTTTTACAGTAATTGCTTGGTTAAACAAAGAAGGCCATATATGAACATGAGCTTTCTCAGACTGACATTTCTAAAAATATTTCGTAAATTCGGTGAATTCGCACCACTTCAATTTCGTATGACATAATTATACACAATCCTAGGAAATAAAAAGGTGAATATATGATTATGGCAGAAGGGGGGGGGGGGGGGGGCTTGGTCACAATGGGTCAAATGGTATGATATTTTATAATTCAAATATCGGGTTTATGCTGCACTACATGTACAATCCTGTTTGGAATTTTGCAATAAGATATAGACAAAGAGAATGGGATACATTTTAATTAAATCGTGGTATTGTGGCAAATATACAGTGTAGCGAATCCGATTTGTTATAGTTTACCAAAGATGCGTCCCTTATTTTAATTGGATCCATTTGTATAAACATAGATCAACAATAAATAAGAAAACATTAATACTGGTTAGTACTGCTTTAAATATCCGATAAAGCCTTTAGATTTTTCAGATACATGCATATATGGTCAATGCTCACACTGCATACACAGCCTGTGGTTTATTTTGTTTAATATGTTAATAGGCACACCCCGGTCATGTGAAAGCAAGAACAATTAATTTTAGCAGTGTCAGTGCCCCAACAAGAAACAAATTAATAGGCAAATTGTTAGAATTTGAAAAACATATTGAGAAAAAAAAAAAAAATATCATGAATTTAAGTTTAATTTTTACATATGTTTTGATTTATTTTTATAAATGCCAGTTATTTGTAAACTACATGTAGCAATAAATATAATTGGAAACTGACTCTTACCATGGTTAATTGAATGACTTGAGCTTTGCATTATTTTCAATGGTACTTCAGTTCACCTAACATTTTTCTCTGACTTTCTAGAATACTAAAACATTCCACACAACAATCTTCCAAGGCAGATGGCTACCTTTGCATGTTCTGGCTGAATGTATAATGGTGAGACATTTTAAGATGAGAACACGATGCATACAGAATGAGAAAAGTGTAATTTTTGACAAATATATCAAAAGTTCCATTTAAAAAGATGTATGTTGGAAAGGGTAAAGTTTAGCCTCTTGCCTGATGTAAATTACTTGATGTCTGTACCTAATGTGAATACACTGTCGAAATGATGTAACCCCTATCTCCTTTCTGGTTTTTAATTTGTAAAACATGAAGCAGCATCAGATTATTTGTTAATAAGTACCAGACGTAGTGTCAACAACTGATTATGTATACATGTATATGAAATATGTCGTTTGGAAAAAAATGGATAGTGAAAGATCGAATCAGACCCTGAACATGTTCAGATTCTCAGAGTTATCAATGTTGATAACTGTTCATTTTTTAATTGTTTTTGCTCAATTATAAAAGCTTTTAAAAAGGGCACAGGAAGTAAAATATTTTCACTAGAAGCCTGGATAAAAATGTAATAAGTGTTCAAGTAAGACAACTCCCCATAACATAATTGTTTCATGTTTAAATTGTTAAGTTTAGTTGCTTCTTTCAAAACATGTACCTATTGAGATTTGAACTCAGAACTCTTGTAAGACCAGGTGTTTTACCATTAAACTACAGTATAGGTGTTTACTATGAACAGCATTTCATGAAAATATGTGTAATTTTATTACCAGTAAAGTATAAGTTTGTTTTTTTGTTACAATGAATGTATACCAGTTTGAATTTTACCATTTCTATTGTATAGATTAGACAATTTCACACAGAAAAATGGAATTCAAAATAAATTACATAGACAACAGAAAACAGACACATTTCTGTGGTATTTCAGTTATATCAGAGGTCACTGGGTGACTTATAACTGACATTAATTATGAACTGCCTTTAAGTTTTTATAATATAGCCTTTTCTGTTGAAAAGCAATCGAAGTTTTCTTTATTTTTCAACCAAATTTTGTATACATATTTATTTGAATAAAAAGTATTTTGAGTGTTTGTTGAATTTAAAAAGAGATTGATCCTCTTTATCTGCAAATTTCAATGTTCAGTTTGTTTTTATCTTATTTATGTTTGATATAGTTAGTGTATATTGCCCTGTTTCATAGACGGACCTAAATCGGTGACCGTAAAAGGCTTTTTAGTTTGCATTTGCTCTTCAATTTGAACATTTATTTGATTTCCTTAGGGAAATTAATATTTTTAATAAAATATGATTATTTCTTAAATCGTGCTGTTGAACATTCATTACTTTTACTCATCCTGTTCCACATTTTCTCAGATATTGTTTATCTTTATGTTAAGTATTACATAGTAATGTTTGGCTTGTTTGCCTAAATCCTGTTTTACATTGGCTTACATGTTATTTTATATTAAATGTTAATTGTCTAATAGACTGGTTATTTATGTTTCGATTTTAATTATTTCATCATTTACAGTAAGTTATAAAGTGCCCAAAATGACCTTAGTTGTCGACGGGCCTTAAAACACCATTCATTCATTAAATTTGAAGAGTTCTATGCCATCATTGGCTGTTGCGCTCCTAAGTATGACAAAAATACTGTCAATAGATGTTGAATCTTTTGTAAATGTGGTTTGAATACATACATGCACAGTATATAAAATGACCTAGTGTAAATGATGTTGAAATTCTTAGTACCAAGTTTGTCCAATCTGATCAATAAACAAATTTTGAATAAAAAATAAGATGAAACTGCTAGAAATTCAGCCTGTTGAAAGAAAAGTAATGTGTTTTACTGATAGCCAACATATGACATCATTCCTTTAAAACAATGGACTCATTTGAAGGCATGAAAGTGATTTCCTCTCTATCAGGTTGGAAGATATATGGCTAAAGACATGTACTATGTATACCCCAAAACCTGGGTGAACTGATTCTGGTCATACTTTCATGATTTGACAAAGACTAGGTCATAGACATAAACTGTAAAACTGTACACTGTAGAAAGAAAATGTAAATTGAAGGCAAATAATTTGAAATTGACTGTAGTTCTATTTGTTTGCTACATGTACTGCAATATATAGATAAACGGCTTAAAGTCAATACAACTAGACAGTCGAAGATATGATAGTTTAGCTATTTTCTTGAGTGGGGTCAACATTTGACAAGACGGCTTCGGCTTCAAATGACAGATACAGTAAAAAACAATACACACGATGTGACGAAAGCATCGTGGAACAGATTCACACAAAAACAATACACACAAATGTGACGTCACGCGATGTGACGAAAGCATCGTGGAACGGTTCTCAACAGATACTAACAAAAAATTTAGAAATGAAGTTATATTTTTAAGCAAATTATTAATATAATGAATATATTACCTAGAAATGAAGCTATGTGGACACAGAAACAGTTAAAATGATATCCGAGGCCAGTGTAATGAACGATAACTTTCGTTGAAATATTTACTATCATTTTCAAGTGTTTATTGCTTCTCTATATTGCCAAGATATAAAACAATCCATGAAATAATAATGACAGGTACATGTACAAAAGAATAGTCGACTTACCCTTCATAAAGTGTCCTTCCAGTGAACGAAATCCATTTGTGACGAGTCAAACTATCCTTTCCTACCATTTCTGTCGTTTTCCTTTTGTTATTTATTTATTACTTGCCTTACAATGATGTTACTTTCGTTGCAATGACGTCACATTTAGATGTGTTTACTTCCGGTTGAGAAAATATTATTTTAAAAATAGAAAACGAGTGCAATTACACGCATATTATCACATATCAGATTCCTTGTTTTCATTCCTTTATCGAGAAGGAATTTAATTTAATTATTCCCTCTAGTTCTAAGTATTTAATTGTCAAAACATACGAATATCGTGTCCGCGGGTTTAATAGGTTACGATAATTTGCCCGTCCCGTAAGACCGGAGGCAAAATGGCCGAAAAAAGTGCTATGGGGTTGAGATTTGATATGTGAAATACAGTAAGATTGTACTGAATTTTCTTCTTTTTTTTTTTATCTCGTATGATGTGTTCGTACGGGTAACCTTTAGGCGTGCTTCGCTCGAGCCTTCGGCCGGAGCTTTCACACGTATAATTTACCCTTTTGGTTGTTTCCCACATACAATAAATCTGCAGCAGACGACTTTGAAGTTGTCAAGTCCAAAAGATATAAAAAAAATGTAAATGATAGTATGAATATTGAATATAGTTGAAATCATTGTGACAAATGGAGAAATCGCGTATACATGAGGGAAACTGTCCCTGGTTTAATACGAATGCAGCCATGGTCTACAAATACTTTTCATTTTTTTTTTAACTCTTAATGTACTGCTGTAGACTCGTGCGATAGCTAGTTTAGCTATTTTGAACAATTGGCTATACCCAGCTGAATGCAGATTACTACCGCCTGTCACGGACATTGACAATGTACTTACTCTATGTCTTAATAAGCGTCTGGTGCATGCACCTTGATAATTAACTAAGGATTTAACAGTTTCCCTCATGTAAGCAAGAAAGACCCATTTCCTATCCCTAACATGTGTTACTGTCGGTGTATACTGTACAGGAGACAACTACAGCAAGGAGATCTCTTGTATGATGGCCAGTTTAACGCAATGTCACTGTAAAGGTCAATACAGAAAATGATGAAGACGTCTTAATTCCCTACTTGGACTGAGATTCTAAAGCCAAACCTGGCCTACACAGGCTACATTTCACCTCATTTGGTGACCAATTATATACACACAAGGAAAACAGAGACAGCGAGGAATATATAGAACATAAATCAGTGATCAATCAACCGTAAACAAAACATTTATTCAAAATAATTGTGACAAATAAATTTTTAATTGCGATGTTTGTAACATGAGTTGAGTTATGTCAATTGTTTTGTATTTTTATAGAAGTAATGCTACATGAATGTTGTGAGATATTCCAAATCAACGGCCTAATAATGTTCCTGGAAAGGCGATCGCGTGTCGGTGTTTTCTCTCAATATGTTTTAAACATTCTACCCGACCTCGGGACAGGTTGGTCACAGGCTGAAAGTATATATGATAATAAAGTATGTGAGAGGAAAACGAAATATTATAGTGTGACACATGTTACTCATAAGAAATAAGCATCGAAAAAAGCATAACACTATTGTCTCTTATAAGAAACAAATCCCCTCAAATGTTTTTACCAAACCACAGAAATGTTTATATAATACTTAATTACACATAATAAGTGTTTTAGTAAGGGACAAACATGCATTTAGAAAACAAAGGTTTTCTTTGTTGACATGCTATTTATAGATTAATCAAATCGAAAATGTATTTCGTATCGCATGGGAGGATTGTTGCACTGAATACTTCTGTTGGAAATCGGGATTAACTTATTTAGAAAAACATATAAAGCTTAAATGATCAAACTTTGAAGCATAACATCTTAAAGAAAATCATGAATTTTGACGGGACAAATTCGCTAACGTCCTGTGTGTTATATCCTCCACATTTTAAAAGTTATGATTGGTAGTTAAATAATTTACGACCAAACCTATTAAAACTAAGTAACAGCGATTGCTTGTATAGATCAATTGCTCCACTGTGCTCAAGAACAGATAGACGCTGTATATTCGTGAACGTTATTGGATTGGAGTATCACTGTGTTATGCGACAATTCACGACTATATTGTATCGACAGTTCCAGTTGTGTTGTCAGAATCATACAAGCATGCGTCCGGCATGAACTAATTATCACAGGATCAAACCATTACTTTATGATGTATGTATGGTTTATCAATTCCTAAAATCAAGAGCATGACCGGGTACGGATTTGCAATGGTGTGTTAAGTCCTTGCATATGTGAGAAATTACTATAAACCGTAATACAAATTTGAAGAGCCGTGATAACATAAGAACCTGATCGACGTATAGTTGTTTTATTTATTGTATGCTCTCTACCATACGTACTAAACTTCCATATTATAACTTAAACCGCGTTCTAGATATGGCTAACAATGTCAAATAATGTTATAGATTCATGACCAGAACCACCATAAGAATACTTTTTTTAATTATCCCACTAAACTTAAAAAAAAACAATATTAATTTTAATTTAAGATGGAACAATGACATTTCAACAAACATATGCCATGTTATGACCAGATTCATAACACATTTTTTCAGCGAGTGTAGATATTTCAAGTGTTATTATCAATCGGCAGATCTTGTCCTATCTATGAACTGTGACATCTAAATAATTCTACGATATTTGTTCTATTACCATTACCTAGAGTCATTTTGTGTCATTTATCTAACGCAAAGGATGGTGGAGACTGGGCATTATTTCAAAAAAAAGATTACAATTTGGGAATGTGCTTGATTGCTCATCGACTCTTATTAGTGAGTATTGAAAACAATTAAGTGAAGTATATTTCCATTGATGACGGAATGTGTACGGGAATCGGCAGACATCAGATGAGTTGGTATCTATCGATATCAGGAGACCATTCATGTCATTCCGCGATTTACCAAGTTGAAACGATGCGGATGTTTGCGTTAAATTAATTTACATAATACTATACAAATTTAACAATATTAATTCTTTACATCAATAACGTAAACCTTATTGGCTCTGCAGTAATGTATATTTATTTGTTTACAAATGAAAAGAAATTGAACACAAATTAATGATGAAATTAGTATACGGTTCTCCAATTTTAGTTACTATGGTGGTACTTTACAAGTTAGTCTGATCTTGTGTTAAGTCAGGGACATTACAATATAGTGTCCCTGGTTAAGTTAAGGACTTTCCTGACTTTTTGTTTATTATCGGTCAATCATCACTCCCTGTCTGATGGTGTGATTTCTCTTTCCTTGGCAACAATAGAATAAACCACCTGTCAGCCAGAAACTGTTGATTGACACTGATAGTGTTACTGATTATGAAGTAAATCAACGATAATTACATTGACATTATGGAATATTTAGATAATAATACGGGTGGTAAGACTTAGTTTTCTTAAAGTTAACAAAGACATATTTTGGAAAAAGTAGATATTGTGTTGATATGTTCGAATACGAAAATGCTAAATGTTACAACATAAAAACTTGTATTTCACGCGACTTTGAACTTCGTTTCGTTATCCTGTTATGCACAACTTTACACTAAAGTTGAGAAAAGGGTAGACCAAGATAAGCCTGTATTTATTCAATAATGATAATTGCGATCTAGATTTTTTTGCAACTCGATTAATTAATTAATATATTCAAAGCAGAAACTGCCCTAAAAATGTTTAAAACGTGTAAAGGCTTTGAAGGAAGTCGGCGGAATAAGGTTAAACGTTGCATTGCTATTCTCTATTTTAACCCGGAGAATCTATAAATCTTGACTTATATGAGTGAAAATGTCATCCTTGTCGTCTTTGGATTTAACATCCGTCTTCATAATATTAACTGGCTTAACATGTCTGTTGGCGAATTATTTCAAACAATTTACCTACATTGCAGTAAGAGAGACACTAACATATACCTAGATACTTGGTTGAATATACATGCATAACGAGTAATGCGTACTCTATGAACGCCAGAGAAGACTTCATGGAGTCAAGTCTGAGGGATGATAGAGAAATGTATACTTGAGGATCTTCCTTAAAGTTTCCTTACGGTCTCCATCGCAATGCCTAAGTCGAGTTTGAATGGGTGGACTGTTTGTGATGCCGGCCCTATGCCGATGCAAATGTGTATTTACTCGAGACGGTCGTGAAGCTCAGTGCAGTTTTTAAATGTATTTCAAATTTTAATTTGTAATGTCTCTTTTTGACGCATTGCTTGTTTGTTCTGACTAACAAAATATATTTTTAAAACTTACGATTATTATGACGTCTCAACACCATCTCTGACATAGAAGTACCCCACATCTGGTTTAGTTTCTGATTGATCTCGTCTATGTATTTCTGAGAGATTTTTGGTTTACGAGTTTTCACTCCGACATAATAGTCATCACATACACCGCTATGTACAGATTCTTTAACACAGCCCCAGGTGATAACGTAGTTAGTGTAGTCCGTACATATGATGATCTTTGTGCCAGACCATATGTCCCCTAAAATAAAATAGAAATCTTAAACTCATTACTAGCTCATACAATGCAACTGTTTTAACTATTCCACAACCGGGTTTGATTTATTACGGGAATTGGATCTTTTCGAAGAGTATTTCGGCTATATAGAATGTTATTGATATGAAAGTAAGTGAGTTATCATTAATGTGACATCTCGGTACAAACAAACACAATCCAATACATGCATTATAAATATGTAAATCCTGTTTGACAATAAAACATCCAATCCGCTAAGCCTTTCGGTCACATTTAAACCTTAATATTAAATTGTAACTTAATATTTTTTCAAATTCCGAATTGTCAGACGTATATATAGTGTCAGGTTAAAATGTTTCCAAAATGTTTTCTAAAATGTCCTAATTGTTATGTGTATGTATTCAAGTAATCAGTACAATTTGTAAATCAATAGGAATGTCTTCCAAGTATTTAATCAACAAAATGTCGTCCGCTTACATCACCAGCGATACTTTCATATCACTTATATCAACCCCAAAGTTATGGTTTGCCTCTCTGAAAAAGTCATTGACGAACATGAAGAAAAGAGTGAGCGGCACGTTATAGTCTTTAACAGCAAACTCTTTGCAGAGATTAATCCAATTCGCAATACAATTGTCAATATCCTATTAACTACGATATGCAGATAGAGTACATTGCGGTAGATAGTATTCAAACTGAATATATTTTAATCTAAATCGAAGAATTAAAACGACAACCATAGGGTTTGATGTATTGAGATTTGTTTCGTTTTCAATATACATACTTCTATAGAAAAAAAAGTCGTTGAACTGTTTTAACGAATACTTTCTGACATGAGATACAGGTGTGTGGTAGCTGTTGTTTTCTATGTAGAACGTGTATGAGCTGACAATTTTATTAATGAGATGCTTACGGACATAACATAATAAATATAGGTGTTAATATGTTATTTAAATGTTAATAAAGCCACAACAATAGCTAGTGTATGTTCATGTATATTTGTATTTACCAAGTTGATCCACTATAGTCATGCTTGCTGTTGATGTCATAGTGGCCTTCGCTTGTGTACAAGTACATGTTCCGTCTTTCCTGGTGGGAAGAATAATTTCATTAATAGTACATGTGAAGTGTTTACAAGTATCGTCTAAATCGAACAGGATTCTAAGCAGATTATTGTTTAATTATTGAATCATAAATATGTATACTAAGGGTACAAGAGCGAACCATATGCAGTTAATGTTTTATACTGATTATCATACAAACAAATAGGTCAGCTAAGGACTGCTTTGATACCCCTGGCATATCCACAACCTAATGTATTTTACGGACATATGTACACATGTTTTCATTGACTAATCAAGAGTAAATGTCTATAAAAGCCATCGAAATGTAAATGATAGGAAGTTAACGTTAAAAATCCCATCTTACTAACCTCCAGGAATCTTCAATTGTGAAACTTTGACCATGTGAGTTCATACGCTTTGTATACACCCAATCAGTAAATTGTGCCGCACCTTTCCACGAACAAGGCAGTAGTTCGGCATATAGGTACCATTTCCCCATGTACTGAAACGAGTAAAAAGAAGTACTTCTGTCAAAACATAGAACATCCTCATTTTAGGAAATATGAGCGACGCATCTTATTCGTGAACGTCTAACATATATAAAATAAACTGTATTAAGAAATAATGTATTTAATTATTAGTCAAATGTATATTTATCCTCAAATGTAAAAGTACATATTATGTAATGCTTTTGTCATTTCATTTTTAAATGTATGGTAACATGTTAATTCTTTCGAGTATGGGCGTATATCTGCATACAAAGTGAACTTGGGCGAGTCTGTGTGTTAACGTCCTAGGTCAATATTCAAGGTAACAGTTGTTTTACTAATTCCGTACGCAAAGACGTCACCGCTCTATAATTTTCTTTGGAGAAATAATTCCTTATTACCTCATACAACCTTAAATGGCAAATGCGATTAGACAATAATAATTTTATTTGACGTAAACTGTAAAGTTTCTTGTCATTTTGACAATATATAAACAAATTACAATTAACACACACATAATAAATAGAGGATATTTGTTTGTTTTGAGTGGATATGGATTATATCTCATCGAGAAGTGATACAATTGAATATTTTCACGAGCGCCAAGCGCGAGTGAAAATATTAAAATCGTATCACTTCGAGTTGAAATATATTCCATATCCACTCAAAACAAACAAATTTTATTTTTATATTATTATAATTGACGATGAAACAATGGAACTATTTTGTGTCTTCGTACCTGTTCACACAAGGACGAATCTTTGTTTACTACACAATGTCAGACAATGACAATAAGTTCGATTTGTTAACTTTACGGAATACGGAATTATGCATGGGTATAGATAAGATAAGGTTGCTTGTATCCGATGTAATAATATACCCATTACGTATTTATTTTTAAATATAACGTGTGTAGTATAACATGACCGGAAACTAGGAAAATGCCTCCAAAAAATATTCACAAAACTTATCTACAGAATATACATGGCTTTATATATTTATATAGATACATATACATATACACTTACACATAAATACACACATACGTATAAATACACATATATACTCACATATACATGCACCTACACATACACGTACACATACATATACACTTACACATAAATACACACATACGTATAAATACACATATATACTCACATATACATGCACCTACACATACACGTACACATACATATACATCAAAGAATACAAAGATGAAAAGTTTTATGTTGTGACTCACAGTCAACTTTGCGTTTAAGAACCAAAAGACAAGTCCGTGTCATACAGACCTTGTTCAATTATATCGGCCACAGATGCTATAATATATAGTATGTAACGATTTCATCACTCTAGCACTACTTTTAGGACTGAGTGTCTTCATATTTCATACACAGGAACTATACATGTTAACACATACTGGCCCGCGCACTGGAGATGGATTCTTTGACGGATAAAAGAATGTTAAAAATGGTAACCCAAGGATCAAGCATTCGCTTAGCGTTCACGAAAATCATGTTTAAGTCGAAATTCCTCGAATTTGCTACGGATGCTTCAAAATACATAGCTGGATAAGTCCATTAAAACCAACTAGCATGGAAAGGATTAAGCTTCAAATAACAAGTGTTCATTATTGTCTTTATTTGGGCAGGTTATTAAGGCACACAACATAACATATTTAATCTATAAACAACTATTACAGTTATAAGTAACATGATTTCCTGTCACTCATTAATATTGGCCTGTCTTCGTATTTTTTATTTTTTTTTATTGACGCCGCTTGGAAGCGCGGCGCCAGTATGGGATAGGTTTTAATTTTGTACTATGGGCTGACGTAATCGAAAAGGGAGCAACCAACATTATTACTGTTAAGAAAAACTCTATTATATGTTTGAAAAAAGCAACCTTTATGAATTAAGAAACAAAAAGATGCAAAATATGTATGTCTTCACTGTTATTTTAAATCTTTAGATACATTTAATTTGTATTTAATAACTTTTCCCCCAACTTCCTAGGCTACGCTTTTTTTAATAGTTTGTTTTACGATCCTGACGAGCTCCTATTGTATATTAATGAAGGTAACTTAGCGTGCGTTGGAAAAACGAGTTTAGACTAGAACGTTATTATGCGAGTATCTATATCAATTATTAAAGGTTTGATGCCGGTCTCACCGTACACAATGCAATTTGGCGTGCAGGAGAAGTTAACACGCAACATTGTTTGTCTCATGTTGTAAAAATCCACAGGAACATACGGATGAAACAATATTAACATAACATTAACCTGACCTACATAATTCGATGACGTTGAATTATCCGTAGGGTTTGCATATTTTAGTTAACGATACATTTAGATTACTGTGTTACTTCTCATATTTGCCTATTACAGGTAAGAATACTTTAAGATTACTCAATTCCTTTCCATATCTGTGTACTCTAGCTAAGGATAAAATTCAGTTACTGAATGCCTTTCCAAATTTGTTTATTTTAGCTACGGATACATTTAAACTATTGAAATACTTCCAATATGTACCTGTTTTAGCTTATTGTTAAGCTTCTGTACCCTTTCAAGAATAGTCTGCAATGAATAACATGAACACCTAGATATCATAAGCTCAGTTTGATGGAGCATTGCTCAAAACACCCTATTTCTCTCAGTTATATTTCTCTAATCAGTCATATTAAATAAAACAATACAATCACCTTTTCCAACTCAAAGTTCTTCATTCCTATTGGCCGTACTTGCAATCGGTTTCTGTCAGCGGCCTCGACATTTACGATAACCAAAACAAGAAAAACGACTGTCACCTTCATCCTGACTGTATCCTGAATCACAAATCGAGACGGTTGCTCGCCGTATATATAGCAAACACAAACGTGTACGACATTAGTGTTGGGTAATCAGTTATCTAATGTTTTTGTGAACAAGGCAATTACTCGAATCCTCTATCATAATTAAATTAGTCGATGATGCAAAAAAATGTATTATGCATTGTATGCAAATATCGAATTACGCATATTTGCTATCTAAGTCGGTACAATGATGAAGACATTGTTCAGTTTCATATTGGCGAACAATTCAGCGCGATTTTAAACTAAGCAACTGTCCTTTAGTTGTTTCACATATCTCGTGTCCATGCCGATAGTAAATATCACATATCTCGTGTCCATATTGATAGTAAATATCACATATCTCGTGTCCATGCTGATAGTAAATATCACATATCTCGTGTCCATGCTGATAGGAAATATCACATATCTCGTGTCTATGCCGATAGTAAATATCCCATATCTCGTGTCCATGCCGATAGTAAATATCACATATCTCGTGTCCGTGCTGATAGTAAATATCACATATTTCGTGTCCATGCTGATAGTAAATATCACATATTTCGTGTCCATGCTGATAGTAAATATCACATATCTCGTGTCCGTGCTGATAGTAAATATCATATATCTCGTGTCCATGTTGATAGTGTCCTGAATTACAAAAGCTTTAAAAATAAATTGTTGTATAAGTTATGACTTGTATACGTGCTATTAGTTGTTCTTAAATGTTGTCGTCTCCATTATTTAATGTTGTCTTGTTTGTTGCAGCTAGGACTAAGCGTATTAGTATAACATAAATGGTTCTTAACATCTCGTAACCTATATAACTATATAAGATATTAGAACCTTTAGAACATACTTATTACTAATACATTGTGTTGTGTTTTTTTTTTAAATGTCTAAAACTTATGCTATAGAGTTTCACTTTGAAATAACTATTCTATATGATTTTCCATTTCGACGTTTTCACTCCCGTTTTGCTCTGTTTTATTAATTCGAAGATTTAGTCATTCGATGTTATCACTGTAATTCGTCAAATAGCATCTGTTTCAGGTAAAGGGTAAGTCAAACCTCGTCATTTATTGAAAATTAGTAAACTTTAAAATGAGAGATGTATCGTTTTGTTTGTGACTGCTTTGTAGTTGTTTTTACAGTTGAGAACATCATGAAATTAACAAATTTACCAATAACGCTCCATCACGCTCAATTCCGCTCACGTTCCAATCCAGTCTTAAAACGTTTACTCGTTCCCAATTATTCTGAACGTGTTTTTTCTTTCGTTCATGTGATCGTTTATAGCGCTCACATTCTGTTCATTTCGTCAAATAAAAAATCTCGATAGTTTATCGAAGCCAAAAAATATCAACATACGATCTTGCGTGATAGTTGCATTATATTCTATTTTAACTACAACATAGATTGTAGATATAATGCCTATTTTCATAATAAGGATATCTGTTAGAAAATGAAACATGTGGGTTTTGGGGGGAAACGGGCGAGTACGAATAAGGAAACATAACATGATGAATAAAACAGATAACCAATTGTTATGCACATGCTTAACGTGGTCTCTGCATTACATGTATGTATATAGCCAATTGTATTTTTAAAACTGAAATAAAAATTATGCTTTCCATTTCATATGCAATAATTTCCCTTTCTATTCTATTCATGCTAAACACATTTATACTTAACAGTGTTATAATTGTTAATTTTATTTGAAAAAAAGTAAAATCTTTGCTCGATCACGCATATAAATGATGTATTCCGTAAAAAAGTATGTACATTGAATTCTCTTTTCTTTTATACTTTAGTATTTCTCGCACATACTAATTATGAGAGTAGATATTAAGATATATGAACGAATGTCTCTCATGTGTATTGCACTTATGTGTATTCGAAATGATGTCATATTCGGTCAACAGCCGACATTCATGCAAACATCTGCGACGCAGGAATAGCATAATTTATAATACCATAGGGAGAAATCAATACGTGTGCATGGTTGATACATACCAAGAAATTATCTTACATTAAAAAAGGCGACATTTAGTGTTTTCTTACCGACTCAAGGAAGGTAATAATATTCAAGGCGTATGTGAAATTGCAGAATGAAACGTTATGGTCAATGTGTTCGTAATTAGTTACTTGAGTACAGGGCGGGGGGGGGGGGGGGGGGGGGGGCGAATGCTGTGATTACTTTTAATTTGGGATCGTGCCCACTTTGACACGATAGAAGAGCCGTCCCGCGAGAGAACTAACATAATGGCCTCTGCGTAATGTATCGACCCAGATCAGGCTGCGCAGTCCGCGCAGGCTAATCCGGACCGACACATTCCATCTCAGCGGGATAGAGCTATAGAGTAATGATTCCTGAAACAAAAAAATATAAAGGAGGCGACAAGTTTCTATCCGGGTAAGCGTTGTAACAAAGTAACAACTCATAATACATTTCAACTTGTTTATTACGAGATGCACATGTCCCAAAACCGTCCAGACAGTGGCTCTCATAAGAACATGTCTCCAGCTACACGGCCACTAGAGTGACTGATCTCCTAAGATTTCAGTGGCTATAAATACTAAATGTATAACTGCCTTAGGGAAGTTAGTCCATTAATTATTGATCAGATGTCCAACTTTATGGACAGGTTAATTGCGCCTGTCAAAATGTACAGTGCAGTTAGAGAAAGCTAACCGTGTCACAGAGAAACCTGGTTCATTACATCTTTACAGCGTACGGGGCATGCTTAGGCTGATCCAGGTCGATACTTTACGCAGAGTCCACAATGTTGGTTTTCTCGCGGGACGGCTTAATTATTATACAGATCGTAGTTCATCTGATGTTGATATATCCCAGAACAACGCTTTATTTTTGGAAGGGGTGAATTGTAGCAAAAACGCGTAATCAGTTTCCTGCATGAAGTGGTTCGTCTATGTTTCCTCTTAATGTGTTTGACGTACGTACCGTGACTATGACGGGAACAACAATAAGATCACAATAGCGAACCGCATTTAGGTTTCCACGTATTGTTGTAAGTTCTGTTTTCCCGCTGTGTGAAATACCGCCCCAGACCATAACATTTCCACCGCCGTATCGATCACGTTGAATGATGTTGTACCTGCAACTGTATAGTTCGGTAGTATCAGGGACGTAGATAAGAGGGATAAGTAACTAAGTTGTGTACTAAAATATCACCTGTCCCAACATTTGTAGCAAGTAAAACTCAAAAACTATTGAAGATATTTTCTGGAAGTTTAAACATTCTTCTATTGTAATAGATAAAACTATTTTAATACACTACACGTTTTGATAATATTTTATCCTTATGAATAATGTCTGTCTATTAGTTTTTGGAACAAAATTAATCAAATTAAGAAATCTCAATACCTGTTTCTTTTAAACCAGTCATTATTCAAAATAAAAAGACATTCCAGTTGTTCAATGAATCTCTACGTTTAGTTGGAATTTTAAGCTTTCAGACTATGTATGTTTTGATTATGTGCCAAATGTGACTTCAAAGTTGTATTTGCTACAAAATGTGAAAATTTTGACAATTTTATTTCTCCATGTGATATTTTAACCATATAACAGGTGTACAGGTGGAGTTGCTTATCCCTTTTAATTACGTCCCTGGTAGTATTGTATTTTCTTAATAAGTCATATGCATGGTTTGAAGTCTCGAACGAGGGCTGGCTTTGTTGTATACATGTACAAAGTGAACAAAATATATCGTCTTAACAATAGATCTTGGTAAAATTGGTATCAGTTTTTCCACAAAATGCTAGCTTGCGAATGTTTATGACTGCGTTTAACAGGTTTAGACCTATCGTGGTCTCTGTTATAAGCCTCCTGGGTGTGTAAGGATACCCTTGAATGTTGTTCGTTATGGAGTGCTGGAATTTGTTTATTTCTCCAAAATCCTGATAAGACATACATACATGTATTTGATCATGTTTCACACCCGTACAGTAATGCCGGTATGACTCCTGCTTTGTATAAGTGACAAGAAATGGTGAGTTTGCTCCATTTCGTGTTAGCCCTAATGTCATGTATGCGTAATACGGGGCTCTATCCTTTAGAATGAATGTTATTTTCATCGTTTGAGAGTATCGAATTAGACGAAAATTGATTTATCTTGTTAAGTCTAGCTCCGATGTGTGGCACTGTACAAGTGCACGAGAATGTGTATGCGCACCTTGTTCTAGTATATCCTTCAGCTTGAGTGTAAACAATTCGAGGACAAAGGCAAGAAATTAACTCCTGAAAGGCGGAGTTGAATGGTGACAGTTTTTCTGTTAGGTCGGAAGTAAAACGTTTAAAGACTGAACAGGTCTTATAATGGCGGTATGAAGGAAAATTGGCTACCGGTAAAAAAGTAGAAGTGATATAAAGACCCAGATATTTATAGAAAGATGAAGTCTCCATTTGTTTTCCTTTATTTTACCATTTTTCAGTCTGTTTAAGTATTCCACCATTACGGAAGACTATCTAGATTAAGATTCATATGTGTGGATGTACAAAATTGATCGATAATATCGATTTGACTATGTAGTGCACGGACAGTATCGGAAAAAGTTGCAACGTCGTCTGCAAACATAAGGGTGTATAACTCTTCAACATCGTCAGAGACAAAGACGCCACGCTCACATTTGGATCTAAGCAACAAAACAAGGTCATTGATAAAAAGAGAAAACATTATCGTACTACTAAAACATCCTTGTCGTGTACCCGTTTTACTAAAATAGCTTGTAAGTTTATCATTAACTTTTACACATGACTTAAGTTGTGAGTACATTGATTGAAAAATATTGACAAAAAGTCCCTTTATATTGTTTCTTGCAAAAGCATCCCAAAGTTTTCGATGTTGAATACTATCAAATGCTTTTGCAAAATCAATGAATAAACAGTTCAATCTTCCTCTCGTTTTTGATAAATTCTTCTGTATTAATGACATTAGAATAAAATTGTTATCCGTAGCTTATACCGATCTAAACCAAGCTTGCGATTCATCAATAATGTTATACTCTTCACACCATAAGGTTAACCTTCTAGATAAAAATATGTACAAACACTTTACACAGAGTATCAATTAAGGAGATACCTCGATATTTATTAGGATCTGTTACGTCTGCTATCTTGTGAACAGGTGTAAAAATGATAGTACGCCTTTAAAATTAGATTCTCAATACATGTCTCATTGTTAGGCAGGGACCTTCATTCGATTTTGATATGACATGTTTATAAGCTAATTGCATATTGTCAAATTTTAGTATATCGATACTGTGTTTACAGTATTTTGCGTACATTTCCTTTATCATTCGATATATGGATCTAACAAAGTGCTATTGTAAAGTGTTCTTGTTAGACTTTCTCGATCGGTAAATCCATCTCCAAATGTAATCTGTAGTAAGGCCAATGAAGTAGTGTCAGCACTTTCAGTGCTTTGATCTAGATCAAAATTAATCACAAACGTAATATTTGTTAATATCATCCGTGTGTTTTAGTATACACAATGTTGGTTTTCTCGCGGGACGGCTTAATTATTATACAGATCGTAGTTCATCTGCTGTTGATATATCCCAGAAGAACGCTTTATTTTTGGAAGGGGTGAATTGTAGCAAAAACGCGTAATCAGTTTCCTGCATGAAGTGGTTCGTCTATGTTTCCTCTTAATGTGTTTGACGTACGTACCGTGACTATGACGGGAACAACAATAAGATCACAATAGCGAACCGCATTTAGGTTTCCACGTATTGTTGTAAGTTCTGTTTTCCCGCTGTGTGAAATACCGCCCCAGACCATAACATTTCCACCGCCGTATCGATCACGTTGAATGATGTTGTACCTGCAACTGTATAGTTCGGTAGGATCAGGGACGTAGATAAGAGGGATAAGTAACTAAGTTGTATACTAAAATATCACCTGTCCCAACATTTGTAGCAAGTAAAACTCAAAAACTATTGAAGATATTTTCTGGAAGTTTAAACATTCTTCTATTGTAATAGATAAAACTATTTTAATACACTACACGTTTTGATAATATTTTATCCTTATGAATAATGTCTGTCTATTAGTTTTTGGAACAAAATTAATCAAATTAAGAAATCTCAATACCTGTGTCTTTTAAACCAGTCATTATTCAAAATATAAAGACATTCCAGTTGTTCAATGAATCTCTACCTTTAGTTGGAATTTTAAGCTTTCAGACTATGTATGTTTTGATTATGTGCCAAATGTGACTTCAAAGTTGTATTTGCTACAAAATGTGAAAATTTGGACAATTTTATTTCTCCATGTGATATTTTAACCATATAACAGGTGTACAGGTGGAGTTGCTTATCCCTTTTAATTACGTCCCTGGTAGTATTGTATTTTCTTAATAAGTCATATGCATGGTTTGAAGTCTCTAACGAGGGCTGGCTTTGTTGTATACATGTACAAAGTGAACAAAATATATCGTCTTAACAATAGATCTTGGTAAAATTGGTATCAGTTTTTCCACAAAATGCTAGCTTGCGAATGTTTATGACTGCGTTTAACAGGTTTAGACCTATCGTGGTCTCTGTTATAAGCCTCCTGGGTGTGTAAGGATATCCTTGAATGTTGTTCGTTATGGAGTGCTGGAATTTGTTTATTTCTCCAAAATCCTGATAAGACATACATACATGTATTTGATCATGTTTCACACCCGTACAGTAATGCCGGTATGACTCCTGCTTTGTATAAGTGACAAGAAATGGTGAGTTTGCTCCATTTCATGTTAGCCCTAATGTCATGTATGCGTAATACGGCGCTCTATCCTTTAGAATGAATGTTATTTTCATCGTTTGAGAGTATCGAATTAGACGAAAATTGATTTATCTTGTTAAGTCTAGCTCCGATGTGTGGCACTGTACAAGTGCACGAGAATGTGTATGCGCACCTTGTTCTAGTATATCCTTCAGCTTGAGTGTAAACAATTCGAGGACAAAGGCAAGAAATTAACTCCTTAAAGGCGGAGTTGAATGGTGACAGTTTTTCTGTTAGGTCGGAAGTAAAACGTTTAAAGACTGAACAGGTCTTATAATGGCGGTATGAAGGAAAATTGGCTGGTACCGGTAAAAAAGTAGAAGTGATATAAAGACCCAGATATTTATAGAAAGACGAAGTCTCCATTTGTTTTCCTTTATTTTACCATTTTTAAGTCTGTTTAAGTATTCCACCATTACGGAAGACTATCTAGATTAAGATTCATATGTGTGGATGTACAAAATTGATCGATAATATCGATTTGACTTTGTAGTGCACGGACAGTATCGGAAAAAGTTGCAACGTCGTCTGTAAACATAAGGGCGTATAACTCTTCAACATCGTCAGAGACAAAGACGCCACGCTCACATTTGGATCTAAGCAACAAAACAAGGTCATTGATAAAAAGAGAAAACATTATCGTACTACTAAAACATCCTTGTCGTGTACCCGTTTTACTAAAATAGCTTGTAAGTTTATCATTAACTTTTACACATGACTTAAGTTGTGAGTACATTGATTGAAAAATATTGACAAAAAGTCCCTTTATATTGTTTCTTGCAAAAGCATCCCAAAGTTTTCGATGTTGAATACTATCAAATGCTTTTGCAAAATCAATGAATAAACAGTTCAATCTTCCTCTCGTTTTTGATAAATTCTTCTGTATTAATGACATTAGAATAAAATTGTTATCCGTAGCTTATACCGATCTAAACCAAGCTTGCGATTCATCAATAATGTTATACTCTTCACACCATAAGGTTAACCTTCTAGATAAAAATATGTACAAACACTTTACACAGAGTATCAATTAAGGAGATACCTCGATATTTATTAGGATCTGTTACGTCTGCTATCTTGTGAACAGGTGTAAAAATGATAGTACGCCTTTAAAATTAGATTCTCAATACATGTCTCATTGTTAGGCAGGGACCTTCATTCGATTTTGATATGACATGTTTATAAGCTAATTGCATATTGTCAAATTTTAGTATATCGATACTGTGTTTACAGTATTTTGCGTACATTTCCTTTATCATTCGATATATGGATCTAACAAAGTGCTATTGTAAAGTGTTCTTGTTAGACTTTCTCGATCGGTAAATCCATCTCCAAATGTAATCTGTAGTAAGGCCAATGAAGTAGTGTCAGCACTTTCAGTGCTTTGATCTAGATCAAAATTAATCACAAACGTAATATTTGTTAATATCATCCGTGTGTTTTTAGGACATCAATATAAGCGGATTTAGCCCATCGAGGAATCCGCTGTGGTCGAGTGGTTAGCGTCGGGGATTTCGAAACCGGGTATCCCGGGTTCGATCCCCAGTCGCGGCACTACGGTCATGGTGGAGTGCCGTTGAGCAAGGCACATTTTTTTTTATCCTAGTACTGGTTTGTTTACCCAGCGATCATAAATAAGTGAACTGATGCCCTGATATAACTGAAATAATGTTGAAAGCGGAGTAAAACCCCAATAAATAAATTTAACCCATCAATTTATATGTATTTAATTGTGATTTGTCTTCATTAACTGTGATTAATTAAGTACATAAAGGATGTTTGTAAACCCTTTTCACTGAATATGTCTATGATTTGTTTTTTTCGCCATTTGCATCCGAACTCTAGGTAAAGGGACGGACATTTGTATTTTACAGTGTTAGAAGAGTATCATATGTAAGTGTTTGTTTTCAATTTGATATTATGTTTGCTACAGACGGAGCGAGAATTGACACACGTTGGTAGCTGTCTACCAGCTTATGAACAGCAATAATACGTAACACGCATTACAATAACGGTGCCGTTTTCAACATCATATATGTCAAATTACCCCCACTGTCCACATACTCATGTGTCCTTGTTGAATCAACCCAGCTACTAACTAGAACTGTACACACAGTGACAAAGGGAGCAATTTCTCGCCCTGCTTTAAATGGTCGTTGTGTGTGTATTGTTGGGGTTTTAGGCCGTTTTCAACATCATTCCAGTCATACCACCCCGTCAGTTCACACACTCGTGATCCCTGGGTGAATCAACACAACTATGCAATAGAACTGAACACATAGTGGCAAAAGGAGCAATTGTCCGCCATGCTTTCAAAGGTCGTTTTGTTTGCATTGTAGGGGTTTTGATCTTGGATGCGAATTGTTGCATAACAAAATAAGTGTAGAAAGTGGCATAAAACATATGCATGTGGGAAAGGGTTAGTATGTGTCTTCGCACCTCTGCAAGCCAAATCCCTTTCTGCGGTACAGTGAATGATTTTTCCATAACCCCGTTCCCTTATGCACATACTGTCTATAAATAAACTATTGAAAACATTTTGGTAAAAACAGCCATTACTCAACATGTTTTCAAATGTCGTTTTGATTGCATTGTTGGAGTTTTAGGCCGTTTTCAACAGCATGTATGCCCAATCACCCCCACAGTTCACATACTCATTTATGTCAAATAACCGTCACTGCTCACACAGTCATGCTTCATGGGTGAATCATCCCAGCTACGCGACAGGACTGAAAACAGTGTGGTAAGAGGAGCCATTGCCCATCATGCTTACAACGGTCGTTTTGATTGCGTTATTGGGGCTTTTAGGCCGTTTCCAACAGCATTTATGTCAAATAACTCTCACTGTTCACATACTCATGCATCTTGGGTGATTTTACCCATCTACTAAATAGAACTGAACACACTGTGACAAGGGGCACTCAAACTTGTACGACATTAGTGTTTTGTTTTTTTTTGTATAATTTTATTTGCCACGTACATAGGTTGAAGTGAGGTCGTGGCCATCCCCCTTTCAACCTTACACTATTTTGTGTTAGTAATTCATTATTATATACTAATTATATCTATGTAATAAAATTATACAAAAATGTAAAGAGGAAATGAACATAAAAATGTAAAGAGAGAGAGAGAGAGAGAGAGAGAGAGAGAGAGAGAGAGAGAGAGAGAGAGAGAGAGAGAGAGAGAGAGAGAGAGAGAGAAAAAATACTGAGGTGTGTATATAACCCAGTGTAATTCCTATTAAGAGTGGACTTGAATGACATGTTTTACAATTGCGAACCGTTCTAATTCAGAATCTTTTGTTTTGGTCTCTTTGTATATATTCCATGCTAAATGGAAGCTGTTCTTAAGGCCTACAATTGATGGAATATTTGATTTTGATTTGCAAGAAACTATATATCTTTTGAAATTTAACAACATCGTATCTACTTTATAATCAGAATTACATGCACCTATAAGAACTTTAGCGCTATTTCTCTTACCAGTGATATTAAATGTTGTAGAATTGGGTTAACCTTTATACATTCATAAAATAAATGGAGTAGCGTTTCTTCTCTTTTATTACAAAAAGAGCATATGTTACTTGGCTTAAGATTCATTTTTTGTAGGAGGGAATTAGTGGGGGAAAATCTATGAACAATTTTCGTTTGCATCCATTGAATATATGAATCTTTAGTACATTTAAACGTGTTCCCGTATATCTCTCTCCAATTAAAGTGTATATTAGGGTAAAGAGATTCCCATTTTGTTTTACTAGTAGGAGTTTCCTCGTTACTAGTAAGTGTTTTATAAATTAATTTATTTGTATCTTTATTATTAAGAATTTCCTTTAAATATGTATTTATACCAGGGTTATTATATGTCAATACAAGACCGTCAGTGCCGCTGGTGTTTTCTTTTCCTATAAATGTTTGAACTGTTTTCAATAAACCATAATACACTAAAAAGTTAATTTTTTTACTTAAAATGGCCTCAATATTTTCTAAGCTGATAAATTTCCCATTGTTATACATTAGATCTCTCACCATTCTAAATCCTCTATCATACAATTATTTGATATATATAACTTTCGAATTGATTTTAAAATGTTCATTGTAGAACAAAGGCATGTTTAACATCTTATCCCAAGAGTTGATTTTAATTTTGTTTATGTATTCTATGTACGATTTTAATACGTCAATCCAAAAATCGTTTTTCACGGTTTTTGAAGTAAGTTCACAAAATATTTTTCCTAAATTAATTATTTTTCTTACGTCAAATAAATTGTATATCATTTCATAGCATTTGTTATTTTTAGAAGTTATTAAGTTCTTTAGCCATTTTAATTTCATGGTAGAGATAAAACTTTTGATATCTATCATATTTAAACCCCCTTCCTCATAACCTTTAATGAAAATTGTTTGTTTTATTTTAGATCTTCCATCCCAAACGAATCTATACAGCGTTTCATTTTTTTTTTATCATGTCTGCTTTTGGAGACGGAAGGCTAATAAATAAATGTGTTAAAATTGGAATAAGGAGTGATTTTACGACTGTTATTCTGTGTTGTATATCATTAATGGACGTTTTGGTAGTGATGCCGGAAAGGGTGAATTTACATTTATGAACCAAAATGGTAATAGTGTCATTGATTATTTTATAGCTTCAAAAGATGTACTTTATTATATTCATAGTTTTGAAGTTCTGTCTACTTTTGAGAGTTTACATTATCAAGTTACACAGACAGTGATCGATGAACCGTGACTTTAGTGGGTACTATATTACCTATACCGGTCTATCTACCTGTATTTACCTGTATTCATAAAAACATCGTGTAAAGTGGACACTTATAACAACAGATACGGTCAGTTGTGTGATGTATACTCAGTATTGGTAAACTATATACTTGTGCTAGCCCCTTCGCGCCATCTATAATAGACATAATATACATCCAGCATAAATATAAACGATGGGGGTCGATATAGTGGCGTATCGTGTTAGCATTGGCATTTTTTCACTTGTTTGCAAACCAGGGTAAAATCTGTGCTAGCTGAGCGTTATAAAAGCCAAACCAGAGGTACAGATATCCATTTGAGAACATTTGCGTGTGGTATGGTATTACTCTGTGTTGCACTTAGTTGCTATATGGTAACCTGGTCCCAGTTCACGATCGTCGAGACATATGCATCATCAAGCGATAACTGTTACGATGGGTTTCCTTATTCACTGCCCGTGTATGGACATTCGCTGATGTTAGGAACAATGTATGGTGGCCTCTATTCATCCTACCATCAAAGTTTGTTGCTATTGGCAGCTGATATTGAATTGAACCCCGGCCCAACAGAGGATACACAGTTGATCCTTAATGCCATTGCAGAAACAAATGCGGAAATCGGTCTAATAAAAGGAGATGTTATTCAGATTAAAGAAGATGTTGTAAATGTTACAAGCAAATTGCAGAACCTGAATTCAGAAATAAATACTGTAAAACATGAATTAAGTAATATACAATTAATGCAGTCAACTTTTGATAGCAGACTTGGAGATATGGGAGAGCATATTAATCATCTACAATACCAATCAGATGGGTTTAATGAAGCATTTGCGACCCTTTCAATTTATGACGAAAAACATCATGAACGGTGTGAATTAATTGAACAGCAGTTGAATTTAATGGAGGCGGAAAGATTGAAGTGCTCACTACGTATTTTCGGTTTAGAGGAAACTGAGTCACCTGATAACAAATTAAAATTAGTTGTTGATGAAAAGGTTTTAAGTGTGGCTGATGCAAATGATAACTATGATGAATCCACAATAATTGATGCTAAACGTGTTGGTAATCAGGGTAAATCTAAAACTAGGTTGGTTATTGTCTCCTTTAAAAGTGAACATGACAAGCTCAATCTCTTCAAATATCGTGATAAACTACGTCAGATTGGCATACGTGTGTCGAATGACTTATCATATATGCAACGCCAACAGTTAAAACATTTGAATAGAAGAGGTCTTGCAAGTTACTTTAAGGGTGGCAAATTAATCACTTATCAAAAGTCTAATAATGATAATACTTCCCGTGTGTTCATGCAGGCTAAGCGTAAAGGCCGAAATGAACCAGAACATATGTTAACTGATACATATAGTGACCAAACTGGGGGGGGGGGGGGGGGGGGGGGGGGGGGGGGGGGGGGGCAGGCCGTCTGGTGGAGTTATTGTTCTTGTTAGAAATAAATTTAGTAAGTATGTAAAAAGATTATATGAGGATTTTTCTTTTGGTGTTGTACTAGTCTTAAATGAAACACTTTTAGGATCGGGAAAAGATGTTGTCTATATATCAGTTTATATTCCACCTAATAATTCTCCGTTTTATGCGGATAATGATTATAAAGGAGTTGACTGTCTTGAAAATTTAGTTATATCTAATAATTTAAATAATTATGATATATTAATAGCAGGTGATTTAAATGCCCGTACAGGTACTAAAAATGATTTTACTGATAATATATCAAATGTTCCAGAGCTTCAGGAATACTATGATGTTATAAATGGTGATGTAGGTTTACCACGATCATCATACGACAAAGTAACAAACAGTTTCGGGCATCAGTTATTACTTTTTTGCAAAATATACGCTTTGTATATCATTAATGGACGTTTTGGTAGTGATGCCGGAAAGGGTGAATTTACATTTATGAACCAAAATGGTAATAGTGTCATTGATTATTTTATAGCTTCAAAAGATGTACTTTATTATATTCATAGTTTTGAAGTTCTGTCTACTTTTGAGAGTTTACATTTTCCTCTGTTTTTATCTATACAACGTAAGCATTTACATGAAGATAGTGTAAATTCTGAACATGAACCTATGTCAAGTTATTATATGAATGAAAGCAATAATGATGCTTATCGACAGCTACTTTTCGATATAATATCAGATGGCGGTTTTAATGTTTTAAATGCAATGTTTGATAACGTTTTGTCACCTATCGACGACATGGTGTCAGAGTTTGAAAATGTACTTACAAGTTGCTCTGAACAATTCAAAATGTTTAAGTCAGCTAAAAGAAATCTTACAAGAAAATTGTGGTTTGATAAAAATTGTAAACATGCTAAAGCAAAGCTAAAACATGCATTAAAAACCTTTAGAAGAAGTCGGATAGATAGTGATCTTGATGGATATTTGAGACTAAAACTGGTTTGTAAAAAGCTATGCAAGAAAAAACGTATGTTATTTGAAAAGGCACAAGTAATCAAATTGGAATCATCTATTAATTCCTCTAAAAAGTTTTGGCAGGAAATAAATAAACTATGTGGAAAACCACAAAGCACTCCGAATATATCAGCAGAGTCTTGGTATGCGCATTTTAGAAATGTTTTCTCTGCAGAAAATGGAGCTAATGATGATTCGAATACATTGCCAAACCACGGTTTGCAACCAGATTCAAACAACTTTACAGAAACAGATGACTACATACTTAACAGTCCTATTCTTGAACAAGAACTATCAGATGCCATACATAAGTTAAATGTTACTAAATCATCAAGTGGTGAACTTTTGCCACATCATTTAGTTTATGGCGCAGACATATTGTTGCCCTATTTGCTCAAACTGTTCAATCATCTCTTCCTTAACAGTGAATTTCCGTCTAAGTGGGCAGAATTTATTATTATACCTATACATAAAAAAGGAAATACGAATAACCCTAATAACTATAGAGGCATTGCTTTGTTAGATACCTTAAGTAAAATATACATTACTATTTTGACACAGAGAGTTACATTTTATGTTGATATTTATAACAAGATCTGTGAGTCTCAATCTGGATTCCGGGCAGGATATTCCACTATAGACAATGCATTCGTTTTATACTCGGTTATAAGCAAATATCTCAACACTAAAGGTAAAACTGTCTATGTATATAACGCAGTTATTCTTCCAAAGGCACGTTTTGGGACTGAATTGATTCCCTTTTCAAACAACAATATGATATTGTTAGAGCGTTCGCACCGCCTATGTTTGAAACATATTCAGGGCATGCACATGAGATCCAGGACAATCGTTGTCCTGAGTCTCATGTCATGTCTGCCAATCGAATCTGAAATAGAAAAGAGGAAACTAAACCTATTTGGGCAGTTTTGTACACTGGTTAATGACTCAGCGGCTAAAACCATGTTTTTGATTCGCCTATGTTCTTATATGTCAGGTGTATCGACAATTGGATTCATTGTTGACATTTTTATAATTTTGCACAAATACAATCTAGGGTACATTGTTGATGCGTACATAAAAAGTGGGATCTTTCCTAGTAAGTCATCGTGGAAAAAGCTGTATTTAAACAAAGTTAACAATTATTATGTATATGAGTGGGAAAGAAATACTGCTGAAGTAGACTTCGCACAGTACAGACAAATCCAACCTTGTTTTTACTCGTCTGACATATGGAATTTCGCATTGAAATATCCAAGCATGCTTAAATACTGTTCATCTGTAGCTCAGCTAGTCGCTTATCTTATGTACTATAAGACGGAATGTTTGAAATGCAGAAGTTCAAACTTACAGTCAAATCTTACGTTTCACGTAATATTGGACTGTCAGGTTGTTAACACAGCTAGATTAAAATTTAGAAGTATAATTACGGGACATTTTGGTCATGATATCCCACGTATATTGTTTAACCTTGATGGTTATAATTATGTGAGTATTCTGCTCGGTACGCCTTGTTTTCCGCTCTACTCTGTTCTTGGAGATCGATACGATGTTTTCGTAAAGCTATGCTTCAGATTTGTCCATCATGCGTGGAAACTTTATACTTGTAATAAAATATGAATTTTGTTTCCCATAGCACTGACACGTTCCATAAATTATTCAACTATATGTTCGCTTTCGCTTTAAGTATGCAGCGGCTAGTGTGAGCTTTAATCTCTATTTAACCGCTGCAATTACTATTTTGGTAGTTGGATTAGCCATGGGACGTGTTATATGTAAAAAAAAAAAAATTGCGTGGAAACTTTATACTTGTAATTAAATATGAATTTTGCTCTTCAAAGCACTGACACGTTCCATGGGTTATTCAACTTTATTTTCGCTTTCGCTTTAAGTATGCAGCGGCTAATGTGAGTTTTATCTCTATTTAACCGCTGCAATTACTATTTTGGTAGTTGGATTAGCCATGGGACGTATTATATGTAAATAATATTCATTTTTGACAGTTATTGATTATGTGTGAGGTTTATGTGCGAAAATGTGGTTGTAAGTGCGTGTATGTGGGTGTATGAATGTTAATATTATTCTCATTACCATTGAATTGTGAATTTCTTGTATACACATGTGCTTTTGTAAATCTTCAATTTATGGAGGAAATAAAGAAATATATAGCTGTTCCCAGACCTGATGGAAATTTTTATGTTAATGTTTGCAGATGACATAGCACTTATCGCCGACACAATAATTGGTTTGCAAAAACAGCTAAACATTTTACAGGATTTTTGTAGCAATAATAAAATGACTGTCAATATAGATAAAACCAAAATACTTGTGTTTAAAAGGGGAGGAAATCTTGCTTCTAGAGAAAAATGGAAATTTAATGGTTCTCAAATTGAAACTGTAAATGGATTTACCTATGTCGGTATCTATTTTACAAACAGGTTGTCATTCTCTAAAATGGCCGAAGCAGTTGCAGCTAAGGCTAAGAAAGCTCTTTTACATATCCTAAATTCGCTTAGTAATCTAGGTTGTCTCCCATGCAAAACATTCTACAAAGTATTTGATGCCAAGGTTTCCTCTGTCTTACTGTATGGTTCCGAAATTTGGGGTTTAGAGACATTTAGCAGTATTGAGAGTATTCAAATTCTTGCATGTAAACGCTTTTTGAATGTGTCACCAAAAGCATGTAATGATGCTATTTTGGGAGATCTAGGTAGACTTCCAATGTATATATATTCTTCAAAACGCTGTATAAAATACTGGATACGTTTACTCAGTATGCCAAAGCATAGATATATTCGGCTATGTTATGAAATGTTAATGCATTACGACAATATTGGACACACAAATTGGGTAACAAATATTAGGAAAAGTTTGAACTCTAACGGTTTTGGTTATGTATGGGCCAGTCAGTCAGTTGATAATACTAAGATCTTTTTACAATTGTATACGCAACGACTGACTGATCAATACAGGCAGACCTGGGTAGCGAAGTGTAATGTCAATAGGAAATTATTTCATTATCACCAATTTAAAAGGGAATTTTCATTAGAACCATATGTCTTAAACATAGATATAAAGAAATTTCGCTCTTCTCTAGCTTCCTTTCGCAGTAGTTGTTATTGTTTAATGATAGAGGAAGGAAGATACAGAGATATACCAAAAGAATTCCGTACATGTTTATATTGTGAAACTGCTATTGAGGATGAATACCATTTTATAATGATATGCCCAATGTATTATGATTTGCGATGTAGATATTTTCCACATAATGTTTTTGAAAAACCTAGTATTCATAAATTCTACAATCTAATGTCTTCGCAAAATGTTATTTTGATAAGAAATTTAGCTATGTTTATCTATAATGCTTTTAAAATAAGAAGAACATATCTTGATTCTTTTGAATAATAGTTGTGTTACAATGTTGCAATGTATAGTTGGTTCTCCTTGAAGGACTTGTAACTCAAGCTGCTATAAAACGGGTCTATGTGTTCTCTTTAGAAAGGTGATGATATATCTCATACAAAGTCTATTTTTTCAGTTAAGCATTTCTAGTCAATCTAAAAGTCGTATTATTGTTCTAACATTAGCCATAGCCTTTAACTCTTAGAAATATATCATGTAATGGATATCCGAGTTTTTGTATCATTTGTCTGTATTACTATGATGTAAATACTGTTCTCACTTCTAATGCTATGTAATTATGCTGTATCATGTGTATGGGCCGGTGGCCTAAAATATCACATTAAATAAAACTGTCCAAACTGTTGTTTAGACCACGGCAATTGTACGAGTGAATCTTAAGATTATCCACTTGGTAGTTTATGTAGAAAAATCGTTACTGAATACTTGCTAACTGAAAATGGACAAATTCCACCATTAATAGCAGCACACTGTCGCCTCTATACACACTCATAGGAACAATTTTGTTAAGAAAAATGTAAAAACGCATTTTTGGTGAATGAGATATCTCAAAAATGAAATAATTTATTACACTTCTGTGTGTACTTATGATTACATGTCAGATTATTGTGAGATTGTATCTGAAAAACCTTTACTCAACGTGAGCTTAAGAAATATGCTATTCGATTATCATCTTACCCCAACATGTATCGATTGGAGGTTATTTCAGTCCCCCAAACAGAATTCATTCTAAGTCCCATGTAACATATGACTTTTGAAATCATTGTGTGAGAAGGTGAAATCTCTCATCTTTGTCAAATTATGGGCACTTTGTTGCATGTATATGTTAAATAGTGTCACTGGGCAAGTTCACCTTCACTCTTAATTATTTCCCCTGATAACAAGACCCTATTTCCAATTGCCCAGATTTTGTATTTATTATTTTAGAACCGTCTATGAGGTAAAGCGTTAAAAAATAAAAGTTGTCCAATCAGATAACTGTCACTTTTTACCAAAATCATTAGCCGTCACAGGTCATTTTTTCATTGGTCATTGCAATTAAAGAAGCAAAATATTGATTGGTTGACAGATATATTACGTATAAGAGGGCGTGACAATGTAGGCATTAAACAAATTGTCATAACATACTGTTGAAAGTGGGCGGGACAATAATCATTGTATTGTTTTATACACTTTTTTCGATTGAATAGTCTAATTTTAAACGACAAAGCATTAAGGTTTAAACAATTATATTTGTATAGCAAATGATGCCAAAATAAGAAAATTCTGATAATAATTTGTGTAATAAATCAGATTAAATAAAGAAAATGACCTTTCGGTTACCTTGGGACGCCACAGTGACCTTCACTGCTTGTCCTTCAAGGAATGTGTTGGTCCAATACGGTCTAAATTAAGTAAAGCAATACAAGATTTACACTGGGACGCCAGTGAACACCGCTGAGTATTCCTCAGGTTATCATCAAATGTATAAGTATAACGGATCATCTCAACTCCACATGAACAAGTTGTTTCACGTGATAAATATCGTTCACATATTATTTAACCCTTACTCCCACGCAGATGGGAAGTATAAAAAGATCCTTAACTCTACATGATAATTTGAACAAGTTGTTACATGTAATAAAACATCGAGCAAATATTAGTTGACCCTTTCTCCGATACAGACAATATTTTACGCAATTTGTAGATGTTTTTCTGTTATGAAGAGCGTTTCAAGTACTCGTTGAGCAATTTCACACTTTCACATAATGCTCTCAACTATGCCTATCAGTAAATGGGTTAAACTCCTACAAAGAAAAATATACTTTCTTAGTACTACTGTTACATCAACTTTTTTTTTTATTATTCTCTAAATCACTAGTATATTAATTGCAACGAGTTTTTGTATAACGTAAAATCAATTATATAATTACCCAATATTGGCATACGACTTTTGACGTATCATGCAGTTAATTATTTTTGAGAACAATGTGCGGAAAGGAGGTACATTAGTGTTGGCTAATCAGTTATCCAACGTGTATGTCAACAAGGTAATTACTCGAATCCTCTATCATAATTAGACAAAAACCTGAAAGACAATAAAACAAAAAAAAACTGTATTATGCATTGTATGCAAATGTCTAATTACATTTATTTGCTATCTAATTTAAGAAATAAACGAGGCTTACCTTGATTAAGGATGTACTGAACTGAAAAGTGGATTTTTCATAATATCTAACCCATGTTGTTTTTGGAAAGTTTGATGTATGTTAAATAAAAAAAAAAAAAAAAAAAAGGTAGGGTACTGGGCTTTATTTTTTGCTAGATCAATTTATGAAAGCCTTATGATATGCATTTTTTGATATTTCAGCACTAGAAAAAAAAAATCACGCAAATTGCCAATATTTGAAAGATGATATGCTAATTGTTTGTCTTCTTGTGGTTTAAATCTCATTCTAAAGTTATTTTATCAGAATCAGAATCTTTATTTTCATTTGACTTGAACAAAATGTTCATCGTCATATACATAACTATTATTATTTACATACATGTAACAAAAAGCAATTGTTTAATATATATTCATGGAATAACAAATTTGAATATTAATTTGATCATAGATAAAGATGTTGTAGGCGGAAGTAACCATAATGTGTCAATGTTTTTGATTTAAAAATGTTTTATAAATAGATAGACTTTTCCGTTTCTTTAATTTCCAAAAATATAACAAACCACATGCGCATGTCAGCAAGGGTATCCTTCGTTATTTAACCGGACAGCCCCACTGACACGCAACGCGGATATATGTGAGCTTATTTACACAAGAAGATAAAACATCAAATACCATATATTGTTCACACGTGCACACTGAGTAGAACATGTCCATATCTTTGGAAGTTCATCTGATACGTTGTAATTAAACCTAAAAAATAGACACTTTTTTTCCCTAATGAGAACCCATATTTGTCAAGTGTAAGAATAGACAAATTTAAAACTTTGAAATAAGGGAAAAACATATTTATAATATTTAACTTTTTCTGAAACTTCTTCAGGTTATTGCAATAACTATCATTTATCAAAATTTAAAAAGAAAAGTATATGTCATTTGGCAAAATTTTCAGTTTTTCTTGTCTGAATGGCTTAAAAATGTTAAAATATGAATAAATATTTATTTATTTTTCAAACATATCTTCAAATGTCATAAAAGTTTTCCAATATTTTCTACTTTTTTCAAAACAATATGATACTATACAAGTTATAGATTAAAATTGATGGACTTTAATATGTTCTTTTTATCCAGTTATATTTCTTAATCAAACATGGCTACTGGACAGCGGCTAACGAAAAATTGGAAGGCTCACGAAAAAATTAGACCCTTTATCTAAAACAAATTCAAACCACTTTGTTTTAAATTTTTAAGCATTATAAAAAGGTATAATGACTAAAAAGGTTTTAATTGTCAACAAAATCAGAAGATTTAATAACAATGTAACATTTGTTTTGTTTTTTTAAATTTCAACTTCTCAGTTCAGTACATCCTTAAGTGTATGTTTTTTGACGTTATACAGCTTTTAAAATCTCATTTAATACCGTAGTTATTCTAATTAAGTCGATGTTTGATTGTAATTCTATGAGTTATAGAATTACGGAGGGATTAAATGATATGTGTACCGCGCATGCGCAAATCAGTCTTCAACCGTTTTGGGGCATTATTATTCACTATTATCCATTCGCAATACAACGTAGTTATACTATATTCACTTATTCCTAGTATACATAACCAATCTCTAAGTTAGAGGGAGGGTGGCATTTAATCCCTCCGTAATTCTATAACTCATAGAAATACAATCAAACATCGACTTAACCAAGGTAAGTCTCGTTTAATTCTTAAATTCTATTTCGTATAATAGAATAACTACGGTATTAAATGAGATTTTAAAAGCTGTATAACGTCAAAAAACATACATCAACAATCCAAAATACAACTCACGAACTCATCTTCTTTTTGTATTTTCTTATGATAGAACTTTGTAAATGTACTTTCTCGAGTCAATCCAGCTCTAGCCAATATCTCTTTCATAACTACACCATTGAATTTTGTTTTAGAAACTACTGGTGCTCTGGCACTGTGTGCCCGAAACGAATCATGTATTCCAGCTCGAATCATAACGGTCTTTGCCCATCTAGCAATCGTGTCTCTAATAACTGAACTATGTGGCTTAATATAACTAATCAGAAGTGCCTCTTCCTTGTTTCTTAAAGTTTTAGTTCTAAACAAGTATTCTTTTAACACTGTAAACACACAAAGCCTCCTATCTGGAGGGTATGCCTTTAAACTTAAAAATGAAAAATCAAAACCTGGTCTACTTTGATTAAGTAAACTACTGAACTGTAAAATAAATTGTGATTTAGTCTTTTTCAAATTCTTAACAGTGAACAAATGTACTGTCTGAACCCTCGCTGCATTTGTAAGCACAATAAGCATAGTCAAATTAATGTTAAATCGTTAAGACTTAATTAACCGTTTAACAGTAGACAGTTTTCTCAAGTAATGTTGCACTATGTCCACATCCCAAGTATGTGATTATATATCTCGTGTCCATGCTGATAGTCAATATCACATATATCGTGGACATGCTGATAGTAAATATCACATAAACGTATGTTAAGCAGGATTAGGAAAAAAGGATAAATTGGTACAATTGATTTAGACGTTATATATCTATAACTTATTGTATGTAATATAACAATGAACAATAACAATCGTACATGTAATTCAGATTTTCGGCGATAGCTGTTTAACGTCAGTTTTGACCTAGATGTTAAACAAATGATCCAGATTGTAGACCAATCAAATGTTGTATTTAATGAATAATGTCGAAGAAATAAAGGAAATGAAACGTTTTGATTGGTTCATAGTTAAGTTGGCGATCCTGCGAGAGGCACTAATAAGATGAAGTTTTAAAATGAAATGTTCTGCATACTAACTTTTGATTGTTTTCCTTAAGAATTAAATTTCTGTGAAAAAAATCAGTGAAAACGTATGAAATATAATATTTAAGAGCAAAATATTAATTATTTTTTAAACATGATAAGTTTTCAGTTATTTATCGTCAATTGAAACTTATACACCTCTTGTGAGCCTCGCGTAATCTCCAGTCATGTGGTCATATATTCTCGGCCTTGATAATATATTTATAGAAACTGAAGCTGGATGGAGATGGCCGATTAGCCTTTGGTAAACACATAGATTATTGCGCAAATTTTATAATTCATGGAAAATTACTGATTGTTTTGATTATTATCGCCGTTTATCTTTGTTAAAGATATTTCTTGTTTGTTATGAGCTATATCTCTGTTTCCTGAATTATAAAGGTGTCAAATTTCATCTGTTTCAGGTAAAGAGTAAGTCAAACCTCGTCATTTATTGAAAATTAGCAAACTTAAAATGGGAGATGTATCGTTTTGTTTTTGTCTGCTTTGTATTTGTTTTTACAGTTGAGAACATCATGAAATTAACAAATTCATCGATCACGCTCCATTCTGCTCACGTTCCAACCCAGTCTTAAAACGTTCACTCGTTCCCAATCATTCTGAACGAGTTTTCTTTCGTTCATGTGATCATTTTTAGCGCTCAAATTCTGTTCGTTTCGTCAAATAAAAAATCTCGATAGTTTATCGAAGCCAAAACTATCAACATACGATATTAAGTGATAGTTGCATTACATTCTGTTTACCTACAACATAGATTGTAGATATAATGCCTATTTTCATGATAAAGAACTTAGTTAGAAAATGAAACGTGTGGGTTTTGGGGGAAAACGAGCGAGTATGAATAAGGAATCATAACATGATGAATAAAACAGACAACCAATTGTTATGCACAAGCTTAACCTGGTCTCTGAATTACATGCATGTATAAACAATTTTATTTTTAAAACTGAAATAAAAATTATGCTTTCCATTTCATATGCAATAATTATGTTATTCACGTTTATACTTAACAGTGTTGAAAAAAGTAAAATCATTTACACACTCGCTCGATCACGCATATACATGATGTATTCCGTATCTAAGTATGTACATTGAATTTTTTTTTTTTTTAAATTTTAGTATTTCTCGCACATACTAATTATGAGAGTAGATATTAAGATATATGAACGAATGTCTCTCATGTGTATTGCGTTTATGTGTATTCTGTTTTTTATGTGTATTCGAAATGATGTCATATTCGGCCAACAGCCGACATTCATGCAAACATCTGCGACGCAGGAATAGCACAAATTATAATACCATATGAAGAAATTAATACGTGTGCATGGTTGATACATACCAAGAAATTATCTTACATTAGGCGACATTGAGTGTTTTTTTACTGACTCAAGGAAGGTAATAATATTCAAGGCGTATGTGAAATTGCAGAATGAAACATTATGGTTAATGTATTCGTAATTAGTTACTTGATTACTGGGCTGGGCGAATGCTGTGATCACTTTTAATTTGGGATCGTTCCCATATTTTGACACGATATAAGAGCCGTCCGGCGAGAAAACCAACATAATGGCCTCTGTGTAATGTATCGACCCAGATCAGCCTGCGCATTCCGCGCAGGCTAATTCGGACCGACACATTCCGTCTCAGCGGGATAGAGCTATAGAGTAATGATTCCTGAAACAGAAAATCCACAGGAGGCGAAAAGTGTCTATCCGGGTAAGCGTGCGCGGCATGCTTAGGCTGATCCGGGTCGATACTTTACGCAGAGTCCACAATATTGGTTTTCTCGCGGGACGGCTCAATTATTATACCGATCGTAGTTCATCTGCTGTTGATATATCCCAGAAGAACGCTTTATTTTTGGAAGTGGTTAATTGTAGGAAAATCGAGTAATCAGTTGCCTGCATGAAGTAGTTCGTCAATGTTTCGTCTTAATGTGTTTGACGTACGTACCGTGACAATGACGGGAACAACAATTTTCACGTATTGTTGTAAGTTCTGTTTTATGTGTGAAAATACCGCCCTATAGACCATAACATTTCCACCACCGTATCGAGCACGTTGGATGATGTTGTACCTGCAACGGTATATATCTATGACATCGGTAATACTGTATTTTCTTAATAGGTCATATACATGATTTGAAGTCTCGAACGAGGGCTGTCTTTGTTGTATACATGTACAAAGTGAACAAAAAATATCGCCTTAACAATAGAGCTTGGTAAAATTGGTATTAGTTTTTTCACAAAATGCCAGCTTGCGAATGTTACTGACTGCGTTAAACAGGTTTAGACCTATCATGGTCTCTGTTATAAGCATCCTGGATGTGTAAGGATACCCTTGACTGTTGTTCGTTATGGAGTGTTGGAGTTTGTTTATTTCTCCAAAATCCGTATTAGGCATACATGTATTTGATCATGTTTGGCACCCGAACAGTAGTGCCGGCGGGCCACGTTACGGCCATGCCTATTTCATAGTTGGGTTAACGTTGTTTATACAGTTTCTAGAATTATACTGTAATATGTAGTAATTAAAATAAATCATCATTGATATTTTAAAGATTACCCATTTATTTAAAAATATCAATATTGTAAATAGACAAAAACATCGCCAGAAACTTTTTTCTGAGCTTTGATGAATCGGGTCGTAAACCAAACTATAAAAAAAGCGTAGCCTAGGGAGTTAGGGGAAAGTTATTAAATACGCATTAGATATGTCTAAAGTTTTGTAATAACGGTAGAAGACATGCCTTTTTTGTATATTTTTGTGTCTCAAATCATTTAATACAATTTATTAATTCATAAAGGTTGTTTTTTTCAAACAAACAACAGAGGTTTTTTTAACATTGGTTTCTCCATTTTCGATTACGTCACCCCATGATACAAAATTAAAACCTATCCCATACTGACGCCGCGCTTCCACGCGGCGTCAATAATGCAATTCAAATTCTAGTGCAGACTCAATTTGACACATCCGCAGAAGACGTCAGTTAAAAACATTGTGACAAAGGGAGTAATTACTCAATATTGCTAGTTTCAGTATTATATATATTGTCTATGCATTTTACAAGTCGTTTATTCCTACGATTCAGTTGAAAACATGGTGACACAATGAGAAATTGTTCGTTTAGGGCAACTCTTCGTTTGTCCCAATGTTTTCAAAAAGTCGTCAGCTCCAAATGCGCCAAACTGCGTCAGAAGTGGGAGAAGGTTAAGGTTCTTCTAATAAGAATACTGTCCGTGTTAACCCTTTTCCCTTATATACGAAATCAACAGCAGATGACTTTAAAAAACAACTAGGCAAAATTAAGGAAATAATATATAATGGAAAGTTTAATCATTGAAAAGAGTTGTGGCACATTGTGGCAAAAGGAGATAAGGTCATCTGCTGTTAAGGTGTCAAAATGTGTCTACATGTGGGAAAGGGTTAATTCAACTATCGCATGATGAAAACATATGGTCAGTTTATTGTATTTATTTATATGTATACTGACCTATGAACGCATCATTGAACAGTTGGCTTAAGATATATCTTTAGATAGGACCGACTCTGTGATGTAGTGGTAGAGCGTCCACTTCGGGTGTGGTAGGTCGCGGCTAAGATCCCTGCGGAGTCGCACCAAAACAAAGTTAAAGGTGGCTGTAAAGGCTGTCCCTCCTTAGCGCTCAGGGTTGTGGTGGATAGCATTACGACTGACTCGCTGGTCGGGATAAATGGAACTGACTAGTAATGGCAACTTACACAGGAAACGCCGCGACATAACTGAAACCTTGTTGAAAGCGGCGTTAAATACCATACAAACACATTACATCTTACACAGTATCCGGCCGCATTTCGATAAACATAGACTGCAACTGACGATACATTTCGCACTTTGGTAAAGACACGTTAAAGCATTAGAATAGATAAGGGGAGTAAACTAGTCTTTTCCCCCACACTAATTCTCTTATAATTCACCCAAATGCTATGTTGTGGGTTCCCAAAAGAATCGTCTCACTTTTGATTGCCATCAGCATAGGGTTTGAGAGTCAAATAAGGATGTTAGAAATTGAAAATGTTCCTTTATCAAGAGTTCTGTATTTAACCTTTCCCACATAAGACAAATCTGCATCAGATTAATTTGAAAACATCAGGGCAAAACTAAGTTAATATTCTATAACTGTGAGCATACTTGTTAAGAGTTTTGAATTGCCACTTTATTTTCAAAATGCTTAGGTGTCAAAAATGAGTTTGCATACGTCGCTGTGTTGAGTCCTATTTTTCACATAAACGTATTCGTCACATTCTGTGATATATACGTTTTGTAGTGGAGCTGAAACGAATTCATCACATGCTAAACACAAGATGAAACAATTAAATAAAAAGCTATTTTTTGGGGAATAAACGTTAACTAGAAAACAAATCAGCGAAAGATGGTCATTTATTGTGTAAGTCATTAGATTATTACCTACATCAATAGAATAAAACGCGTAATATAATAACATAGAACAGAACAGGATATAATGGAAAATAATGGAATATGATTGAATGGAACATAATCGAATAGAATAGAGCATGATAGAAGATAATATAATAAAATAGAATAGAATATAATAGAATATAACAAAATAGAACATCTCAATAGGATATAATTAAAATAACTGAATTACGTATATTTATAAATTTTATCGGTAAAATTCAAATTATATATTGGATTCATGACTGTCAATATATAAAGATTATTTTGAGCCTGGTTCACATGTATACATTTGATCTATTGATGAAACAAGGGACGTAGATAAGGGGGATATGTATCTAAGCTGTTAACTAAAATATCACCCATGTCAACATCTGTAGCAAGTAAAACTAAAAAATTATTCAAGATATGAAAGTAAAAAATAAAAATTCTGGAAGTTTAAACATTCTTCTATTGCAGTAGATAAAAATATTTTAATATACTACAGGTTTTGATAATATGTTATCCTTAAGAAAAATGTCGGTCTATTAATTTTTGGAAAAAAATAATATAATTCAGAAATCCCAATATCTGTGTCTTTTAAACCAGTCAGTGTTCAAAATACAAAGAAATTCCAGTTGTTCATTGTATCTCTAACTTCAGTTAAAATGTTAAGCTTTCAGAATATGTATGTTTTGTTTATGTGCCAAATGTGACTTCAAAGTTTTATTTGCTACAAAATGTGAACATTTGGACAATTTCATTTTTCCATGTGATATTTTAACCATATAACAGGTGTACCGGTGGAGTTGTTTATCCCTCTTATCTACGTCCCTGAAGAATCATACTAGTCTATTTGTAGGGCTAAATTTCAAAATTCATTTACGGATTTCATTAAGTGATCGGTGTCAACCCGTGTTGTGCATATTATAGGCATTTTCAGCTCGACTAACTTTTCAGGGAGTCGTATTCCTTGAACGTGTTGTATAGTCTTCTTTAAAGTTTCTTAGATCTATAGCTCGAGTGTGAGTGCATAATCGACTCGGGAGTTTTTTCTCGAAGTGTTGGTCCTTTATAAAGTTCAAATGCAGTTCACTATATGAGCCGTCCCGCGAGAAAACCTGCAGTATGCGTAAAGTATCGACCCGGATCAGCCTAAGCATGCCGCGCAGGGTTACCCGGATATACACTTTTCGCCTCATGTGGATTTTCTGTTTCATGAATCATTACTCTATACCTATATCCCCCTATAACGGAATGTGTCGGCCCGTATCAGTCAGCGCTGACATTCAGTCAGATATTACGCAGAGGCCATATTATTGGTTCTCTCGGGGGACGACACATATGGAGCTGTCTGACAAAACTACATTGTTGAGTATCGAGCCTAGATGTTTATGCCGTGACAGCTGGTTTTAAGGCGCACTTATAAGAGTACAAAGCCTCGTTGTGCATATGGTCGAAAACTAAATGGTGTTTCTCGGAAAACCGTATCAACGGCATAATCCCTTTTACCCACAACCCAGTGATCCCTAAATCAACAAGTGTCACATACTGACAATGAACAATCAAAAGACAACCAAGTTTAAAGAACATAGCTTGAAGCATCGTCTTCTTTTTCAACGCCACTAGTGACCTTGATATTCGATCTACCGCATTAGATTCAATAAGGTCTGGTACTGACAATAACCCATAAGACTTGGGGTCGTATGCAAGAGTGTTGTCCAATCATTGGGCTGAAACTTATTTAGTTTAAATTAGTTTCAACTGTCGCACAAACGATCTTTAAACTTCATTATGGTATTGTTATATGTTATTCATTATGACAATTTCTTGACTATTCGAGATTTTGCTGAACGTTTAGGAAGGTCAGAAGTTTGATACACATTTAGAGAGTGTTTCTTAAAGTCTAGTATTTATTATATTGTTATATTTCTTAACCCCAGGCCAAGGAAAGTTTCATTAATGTCATACCCCTGATAAAGTTATATTCATTTATACTAGAAAGTAATTCTAATTCGTGATTTACATTGACTAGTAGAGTTGTCGCTTTTTCATTGTAGTCTTTCTTGCAATTCCACTGATATTGATTCAAAGTCATTACAAGGTTTAACCAGTGATCAGAATTGTTTATATCTATAGTGTTGTTTTTATAATCATATAAAAAATTTTTTTATTTATTGTTGGCATGTGATTAGAAAGACGGCATTAGATATTGACAGACATGACTGAATTTTATTCTTTTCAGTGCATGTCTATAGGCGAAAAGCCCCTATCCCAAAAACGCTTATTTACACCCAAACAAAATTGTTTTCAATGCAATTTCTAAATGAATTGTATCTTTGTAATACTCCTTATTGACAGTTTGTGCTTACTAATGTAGACATATTTGCGCAGTTGTACCTATCCACATTTCCTAGCCATGATCTGTTCATACCTTGCACACATTTCATTATCCCATCTGCATCCTGGCTGACATCACTCTAAAATCACCTTCAAGTACTTTAATTTAGCAAGTGATTCAGGGGAGGATTCGGGTGATGAAAACATTCCCTTGTCTCACTCCTTTCCCTCCTCACTGGTTTCCAAATTGTAAAAGTGGAATTGTATATCCCCAATCCATTGCGCTGCTTTGGCTGACAAAAGTTCGGACATCAAGAGAGCAAGTGCAATGGCATCAACGTTTGCAGTAAATGTGCCGCTGTGGGTAATGACTATCAATTTTTTACATGCTCAATTGGAATTAATTGTGCAAACTATGGTTAACCCATTCTGCAAATTCAAAAGAATGTTCATTCACAAAAAGAAATATCGAGTGTTAAATACCAACAAAATATCAGTTTTTTCGACGCCAGAAAGATTGTTAACAATAATGTAACATCCAAGTCAAGTTTCACGGCGATAATAGTTTTGAAAAAAAAGGTGAGGCCAACTGATGTGAAACCGGAAACCAGATCACATGTCACTCAAGAATGTACAACGTGTTAACGTCTTTTGAAAGTTTTATCTGAAACGAAACATTGATTCTACTACAAAAAGGTTATTGAAACTTTGACCAAAATACCTATTCCAAAAATGACAATTTCTGACGATTCTAATAAATCTAGGAGTATTGTTATAAAAAAAAACCGCTAGACATAATAAACCCCAAAAGTCCATAGAATACTCATAGCCTGGTTCTGAATTAAAGTCCAATAATACCTAGTGACTCTATAACACAAATTTATATTCGCTTTCAGCAGTTGAATGAAATGGAGACACCTGGTTCATGGTCAAGTATGAAGGATGACAGGAATCAAAATATTGATTCTTGGCAGACTTCATTAATTGAAACATAAATTTGTGAACATGTAATAAGTAGATTTGAAATTAATTCCATTATTCAGTGGAACTGCCATGTATTTAAAGCCTTTTTTGAGGAGTTGTCTCTTCTAGTTACGAGAATTAAAAGAAACCAGTAGCTACATGTATTCTTACAAGAAACATTTCTAAACGATAATGATCATCTTTCTCTTTATCTATTTTTTATATTTAACCCTTTCCCTCATACGACAATTCTGCGGCAGACGACTTTGAACATATTTTGTCAAAAAATAGAAAATCTCTATAATTGAATGGATAACCTATGACTGGAAGTGGTAAAAGTTGTAGCAAAAGAAGAAATCGTTTTGAGCAATTTCTTCTTTTGCCACTATGTTTTCAAAAAACCGTCTGCGTCAGAAAGCGTCTTTATAAGGGAAAGGATTAATTATGCATGCTTGACCTTTGTATGATAAATCTCACACCTACTCATCTCTTGATCTTTCTATGTGTAGACCTGATATATGTATTGACTTTAACCCTTTCCCTCATATAGACGCTTTCTGATGCCTCTGCAGCAGACGACTTTTTGAAAACATAGTGACAAAAGAAGAAATTGCACAAAACATGCAATTTCTCCTTTTGCCACAATGTTTTCCACTTTTTGTCATAGGTTATCCATTCAATTATGGAGATTTTCTATGTTTTGACGAAATACGTTCAAAGTCGTCTGCTGCAGAATTGTCGTATGAGGGAAAGGGTTAAAAGTAGAAGACAACCTTCATGGCAGTGATCAATTCCCTGTTGTTATAACTGAAACTTGACCTGTCCAGGAGCGTTCGAGGCTCCACAAAGTGAACTGGAACTTATTCCAGATGAGATGTGGGTAATACATTATTCCAGATGCTTTTCTGGATTGTGATGATCCTACACAACTTCTTTAATTTATCAGGCTGCTAAAGAGGCAATTGACCCAATATTCGACAAATCCAAAACAAAAAGGCTATAGGAGTACGGAAATAAAATATGAAAAAAAGGATAAATTGTTAAATTTATTACAAAAAGCAACACTTTGATCATTGTAACATAATTGTACATGTATCAGCAACCAACACCAAAGCAATGGAAGACAGTGGTACAGTGGTAGAGCGTCGGCCTCTCGTACCAAAGATCCCGGGTTCGAATTCCTTGATGAGCGAGCGGGTTCTGACATTTGGATTTTTCCATATAAATGGCGCTAGTACTGGTTAAGTATCCAGGAAGCAGACATCGAGAGTGATTAACATAAGCTTAAAGCTTGTTTCGCAACCAATGTAAAATAAATAAGTTTAAACTAAACACCAAAGCAAAATGCATTTCTTGAAAAAAACAAGAGAAAGTTGATGCAACGCATCAATGTCGCCGGAAATCCATACTGCAGTTATGCATAACACTAACATTAATAGTAGTTGAATAAACAGTTATCAACTGAGGGGCATATTGGAACATCAGGGGTGGGGTCAAGTGAAAATGTTTCATAACTTGCATTGTTTTGTCAACGAAGTGAATGATAATTGAAGCCTTTCATTGTTTATGACCAATCTCCATTCCAAAGTAGGTTGACCATACACACAACCAACTAATTATTGATCATAAACAGTAATAGAAATGAGTAATCTTGCCAATCATTAGTCTTAGTATGTATACAGTGCTTTCATTAAGGAATAATTATAAGATTTGTGAATTACACATACACTTTTCAAGATGTTTGTCAGAATATTTGAATTTTATTATTTTTCAATAAAACCACAAAACAGACAATTTAGGATTTGCATGCAATAGCACGTCATTTTACCTTTCCTCTATTACAGTTAAAAGTGGACACCTTTGCAGCAATCTACTTTTAAAACAATGAGATAAGGGTTAAATCGCTGAAGACACGAGTTTTCTCTTTTTCTCAAAATGATATTAGCTTGGCATCCTAATTATATCATACTTTAACAAATGTTGAAATGTAGTCCAATATTTATAAATTAGATCACCTTCGAAATATAATATTAACTAAACAGTTAAATCTCATTGAAATTGTTGTATAATTTAAACTTAATTTCGAACATAAACTGAGCCCTACAACATGTTAAATTATTTTAATTCTTTCCTTCCTTTTTTATAATGAAAATAACAAACTACTCATGTTTTAAAATTATATTATGATGAGCGCCCTTGTGTCAATGATGCATAACAATATGCAGATCGGAAGCAATATGCCTTTAAGGAATTAAATGACACATTTAAAATTGTCAAGGACGAAATAATTTTGTACGAAAGACCCGATTCTTTCTTATTCGCAGAGATGTCGTTCTTGAAACTCTCTTTATAGGCAGAGGGTGTTCGTTTAAAGTATTTTTTCTATTAAAACCAGTTTTATCTCGGTTTGTTCTTTTCTTCATTTGTTTCGAACCAAATAAACATTTTAAATCACCTATGATTTACTATTTGTAAGTGAGTGTAAAGAGCGGCTCTCTGCCAAGGAGATTGATCTACGCAGTTGGTATGTAAACAAATAATTAGACTGTGCGACGTAAAGGTTTGTAGTTATCGCCTTTTGATTACATGTAGTATATAGTGTAAAATAAAGTATTTCAGTCTAGCTAATAGGGACTGTTTTGTCTTTGTAAAAAAAACAAAAAAACATAAATGCGAGTCAAAATAAAGGAACTGAAAATACCTAAAACATCGGAATATTTATTTCATTTTAGATGTGTCTTTACTTAGTGTTTTTAAACAAACACAATTGTAATATGTTCAAGACATCTAAATGTGTTTCTTTCTAATAATAATCCCCCCTCCCATGTGATTTCCGAAAACCTATTAAAAATAGAAGTCGCGGGCTTCTGCCCGGCGACTAATAATCATAAACCTGCCCTGTCCGTCAGTTTTCAATTAAGTCTAGTTTAACCCTTTCCCTAATATAGACGCTTTCTGACGCCTCTGCAGCAGACGGCTTTTTGAAAACATAGTGACAAAAGAAGAAATTGCTCAAAACGTTTTTTGTTACAATGTTTTCAAAAGCCGTCTGCTGCAGATGTGTCAAAATGAGTCTACAGATGGGAACAGGTTAAACTTTTGTTTTGGAGTAATCATTACAAACACCAATGTTCCTTGTAATTGGCAAACAATGCAGATATTCTCGTTGTAAATACCTAATGGTTGTTTTTTGCAGGGCTCAGCAAATTGCTCTTCTTTGTGATAGGATGGAACATTATCATATAACTCATACAAGTTTTCTCAAACCTTCAATGAATATTCAGTCTTATTCAATGGTTGGAAAACTGGTTCACTCCTTATTCAATATATTTTTACATTTTCATGTAGCAAAGTTTAATTTTTTCACACTTACACATAATCTGCATTTATGTAGAAATATGGAAAATCAATAAAATGAAAGATATTAAATAGAGTTGAAAACATTTTGTCGCCCGCCATATCACGGAAGAAACCGAATTTCGTTTAATATGCAAAATTATCTACTGAATCAAAACCATAACTATCTGTGTTTCCATAGGCATGTTTTCAACAGTACTGCGTAATTACAGAGTTATTCACAAATGACATTTGCCTATTTTGAGTATTCAATAAGAATTGATGAACTGTTTTACAGTGCGCACACTTCTTTTGGCAACTGTATGGTCAACATCCGTTTAAAACATTTCGACCACAATAGGCTGGCTAAATTCTTCGCAATTAAACCTGACTAAAAATTACTAATATGAAAGACATATCTCTGTTGTACTAAAAGTTATGACGTATTTAAAAGAAAGTGCTAGACAGACAGGGCAATCTCTATATGCCCCTAAATCCTCTATTCCAGAACATAAAAAGTGAGAATTTACACAAAATATATATACAAATCTCGCGAAATGTAAAATATGATAAGCATTAGATAGAAAACAGATAATTAAAGGGTTAACCCATTCCAACATATAGACAACTTGGCAGTAGACCATTTTTGCGACAATGCCTTCAACTCTATCTATAATTACACTTTCATAAGAAGATATTTTCAACCATTTTGCTTAGTTGTTTTCAATTCAAAGTCATCTGTATCAGATTTGTTGTATGTGGGAAAGGTTTAAACTACTTGTATGTTAACCCTTCCCCACAGCTTTTTGAAAACATAGTGACAAAAGGAGAAATTGCTCAAAACGAGCAATTTCTCCTTTTGCCACAATGTTTTACACTCTTAGTCATAGGTTATCCATTAAATTATAGAGATTTTCTATTTTTTGACAAAATATGTTCAAAGTCGTCTGCTGCAAAAATTGTTGTATGAGGGAAAGGGTTAAAAGCATGTAATTCATCAGATATTCTTATTCTCATTTGGACGGTGTTCACTAATTAAACACAGAGACTTGACAAAAATACTTTTTGTCGGATATACTGTATACAATCTTAAAAGAGATCTATTGTTTTGACTTAGTTATTAACCCTTCTCCAGATATAGACTCTTTTTGATGCCATTGCAGCAGACAACTTTTTAAAACATTGTGACAAAAGGATAAAGTGCTCAAAACGAGCAATATCTCCTTTTGCCACAATGTTTTCAATTTATTTTATTTTCAGTTATAAAAACCTTTATTTATAGAGAGTTTCTGTGTTTTTAACCTAGATGTTTTCAAAGTCGTCTGCTGCAGATATTGCGTATGTGGGAAAGGGTTAAAACAACATGCTCCCTCCGGCAGAACTATTGATCATTGCAAAGAGTCATCAAGTGCAAACCAACAATGTATGCATTTAGATAGAAAACAAAATTCAATTATTTATCCCTTTCCCACTTACAGACGCTTTCTGACACCTCTGAAGCAGACGACTTTTGAAACCATAATGAGCAATTTCTCCATTTGCCACAATGATTTCAACTCTATTCAATAAGCATACTATCATTTATAAAGACTCTCTATATTTTGGACTTGATGATTTCAAAGTCGTCTGCTGCAGATTTGTTGTCTGTGTGAAAGGGGTTATGAGACTCCAAAGATCTGTTTTTGTGTGGTCTTTGCTAACCAGGATTGCCATTGTCCAAGACGAAGCAAAAACAGGCGATTCACATTAATACAAATATAAATGTGTTATATTTTAGTTGCATAACACTTACACAAATCCCATTGACTGTTAACCCTGTCCCAAATGCTTTCAACAGTCGTCTGCTGTAGAGGGCGTCAGAAGGCGTCTACATGTAGGAAAGGGTTAAATTCATCTTGACAAAAATATGGAAAATCTCTATAAATGAAACTAAAATTGAGTGGTGCTCCAGGAAAACCATTCTTAGCGTAACGAGTTGTACACATCATGTGGAAAAAATACCTCACTGCACATTGACCCTCCCCCCCATACAAACACTTTCTGGAACCACATAATGACTATTTTTTCCTTTTCCCACAATGTTTTAGAATCTATTTAATCATTTTACCTTCATTTATAGAGTTTCTATATTTTTGACCAAAATGTTTTCAAAAGTCGTTACTTCAGATTTGTTGTATGTGGGAAAGGGTGGTTAACACTAAGAAAACAAGTAAATACCGCTTTACAGAAGTTTCTTGAAACCTACTTTGACTAATAAATAAACAGTGCAGAGCCAGGTAAGTTTGTACAGATGCACTTGCTCATCTGGATCAACACTGATTGAAAATGGCTAACAGTTGGTTTTTGAAGAATTATGTATACAGCTCAATTACTAAATAGAGTTGAAAAGATTGGTGCAAAAGGAGAAATTGCTGATCATAGACACTTTCTCCTTATGTCACAATGTTTTCCTGTGATCTCCTGCAAATGCTTCACACTGCATTTGTATGTAGGAAAGGGTTGACTAGCTGACTTATATGTGAAAGGAACTTGGTTGTTAGAACATTACATGTGTTATTTCTAGTGAATGTCTACAATTTTCAACGTAACCCTTTCCCTCATACGACAATTCTGCAGCAGACGACTTTGAACATATTTTGTCATAAAATGGAAAAAATCTCTATAATTGAATGGATAACCTATGACTTAAAGTGGAAAACATTGTGTCAAAAGGGGAAATTGCTCGTTTTGAGCAATTTCTTCTTTTGTCACAATGTTTTCAAAAAGGCGTTATATTGCGTCTACAAGTGGGAAAGGGTTAATTGATTGAATGTCTGATTAGTAGGTTGCAATACACAAAGCACCATTGCTGCAAATGCTGAGATTTAGTCCATCGTCCTATCTTCGTTTCCCTTCACTATTTCCTGCGCTTTTTACTTGGAGAGCCTGTGGATAAATAAATTGCATATCATGATATTTTAACCCTTTCCCACATACAACAAATCTGCAGCAGACGATTTTGACAACATTCCCGAACAAGAAGACAGACGGACATCGCCAATCTATAGACCGGAATTGCTATAGCAATCTGGCCAACAAAATTGGAAACTTCCTTTATATGAAAGTACAATAATTGAATAGAGTTGAAAACATGGTGACAAAAGGAGAAATTGCTCGGTTTGAGCAATTTCTTCTTTGTTGACATGTTTTCAAAAAGTCGTCTGCTGCAGAGGCATCAGAAGGCATCTACATAAGGGCAAGCGTTAAAAGCCTTTCCCAATATAACTCGTTTACAGCTTACAACTTTGGTAACATCTATTCAAACTAGAACTATCACTGAAGATGATAAACACCCCCAAAACAGCACCTTGACCTACACCATAACTTAATAAGAAAAAGGGCCATAACTCTGTAAAACAACATGCAATTGTAAGACCTTAACGTATGCACATCTCCTCTTGATATAGAAGCTTCTTGTAAAATTTTATTGAATTCCAGCCCGTGGTTTGTAAGAAATAGGCCTGACAAAATATGGCTTCCGGCCGACCAACAGCCTGACAGACCGACACAGTGACTCCTATATACCCCCCCCCCACCCAAAAAAAAAATCTTTTTTTTTATGGGAATATATATGGATGATCTCTTTAACGCTATAGACGCATTAGCAGCAGAAGACTTTTGAAAACATTGTGACAAAAGAGCAATTTCTCCGTTTGCCACAATGCGTTCAAACTTTTTATCAGTAATTATACCTTCATTTCTAGAAATTTCCCATATCTTTAGTAGATGTTTTCAAAGTCGTCTGCTGCAGAATTGTTGTATGTGGGAAAGGGTGTTAAATGAAAATATACATATTTAAATAGTTGAGAATAATGTGGAAAATGGAAAAAAGCTCATTGTTAATAATTTCTCCCCTTGCCACAATGCCTTTAAAATCTGCTGCAGATATGTGAAAAAGTATATGCATGTGGACAAGTTGGGTAGTAAATGTGTGAAATAAATTGTGGAAAAATGAAGTATAACTTTTTATCCCACATCTATTTCTATCCTGTTTCAATTTCTTTTACCAGAATTTTCAAACTGGGAACTGGTAATTTGTAAACCATTACATTGGCACGTGTATACTAACCTTCCTGGGTTAAGTTCACTGGGCCTGAATTCGGTAATTATCATTTAATAAACAGTTCTTTAATTCAATCATTAACCCCTTACCACATATAGACACTTCTGACGCCTCTGCAGCAGATGACTCTTGAAAACAGGGTGACACAAAAATCAGGGGTATGCAGATTTAAATGGATACAAAAGACTTATGATTGCTAAATGTAATTAACTTCCCAACAATATTTTCAACCATTGCAAATACATTTTCAATGGTGCAGATATTACATTTGTTTCCTCTGACATTTTCAAATCAACTGAGACTAAAATCTATCATATATCAGGTACATTATGAACAATGACTCTTTTTGTCACAATGAATTATGCACAAAGTCATCTGCAGCAGATGTGTCTTAAGTGTGTACCCTTTCCCACATACAGAGGAGGCTTTCTGACGCCTCTGCAGCAGACGGCTTTTTGAAAACATAGTGACAAAAGAACAAATTGCTCAAAATGAGCAATTTCTCCTTTTGCCACAATGTTTTCCACTTTTAGTCATAGGTTTTCCATTCAATTATGGAGATTTTCTATTTTATGACAAAATACGTTCAAAGTCGTCTGCTGCATAATTGTCGTATGAGGGAAAGGGTTAAGGACAACATTACATAGTGTTACTTAAGTATGAAATATACCTCAATGTATGTGTCCCCAGTGTTACCCCTTTCCCACATACAGGGGCTGTCTGATGCCTCTGCAGCAGACGAGTTTTAAAAACATTGTTGCAAAGGAGAAATTGCTCTAAGTGAACAGTTTCTCGTTTTGCCACAACGTTTTTCACCTTTTTACAGTAATTATACCTTCATTTATTGAGATTTTCCTTGTTTTTGCCTATATGTTTCCAAGTCGTCTGCTTTAACCCTTTCCCACATACATCAAATCTGCAGCAGACGACTTTGAAAACATGTAGACAGAAGTATGGAATATCTCAAAAAATAAAAGTGTACTTGAAATTGAGCAATTTCGTCTGCTGCAGAGGCGTCAGAAAGCGTCTATATGTGGGAAAGGATTAAGCAGATACCTACCACCCTCACTGTGTGTAGCCTCCTTGGGAAGTGTGAAATGTTTTTTGAGTGGTTGCCAACATTCATAATACTGTTCATCCACTTTGGTCTTGTTTCCCCATTCTGTGACTGCCATACTTAAGGATGTCTCAAACATGAACGACTAAGTAAGAAATAAGTAGCACTTGATAAGGTATCAACCCTTTCCCACATACAATTAAATTAAAGCAGAAACATTGAAAACATCTACCGTATATCCTCAGCCATAAGTCTACTTCGGCCATAAGTCGAGGGTCCATTTTGACCCCAATTTCGGTGGTTTTGAGGTTACTCTCAGCCATAAGTCGAGGGTCGACTTTTTAAAAATTTCGGACCAGTGCTATCATGAAATATTAAATTTTTACCATTTTTTTTAACAAAAGTTGCCATAAAAGAAGTGGAATACGTTACTGAAATAAATGTGTTTTTTTTCATTAAAGAAAATAGTATTTATTTCTTTAATTTTCACATCCCATATTGCAACTTTTGTTAAAAATATGATTAAGTTTAAGTTTTATGATTCTAACCGTAAAGAACACTTCATATAATCCAGTCATATTTAACTTATAATTGTAAAGTCAGATTCCAATACACGACACGCTGTCCTACATTCTACACAGGGGACAGGCAGATTACGTCATGCGTTAGCAACCACCCTAGATACGGTCGATGAAATTGGAAAGCAGTTTAAAAGTTAACCGCTTAGGCCAATATCAAATAATCTTGTGTTTTACACTACATTTATGCAGTAATTCGTCACGATATATAATTGATTTTGACATTAATTACGTCGTTGTAATTTGTTAACTGAAAGTAAACTTTGTTGATTATTAATGATTGTTTAACCAAACACGGGAAGTGTGAAGGCATTTAATTATCGCTTTATTGTAAGCTATCTACTCAGACAAATAATAATTTTGATTGGCCTCGTTAGACCACGTGTCCGTTGCAGTCGCGAATTCGTGTCTTTGATGTTTACACAAACTGTGAAATAAAAATAAGAATTAAACATGTCTTTAGAAATAAAGAAACCTACAATTTGTGAAATTTGGATTACTTTTAATTATAAGATGGTAAGATTTTTATAATTATAAAAATCAATGTTCGTAAAAAAGTAACTTTATATTCCAACACAAAACAATCTAGGATTTTTACCCAACCTAATATTTTCCCCCAAAACTTCTCCGAAATTCTCTTTTTTTCTTAATTTGACTTTGTCATTCAGCCATAAGTCGAGTCCCTACTTCAACACCAAAATTTGAGTCTCAAAAACTCGACTTATGGCCGGGGATATACGGTAGATAAAAATATGGATAATCTCTAAAAATGAATGCAAAACTGTTGAATAGAGTTGAAATCATTTGTTGCAAAAGGAGAAATCACTCATTATGAGCATCTTCTCTTTTTGCCATAATGATTTCAAAAGTTGTCTGCTGCAGAGACAGCAGGAAGCGTCTGGTTTTGGGAAAGGGTAAAATCGGTTAATTGATTCTTTCAATCATACAAATGCTTTTTGCAGCAGAAGACATTTGTAAACATTGTGGCAAAAGAAGAAATTGCTCATAAAGAGCAAGTTCTCCTTTTGCCACAAAGTTTTCAATAATCAACATTTCTTATAAAGAGATATTTCTCACTTTTGCCTAGATATTTTCAAATTCGTCTGGTGCAGATTTACTGTATGTGAGTTTGATTGTTTGGGTAAACGCCATTTTCAACAATTTTCCAGTCAAATCATAGCAACCAGTTTATCTACCCATGTGTTTCCTGGTTTTCTCACAGCAGTACTCCACAAAACAGTCTTTCAAAGCAACTGGATGCTTTTCCACATAGACTGTTAGCCCATTGGTTGAAGACGAATGACACTTGTCGAATTGAATTTGATCAAACATTGGAAAGAATGTTCAAGGGTTCAAACTCATAACCCTTGGATTGACAGCCCCCGTCACTACCAAATGAGCCACACTGTATGTAGGAAAGGGTTACCTGATAGTAAGGATAATTGTACAGGTGTCTGCTATGTAAGAATCTAATGGAGAATTAAGTAATATCTTGAAAAGTACAGTTTAACCCTTTCCCACATGCAGACGCACTTTGACGCAAAAGCAGCATACAACTTTTGAAAACATTGTGGCCAAACGTGAAATTGCTCAAGATGAGCAATTTCACCTTTGGCCACAATGTTTTCAACTTTTTTTAATTGATTTATTGATTGATTGGGGTTTAACGCCGTTTTTAACAATTTCTCAGTTATATCACGGCGGCCAGTTCACCTACTCATGCATTTCCTGGTTTTCTCACACCAGTACTCCACACAACAATCTTCCCAAGCAACTGGCTGCTTTTCCACATAGACTTAGCCCATTGGTGGAAGACGAATGACGCATATCGCATTGACTTTTGTCAAACGTCAGAAAGAAAGCTGGCCGAGCCGGGATTCAAACTCACAAACCCTGGATTGACATCCCGCGTCGCTACCAACTTTTTTTAACTATTAAGCTATATCTTTTATGGAGATTTTTGTGGTTTTTGTCACAATGTTTTCAAAGTCGTCTGCTGCAGATTTGTTGTATGTGGGAAAGGGTTAAATACAGACTTAAAAGCATTGTTGGAAAAATTGAAACACATTTTGTTAAATTCCAGCTTTTTCCACAATGTTTTCAAAATTCATCTGCTGCATAAGGGAACGGGTAAAAGATCCTTTTTTTATATGAGAGAATGTTTTTCCTTACTTGTGTTCCATCTGCTACCCTTCCAGGTTTGAGTTCATCGTTCGAAGCTTTTTCAAAACAATTTGCATCAGGTCCATGTGGAGTCATCGTACTGTGCAATGTGGCGCCCCCTGGCAGAAACCCTCCTTCCTGTAATAGTGTATATATGAGCTGTTTTACGAGAAAACCAACATTATGGATTCTGCATAATGTATCGACCCAGATCAGCCTGCGCAGTCTGCTCAGGCTAATCCGGGCCGACACATTTCGTCTCAGGGGTATAGAGGTCTAGATTATGATTCATGAAAAATAAAATCCACAGGAGGTGAAAAGTGTCTGTTCAAAGTAGTCTGCTGCAGTTTTGTTGTTTAAAAGGAAAAGTGGCGTAAATTCATTTATAGAAATATATGCGGTAAAATAGTTTCCCAACATTTTTAACCTTTTGTCACTTACTTCAGTGAATCAAAACTGTCCATAAACGTGTTTTTACTGACATTTCAAACCTTACCTAGCTTAGAACTTTTTATATTTCAAAACTGTCACTAATTTCAATCCTTTTGTCCCTACTTTTGTTTATCAAAACTGTCAATCAACATGTTTTAATGACATTTCAAAACTTTTGTTGCTAACTATTGTGTATCAATTGACACTGTCAATAAACCTCTTTTTAATGACATTTCAAACCTTATGTCCCTACTTTTGTGTATCAAAACTGTCAATAAACGTGATTTAAACTGACATTTCAATCCTTTTGTTGCTTACTTTTGTGTATATCAAAACTGTCAATAAACGTGATTTAAACTGACATTTCAATCCTTTTATTGCTTACTTTTGTGTATATCAAAACTGTCAATAAACGTGATTTAATCTGACATTTCAATCCTTTTGTTGCTTACTTTTGTGTATATCAAAACTGTCAATAAAAGTGGTCAAACTGACATTTCATACCTTTGCTTCATAACGTCCCAGAATCAGGCCCATAAACTCACTCATACAGTTCCCTGTAAATAACAAACAAGAGTGTTAAAAGGAACACATGTGTCGCCAGTCAGTAATTCACTAAATGAAATACAGACAGACAGACATATGACATAGAATTGATCATTATATGTCACCAATGCCAAGGCAGGCATCACATAAATAAAATTTGGACATTCAAGCGTTTTGAAATTAACCCTTTACCACATATAACAAATCTGCAGCAGGTAACTTTGAAAGCATCTAGGTAAAATTAGGTAAAATAATATAAATGAAATTATGATTATAGAATAGAGTTGAAAACATTGTGAGAAATGGATAAATTGCTCCTCATGAGCGAATGCGTCAACATGTGTCTATGACTCAAAGTGGAAAACATTGTGTCAAAAGGAGAGATTTGTTGTAATTTTGCGGCTTTGGCAGTGATCTGTCCGTACAGTCACATTTTTGTGAATTCGGCAGATAAAGGGTTAACCCTTTCCCTCATATGACAATTCTGCAGCAGACGACTTTGAACATATTTTGTCAAAAAATAGAAAATCTCTATAATTCAATGGATAACCTATGACTAAAAGTTGAAACCATTGTGTCAAAAGGAGAAATTGCTCGATTTGAGCAATTTCTTCTTTTGTCACTATGTTTTCAAGAAGCTGTCTGCTGCAGAGGTGTCAGAAAGTGTCTATATGAGGGAAAGGGTTAATGAGTTTACATATTGTGATAATAAGTTCACATATTTGTGATAATAAGTTTACATATTGTGATAATAAGTTTACATACTGTGATAATAAGTTTGCGTAATGTGATAATGAGTTTACACACTGTGATAATAAGTTTACACACTGTGATAATAAGTGTATGTATTGTGATAATAAGTTTACATACTGTGATAGTTACTGTGATAATGAGTTTACATATTGTGATAATAAGTTTACATACTGTGATAATAAGTTTACATATTGTGATAATAAGTTTACATACTGTGATAATAAGTTTACATATTGTGATAAGTTACATATTGTGATAAGTTAATATACTGTGATAATAATTTACATATTGTGATAATAAGTTTACATACTGTGATAATAAGTTTACATATTGTGATAAGTTACATATTGTGATAAGTTAATATACTGTGATAATACGATTACATATTGTGATAATAAGTTTACATATTGTGATAATAAGTTTACATACTGTGATAATAAGATTACATATTGTGATAATAAGTTTACATATTGTGATAATAAGATAACATATAGTGATAATAAGTTTACATATTGTGATAATAAGATTACATATTGCGATATTAAGATTACATATTGTGATAATAAGTTTACATATTGTGATAATAAGTTCACATAAGTTTACATACTGTGATAATAAGATTACATATTGTGATAATAATTTTACATATTGTGATAATAATTTTACATACTGTGATAATTAGTTTACATATTGTGATAATAAGTTTACATATTGTGATAATAAGATTATGTATTGTGATAATAAGTTTACATACTGTGATAATGAGCTTTCATATTGTGATAATGAGCTTTCATATTGTGATAATTAGTTTACATACTGTGATAATAAGGTGGTCTGAAAGTGTGTTCAGCAACCCCCCACCTGGGTGGAAATATCACGAAGTCTGCAATGGCTACACCTGGTCTGACAGACTGACAGGTCAGTACTGTAAATATGGAGGGATCCTGGAATGGTATACAAACACAATGAGCTGTCTGGCTCCTATTAACCCTTTCCCTCATATACACACTTTCTGACGCCTCTGCAGCAGACAGCTTTTTGAAAACATAGTGATAAGAGAAGAAATTACTCAAAACGAGCAATTTCTCCTTTTGACACAATGTTTTCCACTTTTAGTCATAGGTTATCCATTCAATTATAGAGATTTTCTATTATGAGACAAAATATGTTCAAAGTCGTCTGCTGCAGAATTGTTGTATGAGGGAAAGGGTTAACCCTTTTCCACATGTTGATGCTTTCTGATGCCCATGCAGCAAACAGCTTTTCAAAACATGGAGGCAAAAGGAGAAATTGCTCATAATGAGCAATATCAACTTTATTAAACTGTTCTTTCATTTATAGAGTTTCCATAAAATAGTCTTCATGTGTAAAAAAAAAAAATTGTAATTTTTTTTTACATAAAGCAGACATATCAGTTATTGGTAAAATTTGCTTAGCTTGCTTTATAACAACAGAGCAGCAAGCAAACGCCAAGGCTTGTCTGCTTTTTTCTAAGAAAAAGGGGCATTACTGAATAATTATTAAATCCAGTTATGTGACTTGGTAAAGACATGCATATTGTTCCTAGGAACGTGTGTACCAAGTTTCATTTGAAAATTTAGAACGTTTTTGATTTATAAGGTAAGGTTAAATGTTTTGTGAAGGGTACTACAATACCCTGACTTTTTTTCTTCAAAAAAACAGATGAGCTAAAAACGGATAAATGAAGGTTAATCAGGCATGAAATGTTGTGTTTAACCCTTTCCCTCATACAACAATTGTGCAGCAGACGACTTTGAACATATTTTGTCAAAAGATCTATAATGGAATGGATAACCTATGACTAAAAGTGGAAAACATTGTGGCAAAAGGAGTAATTGCTCGTTTTGAGCAATTTCTTCAATTGTCACTATGTTTTTAAAAAGCCGTCTGCTGCAGAGACGTCAGAAAGCGTCTATATGAGGGAAAGGGTTAATTAACATAAGGCAGATAATGCCCATAATGTGTATCAAATCTCTGTCCTAAAACTGTACTTCCTATGTTTTCAAAACCTTTTCTACAAATAGTGCCTACTCTGAAGGGCAGATCAATAACATTTTGAGAAAAGGATAAAATGTTACTCACCACATGGTCAAAGGAGACTGTATTGATGACACTGAAATGCTTCAGGTTGTACTTGTAAGGGGTATAGTTACCGTGCCACGCCACAACATCAAACGGTGAGTGATCCTGTAACAAACATTTCCCACATACAACAAATTTAGAGGCAGGCGACATTGAAAACATCTAGGCAAAAATGTGAAAAATCTCCATAGATAATGGTATAATAATTTAAACAAGTTGAAAACACTGTGGCAAAAGGAGAAATTGCTCATATTGAGCAATTTATCCTTTTGTCACAATTTTTTCAAAAGTCGTCTGCTGCAGATGCACCAAACTGCGTCTACAGGTGGGAAAGGGTTAAAACCTACATACAACTAATAATCTGCAGTAGACGTCACTCCGCATCTCCAGAAATGAAAGTATAATTATTGTTTAAGGTTGAAAGCTAGTGGCAAAAGCAGAAAATCACTGTAAATTGGTTTCAAAAGACATATGCTGTAATTGCGTCAAAGTACATTTGCATGTGGAAAAGGGTTTAAAGTTTATCCGACACTGACAACTTTAGAAAACATTGAAGGAAAAGAAGAAATTAATCAAAACAAGAAGTTTCCCCCTTTCCGCTCAATGCTTTCAACTCTTTCATTTATTTACCCCACATACAACTAATTTAATGGCGGAGATTGATCATATTGAATCTGCATACAATGCATATAATAAGGATTCTAGTGTAAATCTCTAGCTGACTGCATTGACTGTGTGAAAAGAGTTTACAGACTCTGTGCATGTATATGTGATAATGTGAAATTGTTTTGATAATTAACAAGAGCAACACGTACAGCACAGACGCTCGACTGATAGAAAACAGAAAAAAAGCTGAGTTGAACAAACAAGAGGGCCAAGATGACCCTAAATCGATCACCTGATTGATAGTAAATTAGTAGAAATATCTGGGAAAAAGATCAATGAGTGCAATTAGAACTTCAAGGAGTGAACACTTCTCAAGAAACAGCTTATAAGTAAAGGTCATTTATATCTTGAAATCTAACAAGAACTTCAATTAGAATTGAATTATTAAGTTTTTGTCATTTTGCACCTTTCTTGATCTGTTTTTAATATAAACTAATATGGCTTGAACAGTTTTTTTAGAGGGTCACTTAAGGATTCTTTCTACTGAATTATCTTGGAGTCTGACAAGCAGATTATGGAGGAAAAGGATTTTAAAGTTTGGTCGTTTTACTCATGTTCTGATGCTGCAGCAACCAAAGTTTTACATAGAATGTAAGTCTTTGCACAATTTTGAAAGAGGATCAACAAAAGAACATTCATGTCCATGACAAATCATGTCATAATTGCTTGTTCACTTTCAATAACAAACTTTTATTTCCATCTGCTGTTGAGACCAGAAAGGTTGCGATTTTAACTTTCCACTTCCTGTTGAAGACAACCCTTGCATAATACTCTGCCAAGTGTTACCTCCCTTAGACCATAAATCTAATAACCTTATGTCATTTGAAGCAAATAGTTTAATTACTCCTTTTCTGATGCTGCTTGGTTGCTATGCCTTTCAACAAATCAATATGGCTTGACAAAGTATGTAGATGATCAATGAAAGAACATTTCTACAAAACTATCTTTAAATCAGACAAGCACTTTTATAAGGATGCTTTATTAAAGTATTATCATTTTGCCCCTTTTTTGATGCCGCCTGACTGCCATGTTTTTCGACCAATCAGTATGGCTTGAACAAATTTTATAGAGGGTCACCCAAGGAACATTTCTACCAAATTATATTTGAATCTGACAGGCAGATTCGGAGGAGAAGATTTTTAAAGTTTGGACATTTTGTCCCCTTTCTGATGCCGCAGCAACCAAAGTTCTCAATGGAATTTAAATCTTTGAACAATTTTGAAAGAGGACCACCAAAGGAACATTCCTGTGATGTTTGGTGGAAATTGTTCTTGCGGTTCAGGAGGAGATGATGTTTAAAGCTAAAAGTTAACGACGGACGACGGACACAGAGTGATCAGAATAGCTCACCTTGAGCCTTTGGCTCTAGGTGATCTAAAAACCTAACACCGGACGACCACGCCGCTGCTGCCGACGATCACACCAGGGTCATGACAATAGCTCTCGTTTTTTCAAAAGTCGAGCTAAAAAGGGGTGATAACATTGTGGCAAAATGAGAAATTGCTCATTGTGCGTAATTTCTTCTTTTGTTATAATGTTTTCAAAGTCGTCTGTTGCAGAGGTGTCAGAAAGCGTCAGTATGTGGGAAAGGGTTTAGAGAGAAAGAGGAGAGACATTGTGGATCAAAGACCAGAATATTTCATATCTAGAGATCTGTCAGCTTTCCTGTTTTCAGGAAGCATAATAAAGCACAAGATGGTTACCTGTGAAGCTTCAAATAAATGTCCTTGGTACTTGTTAACAATAGTATATGGCACGTCTCTGTCTTCAAAATAGGCCACTGGAGTCAGAAAGTCTCTGGGGTTGGCCAGTCCATTGGCCCCTTAAAAAAAATGGACAGCAGGACCGCATTGAACGAAATATTCAAAAACGGTTTCTTATTCTTATTAAGTTTCAGATTGGATAAAATGATTTAGACAATCAGAATATGTGCTACTTTGAAATTTAAAATTTTCCACAAATTTAGATTTAAAATGTGTTAAATATTTTTCCAAAAATATGGAAATCGTCTAAAGTAACATAATTATAAATTAAAATAGAGTTGACAACATTGTGGAAAAAGCAGAAATTGCTCATGATGAGCAATTTCTACTTTTGTTGTTATGTTTTCAAAAGAAGTTATCCTTAACCCTTTTTGTCATGTATACGCTTTCTGACAACTCTGCAGCAGACAGCTTTCTGAAAACATGTCGACAAAAGAAGAAATTGCTCAAAACCAGCAATTTCTCCTTTTGTCACCATGTTTCCAACTTTATTCAATTATTGTACTTTTATTTAAAGGGAGTTTCCAATTTTTTTTACGAGTATGTTTTCAAAAGTCATCTGCTGCAGATTTGTTGTATGTGGGAAAGGGTCAAGACATATGTATCTCCCTTCTAAGGCAGGCGATACAAAAACCGACTTACCAATTGGTCCAAGATTCGGAAGTTCAAAGTGACCATCAAAAACCTCCAGTATATATCCACGACTTTCTCCAGTCACGGAAACGTTAAATCGCATTCCTTGCTGAAAGTAGTATGACATCAACACCTCATGTTTCTTCATACAGACAATATTTGATGCCTCTACAGCAGATAATTAAAAATATAGAAAAAATAATAGTTGAAGGTATAGTAACTAAAAATAGAGGGCCAGGATGGCCCTGCAACTCTCAATGGAAAACTAAATTAAAATATTAAACTTAAATAACAGAAATTTTGAAATGATAAAATTGTGTCAGCTCGCCAAATGGCTTAATGAGTTTTTAGCTTTCATTTGGGTACTATTTGTATGATCCCACAAGAGGGCTTATTTTGTTCAAGAAGATTTAACAAATTCCCACTTATAGGAATTTAGTGAATACTAACCTGCCCTTTATGGTAACATGTTGGTTTTTACCAACTGACACAGCTTGAACAAGTTTTCCCCTATATGTCTCTATTTAAAACAGATGAATCCAGGGGCTAGGCCAATTTTGATACAAGGTGCATAATTTGAATAATCTTGGCAGAGGTCCACAAGACAAAACTACACAACAAATATCTTAGTTTTAGGCCTTTCTGTTTCAGACAAGAAGTTTTTCCCAATATATCGTTATGTAAAACAGGTGACCTGCGGGAATAATTTGAACAATTTTGGTAGAGGACCACTAGACAATGCTACATCCCCAAATAACTAAGCTCTAGGCCTTTCGGTTTCATGAGAAGATTATTAAAGTTTTACCCTATATAACTCTATGTGAAACAGGTGACTCCGTAAATTTTAAACCCAGAGGCATAATTTCAACAATTTTGGTAGAGGACCATGAGACGTTTCACACCAAATATCTAAGCTCTAGGTCTTTGGGTTTCAGACAAGATTGTCAAAGTTTCTCCCTATATATCTGTATGTAAAACAAGTGAACCCAGGGGCAGGGCAAATTTAGAATCCAGGGACATAATTTGAACAATCTTTGTAGAGGACCACTAGACAATAGTACACACCAAACATCTAAGATTTTCAAAGATTTTTTTAAAATATATATATCCATGTAAAACAGGTTGCCCAGAGATGGGGCCAATGTTCACGCCAGGGGCATACTTTGAGCATTCTTTGTAGAGGACCACTAGACAATGCTACAAACCAAATATTTAAGCTCTAGGTCTTTTGGTTTCAGACAAGAAGATTTTCAAAGTTTTTCCCTATATATATATATCCCTTTGTAAAACAGGTGACCCCCAGGACGTGGCCAATTTTGACCCCAGGGGCATTATTTTAAAAATCTTTGTAGAGGACCACTAAGCAATGCTACAGACCAAATATCTAAGCTCTAGGCCTTTTAGTTTCAGACAACAAGTTTTTTTAACTTTTGCCTTTCGGTTGTGGCAAAATGTTTTCAAATGTCGTCTGCTGCCGAGGCATCAGAAAGTGTCTGTATGAGGGGAAAAGGAGTTAAATTACCTGTATGACACAAATCTCATTTGGTTCAACTAACATCTTGCCAAACTCTGTGGTTATGTCTAAACTTCCTTGTTGGGGTACTATGAAAAATAAGGAAATAATCAAACGTATAGGTGTGGCCAAAAATATGAGGTTGTGTTAAAATTAAAGTAAACGAAAAAGTGGTAGAATCTGTACAAATCCACACATACCTCCATAGTTGAATGGATAACCTATGACAAAAAGTGGAAAACATTGTGGCAAAAGGAGAAATTGCACGTTTTGTGCAATTTCTTCTTTTGTCACTTTGTTTTCAAAAAGCCGTCTACTGCAGAGGCGTCAGAAAGCTTCTGCATATGGGAAAGGTTTAACCCTTTCCCTCATACGACAATTCTGCAGCAGACGACTTTCAACTTATTTCGTCGAAACATAGAAAATCTCCATAGTTGAATGGATAACCTATGACAAAAAGTGGAAAACATTGTGGCAAAAGGAGAAATTGCATGTTTTGTGCAATTTCTTCTTTTGTCACTATGTTTTCAAAAAGCTGTCTGCTGCAGAGGCGTCAGAAAGCGTCTTTAAGAGGGAAAGGGTTAAATGAAGTTACAATGAGATTCAGCCAGTGGTTATTGAAACAAGAGGGCCATGATGGCCCTGGATCGCTCACCTGATATTATTTATTTTCACTTTAGCCATATCAGCCCAGCCCTGCTCATAATGAACAATTTCTCCTTTTGCCACAATGTTTTCAGCACTATTCAATGATTAAACTTTCATTTACAAAGAGATTTCTCAAATTTTTGCCAAGATGTTTTCATTATCGTCTGCTGCAAATGTGTTGTATGTAGTGAAGGGTTAAGTAATGGGATTTTAACACTCCCAGAGAAAGCGTTATGTGATAATTTGTTGTATGTGGGAATATGTTAACCCTTTCCCTCATACGACAATTCTGCAGCAGACGACTTTGAACATGTTTTGTCAAAAATGGAAAATCTCTATAATTGAATGGATAACCTATGACTAAAAGTGGAAAACATTGTGACAATAGGAGAAATTGCACGTTTTGTGCAATTTCTTCTTTTGTTACTATGTTTTCAAAAAGCTGTCTGCTGCAGAGGTGTCAGAAAGTGTCTATATGAGGGAAAGGGTTAACAACAGGTACTATAAGTTCATAGCAGTTCAAAAAAACATCTAAGGGTGAAGGACGGGCAAGGTGCAGCCTGGGTGAAGGTCCTTTATTGAAATAGAAATGAAGCGTTTCATTGTCTATGAGTGACGAATCTACAATCTAAGCTAGGTTGACTAGACTGGCAACAGTCCTTATGGTTATTTTTCAATGTTACAATTGGGGAGAACTCTAATAGACAAAATATGCATTACTCTGATTATCGTCCTTAGGACTTGACCATAAGGACTGGTGAAATGTGGATAAAATGTTCCCAAGATTCTGGGAAGAAATCTCGTTAATATCTGTCAGTGGCATCTGATTACGATATCGATCATCAGCATTGGAATTTTATTGCCGTTACAAATTTTTATGACCCTGTGAATCGGTCAGCCACAGTTGAAGGTGTGTATAGTTTAGAAGTAGGAATTTATACAGCTTAGTTACAGTCATGTGAATATAACAAGATGAAAAAAAACCTTTAAAGTTGAAAGAAGATAAAAAAATATTGAACTATTTAAGTAAGAGACATAGAACGGTTGTGTTGATCTTTTTAGCATTTGTATCAACTTAAGTCCTGGTTTATTGTCATAATGGTGGAAATGTAAATAATTTTGTACAAAACATGGATAATATAATAAGAACTTGTCTTGAAAAGTTAGGCAATGAACACATCCGTCCGAATCAAGAAACTGTCATAAAGGAATACATTGCAAAGATGGTATGAGGCGCCGTTTTACTATTTATTCCTTATTTTTTTATATCAGGAATTCGATTTTTTGATATCAGAAAATCATTTTTTGATATCAGAAATTGGATTTCTTGATATCAAGAAATAAAGAGTATTTTCTGATATCAAAAATTCATTTTTTGATATCAGAAAATCTATTTTTTGATATCAGGAATTTGAATTTTTGATATCAGAAAATAATGAATATTTTCTGATATCAAAAATTCGAATTCCTTATATCAAAAAATACTCTTTATTTCTTGATATCAAGAAATCCATTTTCTGATATCAAAATATCGAATTCCTGATATCAAAAAATATCAAGAAATATATTCCTTATCAGATGATTTTCTGATATCAAGAATTCGAATTCCTGATATCAGAAAATGAATATTTGATATCAGAAAATGTATTTCTTGATATCAGAAAATCGTCAGTATTTTTTTATATCAGAAAATAGATTATTTGATATCAGAAAATGGTTTTCTAGACATCAAAAAATGTTCTATAGTGTGAAATAAATCAGTCTTTTTTTCATTGTTAACAAGTTTTAATCTGTCTTTTGGTGTGTCTTTAAGATCACCGCACGAAATACATTTAAAATGTTTCGAAGTTGGTGTTAACTTTATATAAACACTTGTTTTTGTTGGTCTAGATTCCATCTTAATTCGTTAATACCATCTTAATTTATGTCTGAACAATATAATCCTTATAATTGTATTTCTATCCAAACTTAAATTAAAAAATATTTATAAATGAAATGAAAACACACTTTCCTAGAAAATTAGAACTATATCAAATGTAAACCCCTGCAAATGCGAAAACTAAATGACCAGTGAACTCATATGTACAATGATGTTTTATGGGTGTGCAAATTACCCTTAACAAATTGGAGGTTAGATCACACATTCATTTATAACCATTACATTGACAGGATCACTCATTACATAGCTGTTCACCAGATGTTATATCAAATACAATGTGGATTGATCAACCAAAGTTCACCAGGCTCTATGTTTCGGACACCAGTTGAAATGCAGCATATAATAATAAACATAGAGCCCTGTGCCAGGCTATAGGTTGACTAGCACTGTGAATTTCCAGGCAGCGCGCTGGTAAACAGCGGGATTAACAATGGCTCTCTTAAGGTAGGGACTGATGTACTTAATGTACTTATGCTATTGTATATAATTAGTCAACATATAATTGTAATGATGATCTTAAGAAAATAACAGGTCTATGCACTTATTCTACCTGTTTTCATCACTTAACACTTAGAGAAAATTCTATTTACCTATTAGCATGTCCCCATCAGCATTATACATACATCTGTAAATAAAAAAAGATAGCCTGAAGTTATTTTTAGACGTCTGCTTTGAAAGCAGCTGCAGACAAATGAATAAGAAACAAGTTTATCTGAAGATATTGTGGTAATAGGAGAAATGAGTTATTTATCCTTTTCCCAACTGCAGATGCATTTTGACGCATCTGCAGCAGACTACTTTTTAAAACGTTTTGCCAGAATGCTTTCAACTTTTTTCAGTAATTATAGCTACAATAATAAAGCTTTTCCATATTTTTGAGTAGACATTTTCATAGTCGTCTGCTGCAGATTTGCTGTAAGTGAGAAAGGGTTAAAGCTTCTTATTTTTCCCATAATGTTTCATAATGTGTGAGTGCTGTTTACTGTGTCAGCAGTTGAATGACAGTTCTTAACCAATGAACAGAAAGATGTATTTGACTCTTCCAATTTGAAAGGAAATACAGAAACAAATATTGAACCTAAGTATTAACTATGAGTTTGAGATAAAGCTGAAAGCATTGTGGGAATAGGAAGTATTGTCATTTTTAGCAATTTCTGTTTATTTCATATTGTGTTTAAAACTCATTTGCTGAAATGGCTTCAAAACACATTTTTCTCAAGGAAAGGATGAAACTACTTTACTTAACCCATTTCCACATACAGCTAATCTGCAGCAGACGACTTAGAAATTATCAAGTCCAAAATATAGAAAATCTCTATAAATGATAGTATGATAATTGAATAGGATTGAAATCATTGTGGCACATGGAGAAATTGCTTATTATGAGCAATTTCTCTTTTAACCATGATGATTTCAATAATCTTCTGCTGCAGAGGCGTCAGAAAGCTTCTATATGCAGGAAAGGGTTAACCCATTCCCACATGCACCCACATTTTGGTGTAAACTTCTTTAGTCCAGCCATGAAAGCTCAGTTGGGCATGCCTGTTGTTACCAGGGTTATGAGCTTGAACCCAGCTTGGCCAATATTCTTACGGATGAGTGACATAAGAAATCATTGTGATATAAAGTGTCATTTGTTTTCCACAGCTAGACTAACTAGAATGTGTCACCTTGTCAGAAAATTTTAATTTTTGACAGAAAAGGGGCAATAACTCTGATATAAATATATTTGGATTATCCCCCTTTTGTGAACCCATCACAAAGATTGATATAAACATTTGTCAGAAGTTTCAATCCAATCCTTTGAGTAGAAAAAAAGTTATTTGAAAACGTGACGAAAAAGTGTGACAAACAGACAGACGGATGGACAGACAGACAGACGCCGGACAAAAAAAAGTAATCCCTAAGTGCCTACCATGCTACGCAGGTGACACAAAAACCAGTTGCCTGGGAAGAATGTTATAGAGTATTGGTGCCAGATAGCCAGCAAACGCATGAGTAGGTTAACTGGCTTCTGTGATCAAACTAAAATATTGTTGAAAATGGCGCTAAGACTCCAAGCAATTAACTTTTAAAAACATAAAGGAACATTTTCTACTTTTGTCACAATGTTAACAACTCTATTTAAATTTCAATTATGGAGATTTTCAATATTTTTGTTGGCAAAACTATTGTACATGGGAAAACTAATACTGGTATTGGAAAACATAGAAAGTGGGAATGGTAGTTGAGAGATTATGACCAATTCCTCCAATTGCCACAGTGGTTTCAAAAGTTCAGAGCTCTAGATAAGGGGCGTTTTGCATGTTCTAAAATCTTTATTTGACTCTCTAACCCTATGTTGTGGGTACTCAAAAGAATCGTCTCAGTGAGACGATTCTTTTGAGTACCCATAACATAGGGTTTGCTTTAATAATAAGAGAGAAATTGTAGGAAAAAGAGCTGAATACTCCTCGTTATCTGGACCTCTGAAAGTTATCTGCTGCAGAGGCGTCAGAAAGTGTATATCTGTGGGAAAGGGTTAATTAAGTATGCCAACAGTGAAGATTCTAATCAGACTGAAGGTGTCTGCCGATCTAGATCTTTGCTGGTCTGGAAGTCCAAAAAGGTCATCTCTTTGTATGACATGGCTGATTTGTAATTTTATCACATACATGTTTATACTTACTTATCTCCCATGGGGATATTACATGTGTATATGTATATAGCTATACCATTTCGGGATTTCGGATCTCCTGCACCACTAATTGTAGCTAAACCCTGCCATAAACAAGTGTTTAAACATTTCCCACATACAACAAATCTGCAGCAGACGACTTTGCAAGCATGTCAGCTAATATAGGGAATTCTCTATAAATAATATACAAATTATTGAATAGAGTTGAAAATGTTGCGGCAAAAGGAGAAATTGCTCGTTCTGATCAATTACTCCTCTTGTTAGAATGATTTCAAAAGTGGTCTGCTGCAGAGGCCTCAGAAAGCATTTGTATGTGTTAATAAATCCAATATGCTGAAACCTTTTGTACTATTTGCGGCAGCCAATTTTTGAAAATAATGTCGCAAAATTGATGAGAAATTTCTCCTTTTGTCAAAATGTTTTCAATTCTAGTCAATAATTATACTTTCATTTATACAGATTTTCCATATTTTTGCCTCAATGTTTTGCTATACTGAAGATTTGTTTGTGAGAAAAGGTCAAGTAAGGCAGTTCAGTTATTACTTTTTCTTGACAGACAACATTAAATGCCTTTGTCTGCTAACAAATCTTTAAATGAGCCGTCCCACGAGAAATCCAACATTATGGACTCGGCGTAATGTATCAACCCTGCACAGTCCGCACAGACTAATCTGAGAAAAACCAACATTATGGCATCTGCGTAATGTATCAGCCCAGATCAGCCTGTGCAGTCCGCGCAGACTGATCCGGGCCGACACATTCCGTCTCTGGGGGACAGAGGTATAGAGTAATGATTCCTGAACAGAAAATCCACAGGAGCTGAAATGTGTCTGTCTGGGTTAGCCTGCACAGCATGCTTAGGCTGGTCCGGGTCGATACTTTACGCCAAGTCCACAATGTTGTTTGTTTCGTAGGAAGGCTGAAATGCTGTTTGTATCAGCGAAAGAAAGTGCCAGCATTCAGATCACTTTAACCCCACTTTTCCAGATACAACAAATCTGCAGCAGATGACTATGAAAATATCTAAGTGAAAACATGGAAATTCACTATAAATGAACATATCATTACGGAACAAAGTTAAAAATATTGTGTCACAATGTTTTCAAAAGTCATCTGCTGCAGAGACATCAGAAAGGGTTAAGAAAAACAAGAGGGACATGATAGCCCTGGATCAATCACCCGAATTACACAATGTGATTTGTCATGCCAAACAGAGAGTCAAGCCTAATATCTCATTCTGCGGTCAGTTAAGCTAGTACAACAAGCACAAGAGGACCAGTATAGCTCAAACACACCCCTACGTTGTCTGTCTTTTGTCAATTTAATATGACTTGAGGAAAACTGATACAAGGTCACCAAAGAAATATTTATGTACCAGTTAGTATTTCAAAATCAGACATATATTTTCTTAAGAGGTAATTTTTTAAAACCTCACACTCCGAGCATAAAGGGTAAAATAGCCCCAGCCAATGGTGGCCATGTCTTTTGAAGGAACCAGTTTAACCCTTTCCCTCAAAAAGACGCTTTCTGACGCCTCTGCAGCAGACGGCTTTTTGAAAACATAGTGACAAAAGAAGAAATTGCACAAAACGTGCAATTTCTCCTTTTGACACAATGTTTTCTACTTTTAGTCATAGGTTATCCATTCTATTATGGAGAATTTCTGTAATTTGACAAAATATGTTCAAAGTCGTCTGCTGCAGAATTGTCGTATGAGGGAAAGGGTTAACAGTCACCCATGGAAAATGTCGACAAAATTATTTGAAAATCAGCTTTCGGAAGAGAAAATTTATAAAAGTTTTCATTATAATCATCCCTGCCCCCTGGTGGCCATGTTTTTTTTAATAATCAACATGGCTTCATGGAATCTCGTAGAGGGTCCCACAAGAAACCCCACAAGAAATATTTCTAAAGATGTATAAGGATATCAGCCCGATACTTTGGTGGATATGCTTTTAGACCAATCAACATGGCTTGAAGGTATCTGATAGAGGGACAATTTTACAAAAATAAAATTATTTATTTATTTATTTATTGGGGTTTTACATTATTACAGTTATATCACAGCTACAGTTCACTTATTCATGATCCCTGGGTAAACAAACCAGTACTAGGCTAGAAAATGTGCCTTGCCCAAGGGCACTCCACCATGACCATAGTGCCGCGACTTGGGATCGAACCCGGGACACACGGTTTTGAAATCCCCGACGCTAACCACTCGACCAAAGTGGATTCCTAAAAATAAAATTAAAATCGAGAATCGCTGATTTTTTTTTTTTTCCACTTAAGCCATTTAAGCCCCGCCACCTGGCTGCTATAATATTCGACCAATCAACTTTGATAGAAGGAATCTGATAGAGGGTCACCCTAGGAACTTTTCTTCAAAATTATTTGAAAATCGGCCTGACAATTTCGGAAGAGAAGATTTTTTAAGTTTTCTCTAAAGCCATATAAGGCAAAATAGCCCCACCCCCTGGTGGCCATGTTTTTTCACCAATCAACATGGCTTGAAGGAATCTGATAGAGGGTCATCCAAGGAACATTTCTACAACATTATTTTAAAATCGGTCTGACACTTTTGGAGGAGAAGATTTTTAAGTTTTCACTATAGCCATATAGGGCAAAATAGCCCTGCCCACTGGCGGCCATGTTTTTTGACCAATCAACATGTCTTGAAGGAATCTGATAGAGGGTCATCCAAGGAACATTTCTACAAAATTATTTGAAAATCGGCCCGACACTTTTAGAGGAGAAGATTTTTTAAGTTTTCACTATAGCTATATAAAGCAAAATAGCCCCGGCCCCCTGGCAGCCATGTTTTTCAACCAATCAACATGGCTTGAAGGAAACTGATAGAGGGTCATCCAAGGAACATTTCTACAAAATTATTTGAAAATCTGCCAACCAGTTTGGGAGAAGAAGAATTTTGAAGTTTTTTTCATTTCGTTGCCATGGAAACCAGAATTCTGCATGGATCCCAACAATTTGAAGGAATTCTGGTGAGGTCATTGAGAGGATACTTTCTGTGAAGTTTCATCCCAATTGACCCACTGGTTACTGAGGAGAAGAAGTTGACGCACGCCGGATGACGCACGCCGGACAAAAGGCGATCACAATAACTCACCTCAGGTGAGCTAAAAAGGACTTAAAGGAATCTGACAGGTCACACAATGATAATTTCTACAAAATTATTTGAAATCTGCCATCCGGTTTGGGAGGAGAACATTTTTCAAGGATTTATTCTTTGGTTGCCATGGAAACCAGAATACTGCATGGATCCAAAACATTTTAAGTAATTTTGATGAGAACATTGAAAGGATGCTTGCTGTAAAGTGAGATAACAATAACTCACTTTGAGCACTACATGCTCAGGTGAGCTAATAATTTGAAATGGGAATAGATACTGTAAAGAAGTACTTTCTGTTTTTCCAACCTTCATCCATCAATAAGCTTCCAATGTTCCATGATACATATCTTTCCTCAGATGCAGAACATAATATGACTTTTGAAAATATTGTATCAACTATTTAATCAAACATTCCTGGTGTAACATGTTTCCTCAAATGGTTTCAAAGCAGACGATTCTAAAAATAGTATAATCATCTAAACGGTAAAAGAGTTTTACCTGTATAAAATCTTGTTTGGCATCTTTCTTCTTTGGAATGTCAAAAGGATGCCATCGTAACTGAAACACAAATAAATAAATTCACGAAGGTTGTTTTCTAACCTTTTACTACATATACAACAAATTTGCGGCAGGCAATTTTGCAAACATCGAGGTAAAAATACAGAAAGACTCCATATATATTTAAATTGTTATTTTATAGGAGTTGACAACATAGATGCAAATGGAGAACTTGCTCATCAGTATAAACATAATTAATCAGGTTAACTCCTTTCTGAAAACGATTGTTTTGTTTTCATGGTGTTTAACACTTGTCAATCCAGGGATTGTTAGTTCAAATCCCTGCTCAGCCAACATTCTTTCCGGCAATGACAAAAGTCACTACGGGCTACCAGTCTATGTGGAACAAGAGCTGTCGGAGGACAGCGCGCTCGACTACATGCCGCTTATTCACATAAAGCACTATTTCATTATATTGCACTTAAGTACTATTAAATCATATTATATACTCTATATGTAAAAGCAACTGAATAGATATACATACATTTAAATATAATTTAAAAATAAAATTTCCTAAGTCAATCAAGGGCCATTACTCCATATTTAGGATACAATGGAGTTATCTAACCTAATTGTACGATGGTCCTTAACAAATATGTGAAGTATGAAGTTATTTGAATGATGTAACTTTAACGTTAAACGCAAATGTTAAAACTGACCGAGTCCAAAATTAGCAAAACCTTAAAAAAAGGTTTTCGTAATGTTTGACACCATGCAAAACCCGTTTGATATGTTGAAGAATTATATTTGATAAATAAATGATCACAATTAGAATGAATGTATATTGTTTTATGGCGCATCGACAGCTAAGGTCATTTAGCGCGCATTTAAATTTTATTATTCATGTTCCCTGGGTGAACAAATCAGTACTAGGCTAGAAAATGTGCCTTGCCCAAGGGCACTCCACCATGACCGAATTGCCGCGACTGGGGATCGAACCCGGGACACCCGGTTTCGAAATCCTTGACGCTAACCACTCAACCACAGCGGATTCCGATCACAATTAGAAAGAAATGTAACCAAAAATTAAGAATTTATCTAAAATTCTCAAAATCAAACAAAAATCATGTTTTTTACCCCCTAAAAGTCACACTCAGCATCTTCAACATACAATGTGAAGAAAGGTATTACATGTAATTATATTCCAAATATGGAAGCCCTAACACAAGTACTTATTTAGAAAAATTAGAAAATTAAATGAAAAAGCCAATTTGCCCTAAAACTTTAACCACCCAAAAGCATGTGTTTTACCGCAAACAGAAGGTCACACTCAGCATCTTCAGCATATAATATGAAGAAATGTATTAAATGTAATTATTTTCCAAATATGAAAGCCCTAGCACAAGTACTTATTCAGAAAAAGTTAAAAAAATAAAATAAAATCCTACTTGCCCCAAAACTTTAACCACCAAAAATCATGTTTTTTATCCCAAAAAGAAGGTCACACTCAGCATCTTCAGCATTCAATGTGAAGAAAGGTATAAGATGTAACTATATTCTAAATACTAAAGCCCTAGCACAAATTCTTATAGAGAAAAATTAAAAAATTAAAGGAAAATGCCAACTTGCCCTAAAACTTTAACCACCCAAAATCATGTCTTTTACCCCAAAAAGAAGGTAAAACTCAGAATCTTCAGCATACAATATAAAGAATGGTATTAGATGTAATTATATTCCAAATATGAAAGCTCTAGCACAAGTACTTATTGAGAAAAAAAAAATAAAAAAAATAAAATCAAACTTGCCCTAAAACTTTAACCCCCGAAAATCATGTTTTTTTTCCCAAAAGGAAGGTCACACTCAGCATCTTTAGCATTCAATGTGAAGAAAGGTATAAGATGTAACTATATTCCAAATATGAAAGCCCTAGCACAAATATTTATGAATGAAAATCCGAACTTGCCCTAAAACTTGCCCTTTAACCGGACGCCGACGGAGACGAGTTAAGCTCTCATATTCTTCGAATAGTCGAGCTAAAAAGCAGCCAATTGCTTCAAAAGTATGTTGTGCGTGAAAGCTAGGAAACACATGAGAAGGTGAACTGGCTGCTGTGATGACTGAAAAATTGTTGAAAACGGCATTAAGCCCCAATCAATCAAACAATCAATGTGTTACCTGGTTTGGGTTTGGATCAACTTTATCCCAGTCATGTGTTATTAGACCTCGATCAACCTTTTTAAATGGCATGTGATGTACCGATGGTCTTATTCTGTACAACCAGCTGGAGTGAAAAAAACAACATGGTTTTAACCCTTTCGCTCATACGACAATTCTGTAGCAGACGACTTTGAACATATTTTGTCAAACAATGAAAAAAACTCTATAATTGCATGGATAACCTATGACTAAAAGTGGAAAACAGTGTGGCAAAAGAAGAAATTGCTCGTTCTGAGCAATTTCTTCTTTTGTCATTATGTTTTCAAAAAGCCGTCTGCTGCAGAGGCGTCAGAAAGCGTCTATATGAGGGAAAGGGTTAATACATTTTCCCTGATTAAAACAAACCAAAATACCTTTTAATTAGCAGCAGATAACATTTGAAAATGTTGCATGAAAAGCAGGAATTTCTTAAATTGAGCACCATTTCATTCTACTTTTCTCATAATGTTTTAACAAACATGATACATCCATTGTTGCATTATTGTTCCAAGCTGTTTACATAACAAGTGACTTCAAAATATAGGGTTATATCTTAGATCTTGCTGCAATGGGTTCTTAACATCCTCTGTAAAATATTATTTTACCCTTAGTCCATGACTTAGTAAAAACCCTTTTCCACATGTTGACATATTTGATGCGTCTGCAGAAAAAGAAGCCGAGCCCTGGTAGCTCAGTCGATGGAAACGTTGGCAGTAACTCAAGGGGTTGTGAGTTCAAAGCCCAGCTTGGCCAACATTCTTTCAGTTGTTCGACAAAAGTCATTGTGGCAAGCATCATTCGTATTCCACCAATGGGCTAACTGTCTTTATATATGTGGGAAAGCAGCCAGTTGCCGGCAGCTGTGATATGACCGAAAAATTGTTGAAATCAGCTTTAAACCCCAAGCAATTGATCAAGCAGAAGAATAAATTCATCCACAGTGTTTTAACCCTTTCCCTCATAGGACAATTCTGCAGCAGACGACATTGAACATATTTTGTCAAAAAATATAATTGAATGGATAACCTATGACTAAAAGTGGAAAACATTGTGGCAAATTGAGAAATTGCTTGTTCTGAGCAATTTCTTCTTTTGTCACTATGTTTTCAAAAAGCTGTCTGCTGCATAGGCGTCAGAAAGCGTCTATATAATGAGGAAAAGGGTTAAAGTGGTACACAGCGGGACAAGGACTAAAACTTTGTTACACAAACCTTCTGACATTGGAGGTCCTTGGTGCCGTAAAAGCAGATCCAGACAACTGTTCAGCATACAGACCGTAAGGACATTTCTGCGGATTGTTCTGAAATAATCAAACATGGCGACATGCCTCTTACCCGTTTCCCCAAACAACAAAACTGCAGTATACAACTCTGAAAACATCTTGGCAAAAACATGAAAGAAATCTGTAAATAATCTGAAATATCTTTTATTGACCAGCATTTAAATTCAGAACTTATTGTGCCAGAGGCATACACTCTAACATGTCGCAACAAAAGCCACGGCAGTTTTACCCTTTCCCTCATAAGAAAATTCTGCAGCAGACGACTTTGAATATATTTTGTCAAAAAATGGAAAATCTCTATAATTGAATGGATTACCTAAGACTTAAAGTGGAAAACATTGTGGCAAAAGGAGAAATTGCTTGTTTTGAGCAATTTCTTCTTTTGTCACTATGTTTTCAAAAATCTGTCTGCTGCAGAGGCGTAAGAAAGCATCTACATGAGGGAAATGGTTAAGTTAGGTCAAAACAAGCAATTTCTCCGTTTTGCCACAATGTTTCCACTTTTAGTCATAGGTTATGCATTTAATTATAGAGATTTTCGATTTTCTGATAAAATATATCGTCTGCTGCAGAATTGTTGTATGAGGGTTAACTCATTCTCAAATAAAACAAATCTGCAGCATACAATTTTAAAATAATTTTGGCTTAAATATGGAAAATATTACTATGAGCAATTTCTACTTTTGCCACAATGTTTTTAAAAGTATTTTGCTACATAGACATCAGAAAGTGCTTTTATATGGGAAAGGGTTAAATAAACTCCAATCAATCAATTGAGTCCTCCGGTGGACACCAATGTAAAACAATCTAATACATCGATATCTCTAAATGAAAGTATAATTATTGAAAAGAGTTGAAAACATTGCTTTCAAAATGTCATCTGCTACAGATGCATCAAAACTCGTCTGCATATGGGAAAGGGTTAACGGTGCTGAACTCCAGATGGAGATCAAAACTTTGAAATGTTTAAACTTCTGTAAATATCACTTATAGTGACAACAAAGTAAGAAATAAATAGTTTAAAACTATTTTGGTAAAAATGGTGAAAAACAGTCAATTGAAAGTCATGAAAATGTACACAAAAAAAATGGTTTACTGGGTATGTCTACCCAGTGGAAATGAAGCATTCATGATCAATATTTAGATGTTTATTGAACTGGAAAGTGAAATTATCAATCTAATTTTATCCCAGAATTATGATTCCAGTATTTCAAGACAACAGTTTTAAAACTTTAACTGAACTATCTATAATAGTATCATTAGTATAATGACTAAATTCAAATTCAAATTGTTCACAGTTCTCACAACAAGTATCTGTTAATCCTCTTCTCACAGTAATGTAGATGCTTTCTGACGCTTCTGTAGCAGACGACTTTTGAAAACATTGTGGCAAAAGAAGAAATTGGTCATCATGAGCTATTCATACTTTTGCCACAGTGTTTTCAACTTTTGGTATTTACACTTTCAATTTAACAGATTTTCATATTTTGACCAGATGAGTTTAAAGTCGTCTGCTGCAGATTTGTTGTATGAGGGAAAGGGTTAAACAATAAAGGCGCTCACTTTCTTGTTTTTTGTTTGTTTCATTCTTTAAGGAAGCAGAATTTGCCAAAAAGCAGCCTTTGAAAAAATGATGAAACAGGAACCGGTACTAAATCTGGAAATCCTTACAAAATTGTGCAGCAGAAGGCTTTTCCGTCACTTCTCCATGATGTATTTTTAATTCAGGGTCGTCTGCTTTGAAACTATCTCCATTTTTTCCGACGTTTGACAAAATTCACTGTGACAAGCTTCATTCGTCTAAAAGTCTATGTGGAAAAGCAACCAATTGCTTGGAATGAAATTTGTGTGGAGTATTGGTATGAGAAACCCAGGGAACATGTGAGAAGGTGAACTAGCCGCCGTGATATGACTGAAAAATTGTTGAAAATGGTGTTTAACCCCAATCAATCAATCAATCAATCAATCAACATTTAAAACTATTTAAGGACAAAGATGACATGCCAAAAAATATTAAAATATCGAAATGTTAGTCAACTTCTATCTGATTCTCCTGATGTTTTAATCTCAATTGCTGAGATGTTAACACCCTTTCCCTCATACAGACGCCATCTGATGCCTTTGCAGCAAACAGCTTATGAAAACACTGACAAATGGAGAAATTGCTCATGTTGAGCAATTTCTCCATTTGCCACAATGATTTCAATTTTATTCAATAATCATATTTTCTTTTAGAGATATTTTCAATATTTTTGTGGGTAATAGCCTATGAGATAATGGGTTATTTACCTGTCCTTCTGGTAATGACCCAGGACATCGTGGATCCTCAGATGCAAATTCATTTCCAAAGCCAGACAAATACTGAAATAAAATATTAACCTTATAATTATGTTGGCGAAAAAATGATAGCATGGACAAACTGATAATAACATAATAATTTGAAGCAGAAATCGTTTTAAGAAAAGGAAGTATGTTCCGTATCAGTAAATGAATTTAAACTAATAAAGGTATGCTAAAAATGCAACAAACAATTTTTTTACTATCATTGACTTTCAACTTTAACAATGGTAAAGAATTCAAAAGGACATTTTGTAATCCTTAATAAATCATTTAATTAATGAATGAGCACACATATAAATAATACGTATGATTATCTTGATAAATCTCATTCTATGACATTTATTCACATTACACAATCCAAAGGGAACAATTCTACTGATGCTATTGGCATGGGCCTTTACTGTTTACTGTTGAGGTTATTTTAGTTTGATAAACTGAGCTCATAATAATCACAAGCCAAATCTGTCCCATGGCAAAATAGCAGATTGTTATTAACCCTTTCAAATCAAATCTGAAGCAGACGATTTTGAAAACATAGTGACAAAAACGTGAAAAATCTCCATAAAAGAGAGCTTAGTTGTTAAATAAAGTTGAAAACATTGTGGCCAAAGGAGAAATTGCGTAACTGAATATGGGCATATCTGCAAAACTATATAACTTTATTAGTTATTTGATTGGTATTGATGTATAATACTTTTATTTTGAGAATGAAAGGCTCGGTATTTTAAAAGCATTACAGCAGCTACAAATATGGACCAATCAAATCACATCTTGTGAACACACCTCCACGTTCCGGATATTTTGTATTGATTTTCCTTTACAGAATTTAAGAGCTTATTCTAAGAGATAAGGTTGAATTTCTAATAAGATTAAGAACTTCTCTGTCACTTGTCTTCAAGCGAGGAAGGCCGGATTCATTAAATGTTTAGGGTAAAAAATATGACAAGGCCTCAAGGTTATGAGACTGTCTCAATGCCGATTGTTTACAGCAGATGCAACGTTAGTAAAACACACATTCTTATAGATGTCATACTTATGCTACAACAAATATTGAAAATCTGACTGACGAACTTGATGTCTACCGTAAAATTTTACTTATTTCATAATCATATTAACTGAAATCAATGTATAAAACACAAGTACCTTTAGTTCTTTTGCCATGTTTATTTGGGACCGTGTTTATTTACATCTGGCCAATTTTAAATACCGGCATCTCCGGATCTTACCGGTACCAAGTTTAAACCCGGTATATAACAACCTGTAATTTAAGTTAAGAAACGTTGTGATTCACCCAAAAAGTGTTGAACGAGGAACAGGAAAACACGTTTAAACCCTTTTCCCACATACAGACGCTTTCTGACGCCTCTGCAGCAGACGATTTCTCCTTTTTCCAAAGTTTTTTCAACTTTTCAATTATTATGCTATTTAATATTCATAGAGATTTTTCCCAAGATGTTTTCAGTCATCTGCTTCAGAGTTGCTGTATGTTGGAAAGGGTTATAAAATTAAAGCAGACAAGGCAAAATCATTGTACACATTTATATAATGAACCATTTGCCACATACAAAAGTATTTTTACGCATCTGCAGCAGGGGGATTTTGAAAACATTGTGATAAAACAATAACGAAAGTTTCCCCTCAGGAGCAATTTCTGTTGGTATATTTGTTTTCAACTTTCAATTGTACTTTAATTTATAACAACAAACATATCAATATGATTTTGAAGTCGTCTGTTACAGTTTTTGTTGTAGTCTATGAGGCAAATGGTTAAAGTCAGCAGTCCTGATGTCAAAGTATAATTAAACTGATCTTGCTATAGTAGTGTTTATTCATTATGCGACGGATTGATTTAAACATTGAATTTGTTAAACCTCGCCAGGTACAATTTTAAAACTATTTTACGAGCAGACATACTATTAATTTACATGGACAATATAAAACAGAGACATATGTCTCAGAATAAAAAGGAGTCTCATCCGCATATGGACAAAAGGAGTCGCATGCTAAACGTCTTTATTTTATTTCTTATTATTATTCTATTTTTTTTTTTCAATTTTAAAAACAATCCACACTCATATATGAAACAAACAACAACAAAAGCATACTTAGAACCGCTTATATTTTTCAAAGATTAAAAGATGACAATCCCGAAATGTCGTAGAAATGAAATATGACCTTGACCCAGAATGTAAACTCGCACCTGTTACTGCATAATTGAACCGAGAATTTGTTCTAGATTCCTGGAATTAGCTGCATACTGATCTGGTCTAAGATGATTATTTGCAAACGGCTTAACAACGGTCTGAAACGTAATATATTTATTAATTAACATCATTAAATGTTGTCACATGCACGCATTACATTGCAAATTTGCATTTGATTGCATCTCTCTTGCACGAAAGAGCGGGTGGAGTAAGGTTGTTGTGGGATTGGAACATAAACAAAATAGAATGAGACTAAACAAGTCTGTGATTCGTGTGAATGAAGGGTTACTCGAGATTAATTAATGGTGTATGGAAAGGTGACGATTTCATCAGACTTGATTAAAGGGTGCAGTTCGGTTAAACATGCATGGCACCGAAGTCACCATTACTGTACCTTTGACCATCGTCTTTCTACCCTTTACTCGCCAAATCAATGTCTTGTGTCTGAAGTATTTTAGAGAAGAATTTGATGCACGAAGAGAAATGTGTGAGCATAGCTTGTTCGATATGGGCCCTTCAGCAAATGTGCTTTAATCTATTATTTGTTTTCTACCATAGAACAAGAACAGGATGATGTCGTGTCATGTGACAGATATAGTTGTGATGCAAATCATTGAGACTCTTCTTAAGTTGTTCACCTAAATGCAAAATATTAAAAAAATACATGCTTCAGAATATTTTCAAGTTTTTATGAATTTACTTTATTTAACATCATAGGTTAAGTACAGCTATAACAGATATTAGACTTCATATAACTTAATATAATATTACCATTGTTTGAGACTTTTTAATGAATTATACCAATAAAGGGTAGTTAGTGCAGGTTTTAAGTATGCTAATATGTTTGTTCACCCTTTCCCACATACAGCAAATGTGCAGCAGACAACTTTGAAAACATCTTGACAAAAATCTCTATGAATAATGGTAAAATAATTGAATGAAGTTAAAACACTGTGGAAAAAGAAGAAATGGTTCATTTTGCGCCATTCTCCTTTTGTCACAGTGTTTTCAAAAGTAATTTGCTGCAGAGGCATCAGAAAGTGTCTGTATGAGGGAAAGGGTTTAGAGTGTAAAGCAAAATCCACATGGTCAAGTCAAGACGCCATAGTCAAAACCCCATTGATCAATTTTACATGGCAATCAAAACCCCAACGATGGAAATTGTAAATAAATGTAATGCAATTCTTATATTTTGATATGTAAAACCTAAAATATAAATTTGTTTATGTCAAACTATTTGCAATGTTAATATAAGTTCATCAGGGAGAATGAAAGATATTTTTGCATAATTAATAGAAATTGAATTCATCCTGGAATGTGCAGACTACCTTTGCTGTATATGGCTATATATACTATAGTGATCTAATGTTTGCCTTAATCAGTGGAGGGATACTGGCCCTCTTGGGTCTCTTGTTTTCAAGATAATGTTTTAACCCTTTCCCTCATACGACAATTCTGCAGCAGACGACTTTGAACGTATTTTATCAAAACATAGAAAATCTCCATTTAAGTGAATGGATAACCTATGACAAAAAGTGGAAAACATCGTGGCAAAAGGAGAAATTGCACGTTTTGTGCAATTTCTTCTTTTGTCACTATGTTTTCAAAAAGCCGTCTGCTGCAGAGGCATCAGAAAGCGTCTATATGAGGGAAAGGGTTAAAACTTACAATACTTATTTACCATCATTACCATCATCAGACATGAGTAAGATAAGTGGAAGACAGTGGTGCAGAGGTAGAGCGTCGGCCTCTCGTATCAAAGGTCCCTGGTTTGAGTCCTGTGATGAGCGGGTCCTGACTTTGGGATTTTTTCGCACAAACGGCGCGAGTACTTGTTAAGTCTCCAGGAAGCAGACATTGAGAGTGATTAATCTTAGCCAAAGGCTTGTTTTCAATCGATGTAAAATAAATAAGTTTAAACTAGACAAGAGTACATAACTCTGTGAAGGTTTTTGTCAGAATTATTGCCCTTTTTCAGATTTAATCTGGGTAAAATCCAATTATTGACCCCCAACTGTAGACAGGAGAAGGTAACTTTGTCAAGCATGCTGTCCAGGGACAGTTCTTTTAATTAAGGCCCTTTATCAAACTTTCAAAGTAGAATCTCGGTTCAGTTTTTCGTACAAGCCAACTGTTTTACTTAACCATTTCAAACTTTGCTGACGTGTACAGGGGTATAAGACAATTCAGTAAGATAACTCTCGACTTAATATCTTGCTGCTTATGGCCATTGTTTTCTCTTTGACAAATACAGAGATTTTCTTATTGCCTTTTACTGCAAAAAGTTTTGTTTTATTGGCAAGCAATAAAAAGGTCGAGCACGCTGTCTTACGGACAGCTTTTGTTAGCCCTCAAGGTGAGCTATTGTGATTGCCTTTTGTCCATCATGCGTCATCAATATTTTCTTTAACCCTTTCTCTCATATAAACGCTTTCTGACGCCTCTGCAGCAGACGGCTTTTTGAAAACATAGTGACTAAAGAAGAAAATGCTCAAAACAAGCAATTTCTCCTTTTGACGCAATGTTTTTCAGTTTTAGTCATAGGTTATCCATTAAATTATAGAGATTTTCTATTTTTTGACAAAATATGTTTTATTTATTTACTTGTCGTCTGCTGTCAATTTGACATATTATGTAAAATTAGTATTTATAAGCTTACCCGACTGCAAAATGAGTTATTGTGATTGACTTTACGGTGAGCGATCCAGGGCCATCATGTCCCTCTTGTTTATTTAACCTTTTCCCACATAAAACAAATCTGCAGCAGATGACATTGAAAACATCTAGGCAAAAAAACCTGAACAATTTCTATAAGTGAAGGTATAATTACTTAGAAGAAAAATTGAAACACTGTGGCAAAAGGAGAAATTGCTCATTTCCAGCAATGTCTTCTTTAGTCACAATGTTTTCAAAAGTCGTCTGCTGCAGAGACATCATAAAGCATCTTTAAGGGGGAAAGAGTTCATCTTCAAAATTAACTAGCAAAATATCTATATATATAGGATCAAATTAGTAATATTTCAAACCTCCATGACACCAATACTGGACAGTTACCATAGTAACATTAAAACATATTTAACAGTAATCTTGGAAGCTGATTATACCAGATATATAGTAAATAATATAATTAGGGTTTATTTGTAGCTGACTTTCATCTATTGTTTTATTTTGAGAAGGTTATGGATTTCTTGTTTGTTTCACAATATATATAGAGACATGTTTTCATATACCACCCCTCAACACACACAGGAACTTTTGGGATTGCATATTTATTGAACCACATATCTGTAGCAACTCACTTACTATGCAAAGTATAAACTACAAACTTGGTATTCACAGTCAGCAGATAGGAAACATAACCCCAGCATGCACATTTTTGGAGTTAACCCTTTCCCCCATACGACAATTCTGCTGCAGACGACTTTGAACATATTTTGTCAAAAAATAGAAAATCTCTTTAATTGAATGGATAACCTATGACTAAAAGTGGAAAACATTGTGGCAAAAGGAGAAATTGCTCGTTTTGAGCAATTTCTTCTTTTGTCACTATGTTTTCAAAAAGCTGTCTGCTGCAGAGGCGTCAGAAAGCGTCTATATGAGGGAAATGGTTAGACGTTGTGACTTTTTTTTATCCATCCATTTTGCTACTTACTTATGAACGTAATTAGTTAACTAACATCAAATATAATGAACAAATAACTTGTAAAACAGGCAGATGGTATTGATGGTGTTATCTGTGATTGATTTCTTCTCTGAACTATTTTAGTATTTACTTTAACCCTTTCATACAGCAAATCTGCAGCAGATGACTTTGAAAATGTCTACTCAAAATATGGAAAATCTCTTAAATTGTAGGTATAACTACTGAAAAAGGTGGAAAACATTGTGGCAAAAGGAGAAATTGCTCATATTGAGTTGATTTCTCCTTTTGTCTCGATTTTTTGTTCAAAAAAAGTCTGCTGCAGAGGCGTCAAAATGCGTCTTATAGGGTTAAAGGTGTTAAACTCCAGATTAAAGATAGTAAATTCAGCGATTTAAAACTGTTCAAAAGTTGTCGTGAAATATTAAAATCATAATTCTGAGATACAATAAGACTCACTTTCTAGTACAATAAACATCTAAATATTGATCGTTTATGCTTCATAAACATACCCAGTAAGCCAGATTTTATATATTTTCATGACTTTCGATTGACTGTTTTTCAACATTTACTGTCAAAATAATTTTGAACTATTTATTACTGACTTTATTGTCACTATTACCAATATTTGCAGAAGTTTCAACATTTCAATTTTTTTTATCTCCATCTGGAATTCAGCACCTTTAAAACAAGATGTCAAGGTCATAGTTTTTAAACTTAATGACGAATTAACTTGAATTACAGGTAGATGGTAATGAAAGTGGTGTTGGTGATTGATGTGACCACTACCGGTGGGTCATATTCTGGTCAAGATGCCAGGGGGGTCGCCCCACAGAACCCATCCATCAAGTGTAGGAAGAAGGCGGAAAATGAGATAGAGAAAGCCTGTAAAAGGTAGAGCTTATAACAATATTATTGTCTTGCTCTTGTCTCATGAAATAAGCTTAACCCTTTCCCTCATACGACAATTCTGCAGCAGACGACTTTGAACGTATTTTGTCAAAACATGGAAAATCTCTATAATTGAATGGATAACCTATGACTAAAAGTGGAAAACATTGTGTCAAAAGGAGAAATTGCACGTTTTGTGCAATTTCTTCTTTTGTCACTATGTTTTCAAAAAGCCGTCTGCTGCAGAGGCGTCAGAAAGCGTCTATATGAGGGAAAGGGTTAACCCTCCCCCACAAACAAAAAAGCTGCAGCAGACGACTTAAAAAACATTCATGCAAGCACGTGGGAAATCTTTATACATGTAAATGAATGTATAATTACTGGAAAACATTGTGACAAAAGGAGCAATTGCTCAAAACCGCCACAATGTTTTAAAAAGTTGTGTGCTGCAGATGTGTCAGAATGCATCTACAAGTGGGATAGGGGTAATATTTGTACATTGTTCACCATCACTGTATAAGATTATTTTCAGTTTTAACCAGGAATCCGCAATTGTTGGACTCGATTGGTGTGAGTCGGGGATTGGGTAACTGGGCGTCCCCAGTTGCGGCACGACGTGTCAGTCATGGTAGAGTGTCCTTGGCCAAGGGACATTTCCTAGCCTAGCACTGGTTTATTTACCCAGTGATCATGAACAACTGTCGCCATGTTATAACTAAAATGATGAACTCTTTCCCTTAAACAGACTCTGATGACATAAGGAGTAATTTATCCATTTGCCACAATGTGTACAACTCTTTTCAATGATAAACTTCCCTTTAAAGAAACTTTCCATATTTTTGTGGGTATGTTTTCAAAGTTATGGAAGAAGTCGAGCCTTGATTTAGAGCAGAAGCTGGCTTTCAATCAAGGTGATTGTGAGTGAATCCCTCAGACTCTGGTTAGGCACAATCTTTCCAAAGATTGTCAAACCTCATTGCCACCAGCATCGTTTGTCTTAAACTAAGAGAAATCCGCCATGGTCGAGTGGTTAGTGTCAGGGATTTAAAACCGGGCATCCCGGATTTGATTCCCAGTTAGTGGAGTGCCCTTGGGCAAGGCATATTTTCTAGCCTAGTACTGGTTTGTTTACCCAGGGACCATGAATAAGTGAACTGTCGCCGTGATATAACTGAAATAATAAAGACAAAATTTGGAAAATCTCCAAAATAAAAGTTTCATAATTGAATATAGTTGAAAACATTGTGAAAAAGGTAGTAATTGCTCATAATGAACAATTAATTTCTCCTTTTGCCACAGTATTTTCAAATGTTGTCTGCTGCAGATGCGTCGAAATGTGTCTGCAAGTGGGAAAGAGTTAACCCTTTCCCTCATATAGACGCTTTCTGACGCCTCTGCAGCAGACGACTTTTTGAAAACATAGTAACAAAAGAAGAAATTGCACAAAACGTGCAATTTCTCCTTTTGTCACAATGTTTTCCACTTTTAGTCATAGGTTATCCATTCAATTATAGAGATTTTCCATTATTTGACAAAATATGTTCAAAGTCGTCTGCTGCAGAATTGTCGTATAAGGGAAAGGGTTAATCCTCCTTATGTAGACATGTGTTTGTGTTACAGTGTTTCAGCCACCAATGAGAATGTACCATTCCAAAAACTTGACTTTGGTGAGACGGACACACTTGATGTCTTCTATAATGCGGACATGGTTGTTGTGGACATGTCCCTATCCCATCAGCAGGCGTCGCTCTTCTACCATATTGGGGTCAGACAGAGTATGGGCATGAAATGTAATGTGATCATCGTGAATGATACAGATCCAGAGGTCACCATCTCTCTCAGGGTGAGTTTCCCACTTATAGACGCTTTCAGACACTCTGTAGCAGACGACTTTTGAAAACACTGTTGCAAAGGTAAAATTGCTCATGATGAGCAAAATTACCAATTGCCACAATGTTTTCAACACTATTTAATAATTAAACCTTTCCCTAATACGACAATTCTGCAGCAGACGACTTTGAACGTATTTTGTCAAAACATAGAAAATCTCCATAATTGAATGGATAACCTATGACAAAAAGTGGAAAAACATTGTGACAAAAGGAGAAATTGCACGTTTTGTTCAATTTCTTCTTTTGTTACTATGTTTTCAAAAAGCTGTCTGCTGCAGAGGCGTCAGAAAGCGTCTATATGAGGGAAATGGTTAAACTGTCATTACCGGAGAATTTTCACATTTTTGAAAAGATATTGAAAGTCGTCTGCTGCAGATTCGTGGTATGAGGGAAAAAGTTAACACCTAGATTAAGTATTTTACATTGTCCTTGAATGGTTTGATAGCAGTGTTTGTTGGCACCTTTGCAGTAGAAGACATATGTCAAAACATTTTGGAAAAGGGAGAAATTGCTCACCATGAGTTATTTCTTTTTTTCTCACAATAATTTCCTCCGTCATCTGTCTGTCTGTCCCGTATTGCATTATTTGGTTATAACTTTGTTTTTGTTTGGCCAATATGGGTGATTGTTTAACCCTTTTCCACTTACAGCAAATATGGAGCAGACGACTTCTGATTCAAAATATCGAAAACCTTTATAAATTGAAGCTAACTTATTTAAGAGAGTTGAAAACATTGTGACGAAAAGAAAAATTGCTCGTTTTGAGCAATTTCTCTTTTGGTCACAATGTTTTCAAAAGTCGTCTATTGAAGATGTGTCACAATACGTCTACAAGTGGGAAAGGGTTAAATAATGATATCCTGTATACATATTATATTTCTGTTGACAGTTATCCTGTAGTCAAGGTGTGACGTTTTTACCATATGTATTAGACGGCAATGACACATGTGTTGTCCAGGATGGCTCGCTATCACGCCCGGCTGATGTGTGTATACACCCTCAAAATGGACCCTCGCTCTATAACAAGTTTAGAAAAGAGCTCTGTGATTTTGTAGAGGATAATGTGTAAGTACATATTTGACATTAACCCTTTTCAACATAAAACAAATCTGTGTAAGTACATGTACCGATATTTGTCATAAACCCTTTCCAACATAAAACAAATCTGCAGCAGACGACATCTAGGCAAAAATATGAATTATCTCTATAATAGAAAGTAGAAGTATATCTCGCTCCATGAAATGGGGGAGATTATTGTTTTTGGTAGAAGTGTCTTACTGTCCATCCATTTGTTTGACCAAATAAGGTTTTGGTTCCTTTTTAGTAGCTCACTAGGTAAGAAAGGGCCAACTTTGAATTAGCGGCCATGGCTCCTTCTTGTTTAATGTAACTGTGGCACAGGGCCTCAAAGGAGGTAAAAACAAAATGAAGGCATTTAGGATGCCCAGCTGAAGATTTGGTACTAATTGCTGCCATGAAAAGGCATTGAAATTTTTGGCCTCCTGGTTACTAGCCAATAAGTCTAATTTGGTGTACTGTCTGTCCATCACAAATGGTAGTGGCTCACTAATCTCCTAACGTATTTAACATGAAACTTTTAGAAATGTTTCTCAGTTTGTGAAGTTCTGCACCTGGGGTTTTGTTGCTGCCGAAACTCAGTTTCTGCAGAGGTATGGCTCTTGAAGTAGTAACATTTTCTTAAGAGTTTGGAAACCTGGGGTGCCTATCTCCAAGGGAATTTGAGTTATTTTCATTAACCCTTTCCCTCATATAGACGCTTTCTGACGCCTCTGCAGCAGACGGCTTTTTGAAAACATAGTGACTAAAGAAGAAATTGCTAAAAACAAGCAATTTCTCCTTTTGCCACAATGTTTTCCACTTTTAGTGAAAGATTATCCATTGAAATATAGAGATTTTTTATTTTTTGACAAAATATGTTCAAAGTTGTCTGCTGCAGATTTGTCGTAATCTTCATTAAATTAATAAATTTTTGAGGGAAAGGGTTAAACTTCATTGGAATGTTTCTAAGCAAGTGCAGTTTTGCACTTGGGCTTTTGCTTTCACCAAAGTCAAGTTTTAGCTGAGTTATGGTCCTTGTCCTAGTTTAAATACCCTTTAGACTAAATTAGAGTGGAAAATTTGTGTTGCATGGATCTGAAAGAGGATTTGAGTTACATTCATTAACAATTTATAGGAATATTAGTCAGCATCTGAAGATGTGCACCTATAGTTGTGTAATTTGATCCTGGGTTAGAGCCAGGGAAATAACTCTACCTTTCATTCTGCATGGACTTTGGTCCTTGTTACATTTGACTAGAGACTTGTGTTTAAGTCCACTATACTCTTAACCCTTTCCCTCATACAACAATTCTGCAGCAGACGACTTTGAACGTATTTTGTCAAAACATAGAAAATCTCCATAATTGAATGGATAACCTATGACGAAAAGTGGAAAACATTGTGGCAAAAGGAGAAATTTCACGTTTTGTGCAATTTCTTCTTTTGTCACTATGTTTTCAAAAAGCTGTCTGCTGCAGAGACATCAGAAAGTGTCTATATGAGGGAAAGGGTTAATGATTGAAATGCCTATTATTCATCTGTAGATGGCTGTTAGTGCAATGGCAATATCTCAATCAGTTATTACCATTCTAGAACTTCATCAAATCAGATGAGCGTTCACAACTTTTGCAGTGCTCTTCTTGTTTTTAGCTCGCCTGAGCAAGAAGTGTTCAAGGTGGGTTATTGTGATCGCCCTTTGTCCATCGCGTGTCATTCGTCGCCACAACAATTTCTCCTATGTAACCAGTGGGTCAATTGAGATGAAACTTCACAGAAAGCATCCACTAAATGTCTTCACCAAAATTCTTTCAAATTCGTTGATACATGCAAAATTCTGGTTTCCATGGCAACCTAAAAGAAAGAACTTAAAATTCTCAATCTGGTTGGCTGATTTTCAAGTTATTTTGTAAAAATGTTTCTAGGGTGCCATGTTGATTGGTCGAAAATCATTGTTGACAGGGCCGTTTTTCTTGATATGGCTATAGTGAAAATTTTAAAACATTTCTTCTCCAAATTCCAAATAATTTTGGAGAAATTTTCTTTGTGTGACCCTCTATCAGATTCCCCCCAAGCCATGTTGATTAGTCCAAATACAAAGCCACGTGGGGGCAGTGCTGTTTTGAAATATATGGCTTTAAAGAAAACTTTAAAAATCTTCTTCTCTAAAGTATCCGGGCGATTTCCAAATAATTTTGTAGAAATGTTCCTTAGGTGACCCTCTAACTGATTCATTTAACACATTTTCATTGGTGAAAAAACATCACCTGGGAAAGGCTTGTTTTTCCTTTTATGTCTATAACAAGAGAAAGTTGATGCAACACATCAATGTCGCCGGATATCCATAGTGCAGTTATGCATAACACTAACATTATAGTAGTTGAATAAACAGTTATCAACTGAGGGGCATATTGGAACATCAGGGGTGGGGTCAAGTGAAAATGTATCATAACTTGCATTGTTTTGTCAACGAAGTGAATGATAATTGAAGCCTTTCATTGTTTATGATCAATCTCCATTCCAAAGTAGGTTGACCATACACACAACCAACTAATTATTGATCATAAACAGTAATGGAAATGAGTGATCTTGCCAATCATTAGTCTTAGTATGTATACAGTGCTTTCATTAAGGAATAATTATAAGATTTGTGAATTCCACATACACTTTTCAAGATGTTTGTCAGAATATTTGAATTTTATTATTTTTCAATAAAACCACAAAACAGACAATTTAGGATTTGCATGCAATAGCACGTCATTTTACCTTTCCTCTTTTAAAGTCAACAGTGGACACCTTTGCAGCAATCTACTTTTAAAACAATGAGATAAGGGTTAAATCGCTGAAGACATGAGTTTTCTCTTTTTCTCAAAATGATATTAGCTTAGCATCCTAATTATATCATACTTTAACAAATGTTGAAATGTAGTCCAATATTTATAAATTATACCACCTTCGAAATATAATATCAACTAAACAGTTAAATCTCATTGAAATTGTTGTATAATTTAAACTTAATTTCGAACATAAACTTAGCCCTACAACATGTTAATTTATTTTAATTCTTTCGTTCCTTTTTTATAATGAAAACAACAAACTACTCATGTTTTAAAATTATATTATGATGAGCGCCCTTGGGTCAATGATGCTTATCAATATGCAGATCGGAAGCAATATGCCTTTAGGGAATTAAATGACACATTTAAAATTGTCAAGGACGAAATAATTTTGTACGAAAGACCCGATTCTTTCTTATTTGCAGAGGTGTCGTTCATGAAACTCTCTTTACAGGCAGAGAGTGTTCGTTCAAAGTCATTTTTCCATTAAAACCAGTTTTATCTCAGTTTGTTCTTTTCTTCATTTGTTTCGAACCAAATAAACATTTTAAATCACCTATAATTTACTATTTGTAAGTGAGTGTAAAGAGCGGCTCTCTGCAAAGGAGATTGATCTACGCAGTTGGTATTCGCGAGTCACACAGGTGCGCGTAAGTAAACAAATTAGACTGCGACGTAAAGGTTTGTAGTTATCGACTTTTGATTACATGTAGTAGTGTTAAATAAAGTATACCAGTCTAGCTAATAGGGACTGTTTTGTCTTCGTAAATAAAACAAAAAAACATAAATGCGAGTCAAAATAAAGAAACTGAAAATACCTAAAACATCGGAATATTTATTTCATTTTAGATGTGTCATTACTTAGTGTTTTTAAACAAACACTATTGTAATATGTTCAAGACATCTAAATGTGGTTTTTTCTAATAATAATCCCCCCTCCCATGTGATTTCAGAAAACCTATTAAAAATAGAAGTCGCGGGCTTCTGCCCGGCGACTAATGAAAACTTTAAAAACGAAGGGCAAGGTGAGCTATTGTGATCACATTTTGTCCTCTACACTCTACAGGCTACATTTTGCATATGATCTTCATGAAAGTTTATCAAAACATTTGTCTTCATCAAATCTTGTTCGAAACTGGGCCATATGAGGTCAAAAACTAGGTCATCAGAATGTTTGTCTTGATGATAATATTATGTAAGTCAAGTTCGCACATGGGTCATGTCGGGTCAAAAAGTAGGTCACTACATCAAATTGAAGGAAAATCTTGTTAACACTCCAGAGGCCGCAATTTCTGCTTCAGCAGTTTGTCAGAATGTTTGTCTTTAGAATATATAGGTCAAGTTTGAATATGGGTCATATTGGGTCAGAAACTAGGTCACTAGGCCTGATTGAAGGAAGCTTCTTTTTTTGCTACAGCAGCTTGAATTTTGGTCAGAATGTTTATGATATTTAGGTCAAGTTCAAATAGGGGTCATACAGTCGGATCACTAGACCAAATTGAAGGAAAATCTTGTTAACATTCTGGATATTGCATTTTTAGCTTGAGCATGTTGAAACTTTATCAGAATGTTTGTCTTGATGATATGTAAGTCAAGTTCGAACATGGGTCATGTTAGGTCAAAAAGTAGGTCACTAGGTCAAATTGAAGGAAGATCTTGTTTACACTGTAGAGGTCGCATGTTTTGCTTCAGCAGTTTGACATTTTATCAGAATGTTTATCTGAATGATATCTAAGCCAAGTTTGAATATGGGTCAGAATCTAGGTCACTAGGCCAAATTGAAGGAACATCTTGTTAACTGTGTAGAAGACGCATTTTTTGCTACAGCAGCTTGACATTTGATCAGAATGTGTATCTGAATGATATCTAGGACAAGTTTGAATATGGGTCATGTCAAACAAAATATAGATCACTAAGCCAAATGAAGGAAAATCTTGTTAACATTGTGGAGGTTGCATTCAGAATAATTGTCTTGATGTGTTTTGCATTGCAGTACATTGTATAATTCAGGTGAGCGAACTAGGGCCATCATGGCCCTCTTTTTAGAACTTTTGACCCTAACAAACAAGGTGATCTATTTAGATTATTTTCTGTCCGTCTCATATCCTTAACATTAACTTCTCCTCCAAATACCAATACAACTTCACAGGGATCTTCCTTTGAAGGTCCTATTTTAAAATTGTTCAAAGATTTAATGCTGTAATACAAATGTCGTTTACTAATAAGTTGTTTTCTTTATATTTTTCTTGAGTCCACTCCTTGCAGTTTCATTCCAACTCTTGAACAAACTCTTCCCAAATATTAGCAGATACACATTAATTTTGCTACTTTACCATCACTCACCCCCAGTCAGGTGATGGATTAAGGGCCATCTCGGCCCTGTTGTTGCCTGTCTTGTCTTATTAGCTCTACTGGCCATAGACCAGAAGGTCTTATGCGATGGCGTAGTCTCGTCCGGGCGTGCATGCGTCCGTAAACAATTGCTGGGGAACGCGATGAAGTCTTCAGTTTTGATTGTACATGTATCTCAATCAAACTTATACAGTAGTTAGATATCCATGAGATTTCGGTTCCTTTCGCAAACCAGCCAGATCCGCCTACTCAAGACTGGATTATGGCCCTTGAAATTGTCAAAATTGCTATAATAGAGCTTGTGAACACAATAGAGGCTCCATTTACTATCTGATCTTCACCAAACTTAAAAATTAGTTAAATATTGATGAGAGCTCGGTTTCCACTCGGTTCCTTTAAATTACTAGCCAGATATGCCCTTGCAAGACTGGATTATGGCCCTTGAAATTGTCGAAATTGCTATAATACAGCTTGTGAACACAATAGAGCCTCCGTTTACTATCCGATCTTCACTGGATTGAAAATGACCAAAGAACAATGCAAAGTAGAGCATTGGCCCTCATGGGTCTCTTGTTTACTTATGTATTTGGAAATCTAACATTAAAATTATAGGTACAGACAGCATTTAATCAGGGCATTTAACCCTTTCCCACATACAGACTCTTTCTGATGCCTCTACAGCAGATCACTTTTATAAACATTGTTGCAAAAGGAGAAATTGCTCACAATGAGTAATTTGATCTTTTGTGACAATATTTTAATTATATTCAATGATTTACCATATTTTTAGCCAGATGTTTTCATCACAAACTCATTATTTGTTGTTCACATGTTATGGTACAGAATTTAACCCTTTCCCAAATCTGCAACAGACTTCTTTGAAACATCTGGGTATAATTATTAAGAGAAATGAGAACATTGTGACAAAAGGAGAATTGCTTACTATGAGAAATTATCTTTTTGACACGAAGAAACCCGGTAGCTTAGTCACTTGCGATGCAGGTCAATCCAGTGGTTATGAGTTTGAACCCCAGCTCGGCCAATATTCTTTCTGACTTTTGACAAAAAACTGACAAGCGTCATTCATCTTATAACCAATGGGCTAAAAGTCTAAGTGAAAAAAGCAGCCAGTTGCTTGGAAAGAATGTTGTGTGGAATACTGGTGTGAGAAAGCCATGAAAGGCATAAGTAGGTGAACTGGCCACCGTGATATGACAGGAAATATTTTGAAAACGGCGTTAAACCTCAATCAATCAATCAATCAATCCTTTTGACACAATTTTGTTTGAAAATCGTCATCAAATTAATCATAATTCTGCAGCAGACGACTTTCAAAACAAATTGACAAAAAAGTGAAAAACCCTTTCCCTCGTATACAACAATTATGCAGCAGATTACTTCAAACATATTTTGTCAAAAAATAGAAAGTCTCTATAATTGAATGGATAACATATGACCTAAAGTGGAAAACATTGTGGCAAAAGGAGAAATTGCTTGTTTTGAGCAGTTTCTTCTTTTGTTACTATGTTTTCAAAAAGCTGTCTGCTGCAGAGGTGTCAGAAAGCGCCTATATGAGGGAAAGGGTTAAATAGAGTTGAAAACATTGTGGCAAAAGGAAATAGCTTTTATGGAAAATTGCCAATATCGTCTCCTGCAGAATGTGTTAAGTGGGAAAGTGATAATATGCTATTGATTTAGACCTGACACCATTCTCATTGTTTGTAAACAGATATCTGCTAGGATATTTGAAGAGTCCTCTGCTTTGGAAAATATCTTAGATCAAATTTGTTAAAGACAGAAAGACTGCAAGTATAATTTTCGAACAGGGTTGAAAACATTGTTGGCAAAGGAGAAATTTATCATTTTGAGCAATATCACTTTGTTATAAAGGTTTTAAAAATCGTCAGCTGTATAGGCATCAAGTGTCTGTTTTATCAAGGGATGGGTTTAACCATCTTTATTGCTTGCTTTCTGTTGTGCCATCCTTTGTATAATGATCTGTGTAGTTAGACATTGATAAATGGATAGCATGGTAAAATTCTCGGGGTAAGATATTAATAATATGTAACCTTTTTTAGAGTGTTTCACTTCTATAAAAACAAACATTTTGGTAAATGAAATTTCATTTAATCAATAAATTTAATATTTTAATTTGTGCTACTTTTGTAACCAAAAAACCTTTTATTTGTACAACTATTCAACTTCATTTTTGTGTGCATTTGTCTATTGAATCATATGCTAGGGTTTTCATGTTTAATGACCTAACATACAGTGGAGAAAGTTTGAGGTATGGAACGGCAAAATATGTAAACAAGTAGTATAAATTAAAGCACATGTATTTTAGCTCACCAGAGCACGAAGTGCACTAGGTGAGTTATTGTGATTGCCCTCTGTCTGGCGTGCGTTGTGTGTCTTGCGTCCTTCAACATCTTCTCCTCAATAACCAGGGGGTCGATTGGGATGAAAATTCACAGCAAGCATACTCTCAATGTACTCGTTTTGCCTTATATGGCTTTAGCGAAAACATATGCGTGATTTTCTTTTATTTACACTTTCCCTCATATGCATATGACAATTCTGCAGCAGACGACTTTGAAAGTTTGAACATATTTTGTCAAAAAATAGAAAATCTCTATAATTGAATGGATAACCTATGAGTAAAAGTGGAAAACATTGTGGCCAAAGGAGAAATTGCTTGTTTTGAGCAATTTCTTCTTTTGTCACTATGTTTTCAAAAAGCCGTTTATGAGAGAAAGGGTTAAACCTTTCCCACATACAACAAATCTGCAAGGGAGGACTTTGGAAACACGTGGGAAAAAATATGGAGAATCCCTATAAATGAGTGTATATGTACTGAAAAAAGTTGAAAACATTGTGGCAAAAGTAGAAATTGCTTGTTTTGAGCAATTTCTTCTTTTGTCACAATGTTTTCAAAATTTGTCTGCTGCAGGCACGTCGGAAAGTGTTTATAAGTGGGAAAGGATTATCGACTAAAATGCAGCAGACGACTTAGAAAAAATCTTGGCAAACATAAACAAAATCGCTATAAATTAAGTTTAATTATTGACTAAAGTTGAATACATTGTGGCAAAAGATGACCTGGTACAGAGGCATCAAAAAGCATCTTTAAGCTTTTCCCACATACAACAATTCTGCAGCAGACAACTTTGAAAACATCTAGAAAAGAATATGGAAAATCTCTGAAATGGAACTTACAATAATTGAATAGAGTTGAAAACATGGTGACAAGAAGAAATTGCTTCTTTGGCAATTTCTTCTTTTGTCGCCATGTTTGCAAAAGATGTCTGCTGCAGAGGCGTTAGAAAGCGTCTATATGTGGAAAGGCTTTAAGCTTAACTGTCCCTGTGCATTGTGAGCAATTGAAGGGTAGGATTATTGGCTGTTTCATTTGTTGTATGAACTTGCCATTTTAACCAATTAAAATTCACATTTGGTACAGTATAAAAGTCATCAAATTGCATTTGCAAAATTTTGCGAAGACTTATATTTCCGTGTATTAGTAATAAAGTTATAATAGATTCATTAAAAAGTAACGTAGATGTTGATTAATTTAAATGTTATTAAGCAAAATGTTTTTTTAACCCTTTCCCTCATACGACAATTCTGCAGCAGACGACTTTGAACATATTTTGTCCAAAAATAGAAAATCTCTATAATTGAATGGATAACCTATGACTAAAAGTGGAAAACATTGTGGCAAAATGAGAAATTGCTCGTTTTGAGCAATTTCTTCTTTTGTCACTGTTTTCAAAAAGCCGTCTGCTGCAGATTCGTCAGAAAGCGTCTATATGAGGGAAAGGGTTAAGGACCGAAGTGACAATTGCGGAGCTTTGTGCTGCAAACACATTTCAATATGAGCATTGAAATTCTCACAGTAGCTAAAGTATCTATTTAATACAGAATAGAAAACATTGTGAGAAATTGTAAATAATGAGAAATAAGAGAATGTTTGCAGCCTTGTTAACCTTTTTCCACACATATATATACTTTCTGGTGCCTCTGCAGGAGACAACTTTTGTAAACATTGTGGCCAAAGAAGAATTTGCTCAAAATTAGCATTTTTCTCCTTTTTGTCACAATGTTTTCAACTCATCAATTGTCACACATCATTTAACGGAGATTTTCCATATTCTTGTCTAGATGTTTTCAAAGTCATCGGCTGAAGAATTAATGCATTGTGGGAAAGGGTTAATTGGCTATGCAAAATATCTGAAGAACAAAAAATAACACCTTTTTAAGAAATTGAAAGCATTGTAGGAAAAGAAGAATTTGCCCCTATTAATTAACCCTTTCCCTCATATAGACGCTTTCTGACGCCTCTGCAGCAGACAGCTTTTTGAAAACATAGTGACAAAAGAAGAAATTGCACAAAACGTGCAATTTCTCCTTTTGCCACAATGTTTTCCACTTTTTGTCATAGGTTATCCATTCAATTATGGAGAATTTCTATGTTTTGACAAAATACGTTCAAAGTCTTCTGCTGCAGAATTGTCGTATGAGGGAAAGGGTTAAAAGTTGGAAACTCCATAGAGACCACAGTTTTCATTGGATCTCATTGGATCTCTTTGATAATTGAACAATTCTTTTTGTTTGCGGATTGCAGTACTCACCTGAAGGAAAGGTTCCTGAATGACCTCAGACGGGCCAGAGACACCTATAAAGGGGAGGAACTTTCAAAGGTAATTTTCACCCTTTCCCACCAAGACACATTTTGAAGCATCTGCAGCAGACGACTTTTGAAAACATTGTGACAAAAGGAGAAATTGCTTGTTTTGAGCAATTTCTCCTTTTGCCACAAAGTTTTCAACTTTTTTCAGTAATTACATTTACATTTATGGTGCTTTTTCATGCTTTTACCCAGATACTAGATACTTTCAAAGTAGTCTGCTGCAGATTTGTTGTATTTTGGAATGGGTTAAACTTAATCCCCTTTTCCCCACATACAACAAAGCTGCAGCAGTTGACTTGGAAAACAACTATTTACTGAATAGAGTTTGATAACGGTTTTCGATTGGAAAAGGATTAAGTTCATATACTTATATAAGTATGCTTATAAAAATGTTAGTAATTTAGCTAATGAAATATATTTAAGAGTCTTTATTTAGCCGTTAACCCTTTCCCTCATACGACAATTCTGCAGCAGACGACTTTGAACGTATTTTGTCAAAACATAGAAAATCTCCATAATTGAATGGATAACCTATGACTAAAAGTGGAAAACATTGTGGCAAAAGGAGAAATTGCACGTTTTGTGCAATTTCTTCTTTTGTCACTATGTTTTCAAAAAGCCGTCTGTTGCAGAGGCGTCCGAAAGCGTTTATATGAGGGAAAGGGTTAAAAGAAAGTATAAGAGTGGTTTTGATTCAGAGGTGAAACCTTCAAGAAAAGAGAAATTAAAAAAAATTATTATTGGCAAATTTCTTCTTCTTAACCCTTTCCCTCATATAAACGCTTTCTGACGCCTCTGCAGCAGACAGCTTTATGAAAACATAGTGACAAAAGAAGAAATTGCACAAAACGTGCAATTTCTCCTTTTGTCACAATGTATTCCACTTTTTGTTATAGGTTATCCATTCAATTATGGAGATTTTCTATTTGACAAAATACGTTCAAAGTCGTCTGCTGCAGAATTGTCGTATGAGGGAAAGGGTTAAACTATGTATTCATAAGTTAACTATTTTAACATTAGTTGCAGCAGAGTCAACCCTTTCTCACATACAGAAAATCTGCAGCAGACGACTTTGAAGACATTTAGTAAAAAATTTGGAAATGAAAGATAATGAATGAAAATAAATTGAAAACATTGTGACAAAAGGAGAAAATTGCTCATATTGAGCAATTTCTTCATTTGCCACAATGTTTTTAAAAGTCATCTGCTGCAGAGGTGTCAGATTGCATCAACAGGTGGGAAAAGGTTGAGAAATATGCTATGGAAAAGAGCATTTGAGATCATTTTCTCATCTTCAAACTGTTGTTTAACATTAGTAAATTTTCTATTCATAGGCCTTGAATGCTATGAAAAGACGGCTAGACGATCCACAGCTTCTATCTGTGGACGTCATGGTGAACCTACTCATCTCATTCCGAGAAATTCAGGTAAAACATATTTTCTGTTGACATAATGTTTGTTTTTATTGTATCATAATCATTCATTTATCTTTTCCCCAAAGATGGGTATTTATCGACATACATTTAAAATCAAATTTATTTTGTAGTACATGTATACCATAAAATTACTTGTTTAATGCATATCTTTAAAGTAGAGAATAAATTCAATATATCGATATGAGTGAGATCAGTTTCAAATTTTGATAATGCCGTTTAACAAAGAAACTGATGGTTTCAACTCATTGAATTCATCGTGCATGCAAATATATCATTGATAATTATGTCTCCCCTTCTCTGTCATATGGTTGGGAATCGTATTGTTTTTATACTGTTTCTTTCTATCTTTCTTTCTTTCTCTATTTTTGTTCTCCTATCCAATCGTTGTCCGAGCGATATCTTGTGAATGAATGGTCAGATAATATTGAAACTTGGAACATAGATAGATGGCAATGTGAAGTTGTGCACCTTGCAAGAATTATAACTCTGGGCCACTTAATTTGTTGCAAAGTAATCTCCCCTTGTTCAATATTTTAATAGTCATTGACAAACTGCAATGGGGAGACATATGTTTTCATAAAAACAACCTTTCTAGTTATAGTTAAATAATGGTAACATACAAATGAATGCTCTCGCTAGGATTCAGATATTGTAATTATCAGGATTGATTTTAGCCAGTATTGTTTTAAAAATTAATTGTTGTTTTTAGCTCACCCGAGCTTTGCTCAAGGTGAATTATTGTGATCGCCTTTTGAAATGTTCCTAGGGTGACCTTCCATCACATTCCTTCAAGCCATGTTGATTGGTAAAAAAACTATGGACACAAGGGGGGGGGCGGGGCTATTTTGCCTTATATGGCTATAGTAAGTTTTGAACATTAAGGGTCAAAACCGTTTACAGGGACTGTGCAGAACCGAGAACCTATCTTGTTCCCTTCAGTGCTATTCATTGTCGTTCATTTATAATATTATTCCTTGTGGTTAATTAAACACGTGTAGGCAATTTTCCTTTTCATTTATTTGACTGAAGGGCGAGACAGGCGAAAATCAATTCTCTTTGAATTTGATGGAAATTCTTTCATCTATTGGTAAAAAATTGGTGTAATGGGGCTTGGTATAACCCTATGTTAGTGTTCAACCTACATGCAATGTAGCTTTGTTTAATATTAGCTTGATCATGTATTGACTGATGCAATGATGGTGGGTGGGGTGCCGTTTTCAATATTGGTTGACCTTGAAAGGAAATGTGAACTCTCGAATTATCGTTTCAGTGATAATTATATTCCCTCGCTGAGCACTATAATTTACTTTTAAGGCACCCCATCCCCTGTTCGTGGTCTATGTTTTGTTGTTGTTATTGGTGGCTTACTGCCTCGATTTGTGATCTAGCTGGAAATCATTGTAGCGAAAAGGAATTAAGGTTTATCGATTATTTGCATGATACAGTGTATGTTTCTGTGTTGTTGAATCCTACATACACAAATCCTAGAGGCATCTGGCTGCATAGGAGAAATTGGCTCAGTGCCAGATTGCTAGGTCATTTTTATGGTTAAACAAGGACGTATTTAGCATAACACTGGAAAAGTAGCCCTGTACACTTTTTATTTGTTGCTTAGATCTTTACACATTTGAATATTTTGTTTTGAATGGTTACTTAGATTGTTGACAGCCTGATAGATTGACGCTCACCGATAAGTGCATTGCATTGAATTTTTATATTGGAAGAAAACTTAAAAAATCTTCTCCGATAGTGTCTGGCCGATTTTCAAATAATTTTGTAGAAATGTTCCTTAAGTGACCCACTATCAGATTCCTTCAAGCCATGTTGATTGGTCGAAAAACATGGCCACCAGGGAGCTGGGCTGTTTTGCCTAATATGGCTATAGTGAAAACTTTAAAAATCTTCTCCTCCGAAAGTATGAAGCCGATTTTCAAAAAAAATTGTAGAAATGTTCCTTGGGTGACTCTTATCAGATTCCTTCGAGCCATGTTGATTGGTCGAAAACTATGGCCACAAAGAGGCGGGGGTTATATGGCTAAAGTGAAAAAAATGGCCCACTTGTTTATATTTTCTCATCTGTTCTATTTTGTAGGACTACAATGCAATGGTAAAACTGGTTGAGGACCTCGATCAGTTACCCAATCAGAAAATCTCAAACACAGTGGCAGTGCAATATCTCTATGCCTTTGCTTTAAACAGACGGAATTTGAACGGGGATAGACAAAAGGCACTGTCAGTCATATTGAAGGTGAGATATTTTAAGAATTTGATATTTGATGCGTCTGCAGCAGACATCTCTAATAAGTATTTATTAATGATTATCTCAGACAGTTTATAAGCCTAAACACATACAAATCTGCTGCAGAAGACTTTGAAAACATCTCAACAATAATATGGAAAATCTCCCTAAATGATGAGATACTTATTGAATAGAGTTGAAAACATTGTGTCAAAATGAGAAATTGCTCATTTTGAGCAATTACTTTTTTTGTCTCAAAGTTTTCAAATGTCATCTGCTGCAGAGGCGTCAGAAAGCGTCTACATGAGGGAAGGGATAACCTTTTCCACATACAGACACTTTCTGACGCCTCATCAGCAGACGACTTTTGAAAACATTGTGGCCAGAGGAGAAACTGCTCATATTTGCTCATATATTGAGAAATTTATCTTTTTGCCACAATTTTTTTTACTTCAATAATTTATCTTTCACTTACAATATTTTCAATATTTTTGGCTAAATCCTTTCAAAGTTGTCTGCTGCAGATTTTTTGTATGTGGGAAATGGTTAAGAAACAGCTTAGCAATCTCCCTGCCAAAGTTATTGTTTCTTGTAAGAATCCACATTTAACCCTTTCCCTCATAAAGACGCTTTCCGACGCCTCTGCAGCAGACAGCTTTTTGAAAACATAGTGACAAAAGAAGAAATTGCTCAAAACCAGCAATTTCTCCTTATGCCACAATGTTTTCCACTTTTATTCAGAGGTTTATCCATTTAATTAACCCTTTCCCTCATATAGACGCTTTCTGACGCCTCTGCAGCAGACAGCTTTTTGAAAATAGTGACAAAAGAAGAAATTGCTCAAAACGAGCAATTTCTCCTTTTGCCACAATGTTTTCCACTTTTAGTCAGAGGTTATCCATTTAATTAAAGAGTTTTTCCATTTTTTGACAAAATATGTTGAAAGTCGTCTGCTTCAAAATTGTTGTATGAGGGAAAGGGTTAAGGCAGTATTATAACTCATCTATTGATAGGGAAGACATATTGTTGGTGGGATTTTTTCCTGAGACGTCTGTCTGTCACACAGTTTGTGTCGCATATAACTCCTGAAGACATTTAGTTGCAGACAGAAACTTAAAAAAGAATATTTATCAGCTAGTGAAGTTGTGCACCAGGGCTTTTCTGTGTTTGCTATAGTATAGGTCAAAATACACCAATTAAACTCCTTTTGCCACTATCTTTTCAACTCTTTTTTCATAATTAAACTAATTTATCGAGATGAGATTCACGTTTTCGCATATAAGTTTTCAAAGTTGTCTTCTACAAATTTGTTGTTTGTGAGAAAGGTTAACCCTTTTCCATATATACAGGCCGTTTCTGACAACTCTGCAGCAGTCAACTTTTGAAAAACATTGTGGTAAAAGGGGAAAGTATTGACACATGCGGTTTTTTCTAACGTTCTTTGTTTATCCCAGGTGATTGAGAAGGCTGAAAATGCAGTTCCCGACCACTTGTGTATGGCTGGTAGGATCTATAAAGACATGTTTGTCGAATCCAATTACGAGGACAGATCAAAACTAGATAATGCAATACACTGGTAAGAGTTCTGTGAGACTCGGAGGTCTAGATAAGGAAGAGTAAACAGGTCTTGCTTCCACAATATCTCTGTTAGCACTCATTAAAACCTATTTTGTGGGTACTCAAAACAATTGCCTTACTCATACGATTCTTTTGAGTACCCTAAACATGGGTTTCGAGGGTCAAATGAGGATTTAAGAACACGGAATGCGCCCCTTATCTGGAGCTCTGGAGACTAGAATGAGGAGTATGCCATTGTTTTATTGAGCCCCAGTAGCATCGCAGGCTGTCATTCCAGAGGTTGTGAGTTTGAACCGAAGCTTGGCCCCAAAAAAAAATCCGATGTTTAACGAAAGTCCAATGTAAAAATCATCAATCGTCTTCGAACAAAGAGCTAACAGTCTTTGTGGAAGAGCAGCCAATTGCTTGGACAGATTGTTTTGTCGAGTAATGATGTGAGAAAGCCGGGAAACGCATCTGATACGTCAAGTGGCCGCCATGATAGGACTTAAAATGACATAAAATCCAAATTTATCAATTAGTGTATTGTGTTATTGCAGGAATTCACCAAAGCTGTGTGGCTAGCACACATAATTTGGGATTGGACTTTCGATCCAGCCCATTGTCATGACCAGGGCTCACGCTGTTGTTCGCCATTTGAGCCCACTTTGAGCCATTTTGAGCCAATGGCTCAAAGAGGCTCAAAAGAAAATGGCATTGGCGACAGTCCCATTTTTGCCCTTTTTCCCCGATCGCTAACCACAAATATCAAAAAATTCCCATCAGGAAATAGCTTTTACATGTAGCAGACCGATTGAGATTTTAAAATTTCCGGATTTCATGTATTTCTCCTTTTGTCACCATGTTTTTGACTCTATTCAATTATTGTACTTTTATTTAAAGGGAGTTTTTAAATTCTTTGGGGTATGTTTTCAAAGTCGTCTGCTGCAGATTTGTTGTATGTGGGAAAGGGTTAAGGATAAATGTACTGGTACCATGATATTGCTGAAATACTGGTGAAAATGGTGTAAAATTGCAATATATTAATAGAAGTATAAAATAGTCATCAAAATAAATATTCCAGTTTATAAATTTACTAAATGTTAGGTAATATAACATGGAGCACTTTTAACCCTTTGCCAACATGCAGATGCCTTGGTTTTCAAAGTCATCTGCTGCAGAGTTGTTGTTTGTGGAGAAGGGTTAATTAAGAAGACATGTTTTATTTATTTATGTAGGTACCGAACAGGTTTTGAACTACAACCCAATGACTATGCAGGCATCAATCTAGCCACACTTCTAGTCATCTCAGGTCAGGAGTTTACTACTTGTCCGGAACTCAGAGGAATCGGTAAGTGTGACATCTTGACTAACCATTCTATTGGAAACCATTCAATTAACCCTTTCCCACATACAATAAATCTGCAGCAGATGACTTTGAAAACATCTTGGCAAAAACATAGAAAATCTCTATAAATGAATGTATAATTACTGAAAAAAAAGTTGAAAACATTGTGACAAAAGGATAAATTGCTCATTATGAGCAATTTATCCTTTTGTTACAATGCTTTCAAAAGTTGTCTGTTACAAAGGCATCAAAATGCATCTGTAAGAGGGAAAGGGTTACCAAAATCATTTACCTTTTATGAAGTTTGTATGTGGGAAAGAATTAATAGGCACCATGTTACATGTAGCATCAGCGAGGGTAAATAAATTCAAAGAACAACAAATGTAGCTTCAGTTCTGTTCTACTGATATTTCCTTGTTCTCTGACGACAAGTAGAATATTTGAGCCGTTCCACTAGAAAACAAACATTGTGGACTCTGCGTAAAGTATCGACCCGGATCAGCCTAAGCATGCCGCGCTGGCTAACCCGGACAGACGCTTCTTTGCCTCATGTCGATTTTCTGTTTCAGGACTCGTTACTCTATACCTCTATTACCCTGAGACTGAATGTGTCAGCCCGGATTAGCTCATTTTACATTTCAGGTCTGATTTTACTGATATTGCCTTGTTCTCTGATGACAGAAGGTAGAATATTTTACATTTCAGGTCTGATTTTAAACAACTTGATTGGGAAGAAGGGCAGTTTGACCACACTTACAGATTACTGGGATGTAGCTACTTTCTTTGAAATCTCTGTGCTGGCGCAGGATTATCTCAAAGCTACTCAGGCTGCTGAATGCATGTTTCGATTGGAACCTCCCACATGGTACGTATAAATGATTTGATTGGTTGGGAGTTTAACCCTTTCCCACATAAAACAACTGTTCAGCAGATTACTTTGTAAACACCTAGGCAAAAATATAGAAAATATCTATAAACTGAAATTTAATTATTGGATAGGGTTGAAAGCGTTGTGGCAGTAGGCTCATCATGAGTAATTTCTTTTTTTCTCATAATGTTTTCAAAAGTCATCTGAAAGTGACTGTATGTTGGAAAGGAGTAGAACTAATTTGAACAGTATTATGTTATATAGTCACAACCAGTTACTTTTAATGGCTCTCTCGCACTGGTACTCCACAGAGTGTCATTGCAACCTTTACTATTAGACCATGTATAAACTGAGCTATAGATCTCACTGTCAACAAAATGATCAGTTGTCATCTTGTGTAACATGTGTCTATTGAATCAATGGAAACCTTACATTTGGCTGTCATCATTTTACATGCAACAAATACATCAACATTATGTTTCAATCTTGTTTCAATCTGTATGGGATTACAGCTTTTTATTAACCCTTCCCCCCCACCCCCCCCCCCCCCACCCCCCCCCCCCCCCCCCCCCCCATACAAGAAATCTGCAGCAGACGACTTTGAAAACAATCATGCAAAAACATGGAAAATCTCTATAAATGAAAGTATAATAATTGAATAAAGTTGACAACACTGGCAAAAAGCAAAATTGCTTGTTTTGAGCAATTTCTCCTTTTGTCACAGTGTTTTCAAAAGTCGTCTGCTGTAGAGGCGTCAGAAAGTGTCTATATGAAAGGGTTAAACAGCACTCATGTTGGTACTATCATAAATTTAAAGCAAAGTCTCTTTTATGACTTAATTCTTTCCTGTTAACAATTAATCGGCAGCAGACGACTTTGAAAACGTAAAGGCAAAAATGGGGAAAATATATGTAAATAAAAGTATAAATATTGAAAAGAGTTGAAAAACATTGTGGCAAAAGGAGAAATTGCTCATTATGAGCAATTACTCCTTTTGTCACAATGTTTTCAAAAGTCAAATGCTGCAAGGCGTGGGAAAAAATCTTTGCTTCCGGCAGTTCCAACTTTGATGACATCAGCCATTATTATGATAAATCAACAGTTAATATTTTCCAAAACAAATCAAATCTGTAGCAGTCAACTAGTGGAAACATTGTCAAAAATATGGAAACTCTATTTAAATTTAAAGATTATTGAATATAGATCTAGTTAAAAACATTGTGGCAAAAGGCTGAATTGCTCAACTCTACTCTGGTGCCGGCAGAAAGTGTCTATATGTGGTAAAGGCTTAAACAGGCCTACATAATAAGTAGGTAGGGTACCAGTACCTTCAAGGTCAAGGCCACTGTGAGTAATGCACATAGGCTGTTTTAATGATTATTCTTTATTCAATGTTGATTATTTTTGCCATAAGGATAAATTGCCATGTTAACCCATTACTTCACATGACTTTTCATAGGTTGTCTGCTTTACAATCATCAGACGAACAATTTCACCAATTTAGAAATTTGAAAGAATTATATTGATAATGAGTAGAAAATATTGTAATAATAGGTGAAATTGCTTGTTTTGAGCAATTTCACCTTTTATTGCAATGTTTTCAAAAGTCGTCTGCAACAGCAGGCGTCAAATGTCGACTTTGTGAAGTAATGGGTTAAGAGGTTACATATTCAGGTCACTCATTTACTTGTTTGATCAATTTCGCTTTTGTCAAAATTCAGCTGCTATAATGGCATTTAATTGTTGGCTGAATCAGAGAAAGGATTCAAGACTGATAATTAATTTTCCAGTAGCCAGACCTCCCCAGAAAGTCCATGATTGTAACCCTTTTCCACTTGAAGCAATTCAGAAGCAAACAGCTTTGAAAACATCTTGACAAAAATGTGTTGAAAATCTCTTTTAACCCTTTCCCTCACAAAATTTCTGCAGCAGACGACTTTGAACATATTTTGTCAAAATATAGAAAATCTCTATAATTGAATGGATAACTTATGACAAAAAGTGGAAAACATTGTTTCAAAAGGAGAAATTGCTCGTTTTGAGCAATTTCTTCTTTTGTCACTATGTTTTCAAAAAGCCATCTATTGCAAAGGCGTCAGAAAGCGTGTATATGAGGGAAAGGGTTAAAATGAAAGTATAGTTAGTGAATACAGTTGAAAACATTGTGGCAAAAGTAGAAATTTGCTCAAACAGAGCAATTTCTCTCTTTGCAACAATGATTTCAAACCCTGTCTGCTCCATGAGCTTCAAAATAAGTTGAAATGTGAGAAAGGAATTCTTGATAAATATGGATAATTATCGTTGCAGGTATTTGAAGACCACTCTGGGAAACATTAAACTTATCAACAAATTCCGTCAACGCCTGTCCGAATCTCCGCAGACCCAAGTTTTTAATTTCTGGATGGAGTTCTTCGATGAAGCAATAAAAACTGTTACTGAAGTCTCACCTGACTGGTATCCTGTGAGTTTAATTTTAAGCTAGTCTGTTTTACGAAGCAAAAAAAGTCTGGGCAATTTCTCCTTTGCCATAATGATTATGTAGTAATATCTATTTTCCCTTTGTTTTGTTTTCATAATTGGCTGTTTCAAGAAATTTGTAAACATGGAAATCACATTGTCTCTTCAAATCTTGGTGTCTTTTGGTGGAAGCTTTAAGTGAAACTTCTCTTAACCAACTCAGTCTCACATTGGGGTCCATTTATTTGCGAAGGAAAAAAAAAAAGAGCTGGATTTATAGCATTGAAAGATATGTTGTATAAAAATTACAAAAATAACGAAAAGCATGAGAGAATTGACAATAACATCAACGAGGATCTGAATAAATGTTATGTTTCCCTTGACCCAGAATGGCAAAACATGAATTTCCTTATTTCTTTGCAGGTATTAGTTTTAGAACCAAATAAAGTTTATGTGCCAAGTTTTTTACAAGTAAATAGAGAAGAAGACAATCAGGTAGGTTCTAACCAGAGCTCCAGATAAAAGGCGTTTTGCATGTTCTAAAATCCCTAATTGACCCTCTAATCCTATGTTGTGGGTACTCAAAAGAATCATCTGAGTGAGACGACAAATCTTTAGCAGACGACTTTGTAAACATCAAGGAAAGATTATGGAAAATCTCTAGAAGTCGGCCTTTTTCCCATCTGCAGCAGATGACAAGGAAAACATCAAAGGAAGAATATGGAAAATCTCTAGATATTTAATCCTTTCCCTCATACGACAATTCTGCAGCAGACGACTTTGAACATATTTTGTCAAAAAATAGAAAAACTCTATAATTGAATGGATAACCTATGACTAAAAGTGGAGAACATTGTGGCAAAAGGAGAAATTGCTTGTCAAAATGAAAATGCAATTACTGAAAGAAGTTTTAAACATTGTGACAAAAGGAGCAATTTCTTCTTTTACCACAATGTATTCAAAAAATCATTTAGTGAAAAGGGGTTAAAAAGCATCTACAAGTAGGAAAGGGTTAAGCTATGTGAAGAACCGACAGGTGAATGACCACTAGAAACACAGCGATAACATCCGTGACTCCAGTTAAATATATCAGTTCTAATATGTTACAAACTGTGTGTGTTTCAAGCTGTTTGTTCACACCTTTTATATCCAGGCAAACTGTCGTTTTAATTGATCCCTTCCCACATACAACAAATCTGCAGCAGATGGCTTCGCAAAGGAAATTTTCAAAAATGGAATTATCTCCATAAATGAACGTTTGATTATTAAATAGAACTGAAAACATTGTGACAAAATGCAGAAATTGCTGTAAATATCGTGTCTGGCTTTTGTGATACCCTAGGTGTCGTCGAGTTCTGAAAACATTGGGGCAAAAGGAGAAATTGCTCATGATGAGCAATTTCTCCTTTTGCCCCAATGTTTTCAACTATTCAATGATAAAACTTTCATTTATAGAGGTTTACCATAGTGTTAATCTTGTTTTAATTAACCCTTTCCCTCATATAGACGCTTTCTGATGCCTCTGCTGCAGACGGCTTTTTGAAAACATAGTGACAAAAGAAGAAATTGCTCAAAACAAGCAATTTTTCCTTATGCCACAATGTTTTCCACTTTTTGTCATAGGTTATCCATTCAATTATAGAGAATTTTTATGTTTTGACAAAATATGTTCAAAGTCCTCTGCTGCAGATTTGTTGTTGTGTAGGAAAGGTTTAGAGATCCAGGTGTAACTTGATATATAAAAAACAGCTACATTTATAGCTGCATTGGTTTCACTATCATACACCCTTTGTGTGCTCCCATTTTAAAGATGCGACAAGAACTCTTATTACCTTTGCACAACTTCAGTATTTAGAACATTGAAATTTAATATCAGTACTTTAAACCCTTTCCCACATATAGACACTTTCTGACGCCTCTGCAGCAGACGACTTTTTAAAACACTGTGACAAAAGAAGAAATTGCTCAAGACAAGCAATTTCTTCTTATGTCACAATGTTTTCAAGTCATTTCAGTAATTATACCTACATATATAGAGCTTTTCTGTGTGTTTGCTAAGATGATTTCAAAGTCATCTGCTGCAGAATTGCTGTATGACGGAAAGGGTTAAGTCCCTTTTGAACGTAGAAAAATATTTGTCATTTGATATGGCATATTTTATTCGTCGTATAATTTCAAATTCTAGATGTTCTGCTCATTGTTTAAAAGTAGAGAAAGGTAGACATCAGGCTATAGATTACAACTTAAGACTGTGATTTTTGTCTGAAAAGGAATTGTTATATTGTTGAAGATGAGTTTCACTTCCTTTTAGTCTGTCCAATGTATGATGAACTTCGAACACTTAACTTTCAAGACAAATGGAAACATGCAAATCCGAATAAAAGATTGTTTCACAACAATAAGAGTGTATGCAGTTGCACACATGTTAATTCGCTGGTAAAATATTTAGTGGAGGCTTTTAACCCTTTCCCTCATACGACAATTCTGCAGGAGACGACTTTGAACGTATTTTGTCAAAACATAGAAAATCTCCATAATTGAATGGATAACCTATGACACTAAGTGGAAAACATTGTTGCAAAAGGAGAAATTGCATGTTTTGTGCAATTTCTTCTTTTGTCATTATGTTTTCAAAAAGCCGTCTGCTGCAGAGGCGTCAGAAAGCGTCTATATGAGGGAAAGGGTTAAAATTAGAAAATTATTTCATCAGGTTGAATAATGTATCTATTTATGCATACTTATATAACATTTCTGTATAATTCATTCATAAAATTAAATCTATTCTGTCTTATATGTCACTCAAATGAATTTTTCATTATGCAACTTGTTAATAAAATTATTGTCATTGTCATTGTCAATTGCAGTCTGTGAGGTTCTGGAATGTGTGTAAAAAAGATAAAGTTCAAAGTGAATGGATCTTCCCTATCTCATCCATTAAGGGCGTCAGGTAAAGTCTTAACCATTATCTTCTTGGCTCACCTGAGCACAAAATCCTGAAGGTGAGTTATTGAGATGGCCCTTTGTCTGGCAATATCTTATCGTCTGTAACCTGTGGGTCAATTGGGACGAAATTTTAGAGCAAGCATCATCTCAAAGCCTTACCAAAATTTCTTAAAATGTTTGGGATCTATGTAGAATTCAGGTTTCCATGGCAACCAATAGAATTTTATTTTATAAATTCTTTTCTTCTCAAACTAGTTAGCAGATTTCAAATGATTATGTAGAAATGTTCCATTGGAGACCCTCTATCAGATTCTTTTAAGCCATGTTGATTGGTTGAAAAACATGGCAGCAAGGGAGGGTGTTGAATTGCTTCATATGGCTGTAGTAAAAACTTTTAACAATCTTCTCCTCCAGAAGTATCAGGCTGATTTTCAAATAATTATGTGGAAATATTCTTTGGGTAACCCTATATCAGATTTCATCAAGCCATGTTGATTTGTTTAAAAACATGATCATTAGGGGCTAGGCATTTTTGGGCCAATTCAAATTCGACATTTTCCTTTGGTGACCTTCTAACTGATTCCTTCAAGCCATACTAATTGATAAAAAGAAATACCCTTCAGAAGCTTGCATTTTTGGTTAGTTTTAGCCTTTATGCCCAGAATGTAAGATTTTCAAATATTTAGAAACTAACCCTTTTCCTGATACGACAATTCTGCAGCAGACGACTTTGAACATATTTTATCAAAAAATAGAAAATCTCTATAATTGAATGGACAACCTATGATTAAAAGTGGAAAACATTGTGGCAAAAGGAGAAATTGCTCATTTTGAGCAATTTCTTCTTTTGTCACCTGGTTTTCAAAAAGCTGTCTGCTGCAGAGGCTTCAGAAAGCGTCTGTATGAGAGAAAGAGTTAATTATACCCCCCACAAACAAAGTTTTGGGGGGGGGGTATATAGGAATCACCCTGTCTGTCTGTCTGTCTGTCTGTCCATATGTCTTGTAAGCGCAACTCCTCCTGAATGCCTGCACTGATTCTGATGAAACTTTACACAGTTGCAGTACACAACCTGAGGATGTGCATGAAGTAAGATTATCCCGGTCGGAAATATTTCAAGGGAGATAATTGCCATTACTTAGTCCAATGTGGGACGGGGTATCCTTTTGTGTGTTCAATCACAGTTCTAGTTAATGTCTGATTTTGAAATACTACCCAGATCATGACCATTTCTAGGTGGCCTTCCTATCAGTTTCCTCAAGTCATTTTGATTCTACAAAAGACAGACAACATAGGATTTGGTAATTTCGCCTTGTGGCAGTGGAACTATACTGTGATTCTTGGGTCTCTTGTATAAACTTACCTGACTGTAAAATGTGTTAATATGGTTGAATGTCTGATCTAGGGGCATCGTGGCCATTTTGTTTGACATTTGATGCCATTGTAGCAGATTTAAGTGGACGAGTAATTTCTACTGCTAGGAATTACGCACATACAACCTTTTTGAAGGAGACAAGTATGCCAAAATATTGAAAATCTCAATAAATTAACTCTTTCCCTCATACGACAATGCTGCAGCAGACGACTTTAAACATATTTTGTCAAAAAATAGAAAATATCTATAATTGAATGGATAACCTATGACTAAAAGTGGAAAACATCGCGGCAAAAGGAGAAATTGCTCGTTTTGAGCTATTTCTTGTTGTGTAACTGTTTTCAAAAACCTGTCTGCTACAGAGGCGTCAGAAAGCGTCTATATGAGGGAAAGGGTTGATGAAAATATAACAGAGAATTTCCAAAAGGAATATGTGAATGAGCAATTTCCACTTTAAAATTTTGTTTTATGTCTGCATCATAAACAAATGAAAACTTTTGCAAATGTTTTATTTTTATCTCTGATGATTTCCTTGCAGACGACTAAACTATGGCAGCTTGACAGATACATGTTCATGTTATAGAGGGAAATAATCAGATGAAATCTTCAAGGCTAATTCCATCAATAATTGTTTAATTTCACCAATAATTGTTTAACCCTTTCCCTCATACGACAATTCTGCAGCAGACGACTTTGAACGTATTTTGTCAAAAAATAGAAAATCTCCATAATTGAATGGATAACCTCTGACAAAAAGTGGAAAACATTGTGGCCAAAGGAGAAATTGCACATTTTGTGCAATTTCTTCTTTTGTCACTATGTTTTCAAAAAGCTGTCTGCTGCAGAGCCGTCAGAAAGCGTCTATATGAGGGAAAGGGTTAATTTCATCAATTATTGTCTATTTTTACAGCCAGTACAAAAGAGATGTTAGAGCAGTATTCCTGTATGTTGTGGAAAATTCAGATGATTTTCATATATACTTTTCTTCAGAAATCCAACGACAATTGTAAGTTTAAATCACATAACCTTTATAGCAATCATTTAACAAATTTTGCAATTACTTTTTAGCTCACCTATGCACGAAGTGCAAGGTGAGCTATTGTGATCACATTTTGTCTGTCGTCCGTCGTGCGTCGTCAACATTTGAGCTTGTTAACACTCTACGGGCTACATTTTGCATCCAATCTTCATGAAAGTTTATCAGAACGTTCATCTCCATAAAATCTTGGACAAGTTCGAAACTGGGCCATATGAGGTCAAAAACTAGGTCACTAGGTCGAATTGAAGGGAAATCTTGTTAACACTCTTGAGGCCACATTTTCAACTTGAGCATGTTGAAACTTTATCAGAATGTTTGTCTTGATGATATGTAGGTCAAGTTCGAACATGGGTCACGTCGGGTCAAAAAGTAGGTCACTAGGTCAAATTGAAGGAAAATCTTGTTAACACTCCAGAGGCCGCAATTTTTGCTTCAGCAGTTTGGATGCTGCATTTTTTGCTTCAGCAGCTTGAAATTCTGTCAGAATGTTTGTCTTAAAGATATCTAGGTCAAGTTCAAATATGGGTCATATTGGATCAGAAAGTAGGTCACTAGGCCAAATTGAGGGAAAATCTAGTTAACTCTGTAGAAGCCGCATGTTTTGCTTCAGCGGCTTGAAATTTGTTCAGAATGTTGAGCTGAATGATATCTAGGCCAAGTTCGAATATGGGTTATGCTGGGTCAAAAACTAGGTCCCTAGGTCAAATTGAAGGAAAATCTTGTTAACACTTTGGATGCCGCATTTTTTGCTTCAGCAGCTTGAAATTTGGTCAGAATGTTTGTCTAAATGATATCTAGGCCAAGTTCGGATATGGGTCATGCCGGGTTAAAAACTAGGTCACTAGGCCAAATTGAAGGGTAATCTTGTTAACACTCTGGATACTGCATTTTTAATTTCAGCATGATGAAACTTTATCAGAATGTTTTTCTTGATGATATGTAGGCCAAGTTTGAATATGGGTCATGCTGGGTCAAAAACTAGGCCACTAGATCAAATTGAAGGAAAATCTTGTGAACACTTTGGATGCCGCAGTTTTTGCTTCAGCAGCTTGGAATTTGGTCAGAATGTTTGTCTGAATTATATCTAGGTCAAGTTTGAATATGGGTCATATTGGATCAGAAACTAGGTCAATAAAGGAAATTATTATATAACCTATAAATAGACGCCTTTTCATTGGCTAAAAAGTAATTTTTTAGAAAAAATATCTAGCGATATTGACCGTTTTTTTCTGATATTGACCCGTTTTATTCTGGTATTGACCCGTTTTATAAATAGTAACAGGGGAAGACCGGGGAATCCCACGAGCCGCCTATTAATATCCTTCGCCTTTATCTGTACGCTACGGAATTTTCCGAGGTGCGTTCCGAATGACCACGGAAACTTCCGTGTGGTCATTCCGGTGACGTAATTTTTTTTAAATGACGTCATGCACGTGCATTACCATCATTTTAGACGCGCGTTTTAGACTGTTATCATGTCAAAAACGTACTGTTATCATGAGACAGAAAGTTATACAACATACAACAGAAATGTTCCTTGAGTGGTCCTCTGTTTTCTCTTCAGTTGATTAATATCAAAACAATATGATAAATTAAGGGTTATATAATAAAACAGTTATGGACTTTTCAGCTGTTATACATGATGTTGATATGCACCAAAAAAATCATTATTGACCTCGGCTATCGCCTCGGTCAATAATGATTTTTTTGGTGCATATCACATCATGTATAACAGCTGAAAAGTCCATAATTGTATAATATTTTTCAAACTCCGGAGGCCGCATTTTTACTTTGAGCAAGTTGAAACTTTGTCAGAATGTTGTCTTGATGATATCTAGTCCATGTTGGAATATGGGTCATATCAGGTAAAAAAATATAGATCACTAGGCCAAATAAAGGAAAATATTGTTAACACTGTGGAGGTTGCATTCAGAATAATTGTCTTGATGTGTTTTGCATTGCAGTACGTTGTATTGTATAATTAAGGTGAGCGATCCATGGCCCTCTTGTTTTCAACATAGAACAAATCTGCAGCACACGAAGATCTTGAAACATAAAATATGAAATGAACTTTCAATGTACTGTGGAAAACATAGAGGGAAAAAAAGATAAATTGCTTATTAGAGTATTTTCCCCTTATTCAACGAATGTTATCAAAATTATTCTGCATATAGTTAGTTTATTAAGATATTGATATGACATTTAACCTAAGACAGACTAAATTGAGCACATATGCAGCATATGGGTATTAAATGATTTGCAAAAAAAGGAGAATTGATCGAAAAGAGCAATTTCCCTTTTTCCTGAAATGTAAAATTCTTAGTTGCAGTTTTCAATGTGATACAATTGTGTCCATATATATATATATTTGAATTCAGACGATTTTTAACATATATATCGTATTAAATGAATCTTTTCTTCCTGGCTATTAAAACTTACTGTTCTTTGGTTTAATCAATCAAAATTCTCTTTTCCATTTTGTAACTTTGACAGAAATGTTAAAATTTAATAAAAATTAAACAAAGAGACAGGATGTTGTGAAATTCCAGTCATGTAATGAGATGTTTTAACCCTTTCCCACATACATCAAATCTGCAGAGGACGACTTTGAAAAGATACCGTCAGAAACAGGGAAAATCACTAAATGAAGGTAGAATGACTGAAAAAAGGTTAAAAACAGTGTGGCAAAAGCAATTTCTCCTTTAGTCACAATATTTTCAGAAGTCAATTTAATGTTTTAATTGATTACAGATTTTATGATGACATAACCAGTCTTGTTAAGGAACACCGGACTGGTTTCCAGGCAGAATTAGAAGAAGATGATCAACCTTTAGAAGTAAGTGTGTATACATTAACCCTTTCCCACATACAGACGCTTTCTGACGCCTCTGCAGCAGACGACTTTTGAAAACATTGTGACAAATGGAGAAATTGTTCATAATAAGAACACATCATTTGTGACAACTTTTCAACATGATCAATCATTATACTTCCCTTAACCCTTTCCCTCATACTTCAATTCTGCAGCAGATGACTTTGAACGTATTTTGTCAAAAAATAGAAAATCTCCATAATTGAATGGATAACCTATGACAAAAAGTGGAAAACATTGTGGCAAAAGGAGAAATTGCATGTTTTGTGCAATTTCTTCTTTTGACACAATGTTTTCAAAAAGCCGTCTGCTGCAGAGGCGTCAGAAAGCTTCTATATGAGGGAAAGGGTTAATATAGACTTTCCATTTTTTGCGTGCATGTTTTCAAAGTCGTCTGCTGCAGGTTTATTGTATGTGGGAGAGGGTTAAGAAGGCCTTGAATGATAGGAATATATTAAGCATTCACTCCCTTAACCGTTTCCCTTATATAGTCGCTTTCTGACGCTTCTGCAGCAGACAGCTTTTTGAAAACAAAGTGACAAAAGAAGAAATTGCTCAAAACGAGCAATTTCTCCTTTTGTCACCATGTTTTCAACTCTTTTCAATAACTGTCCTTTCATTTAAATGGAATTTCTGTGCTTTTGTCTAGATGGTTTCAAAGCCGTCTGCTTCAGATTTGTTGTATGTGGGAAAGGGTTAACTGGTGTCAGTGAACCTTTTTAGGCCTCGCCTTTGTCTGGATTCTATGTAGGATAATAGTATGTAGACTTCCGTTTGTTTGTCAGATTCTCCATCCCCCTGAATTAGTGTTGATCACATCTCACAAGAAACCTGGTTTTGTTAATTTAACCCTTTTCCACTTATAGACGCATCTGCAGCAGACGACTCTTGAAAACATTGTAGCAAAAGGAGAAATTGCTCAAAACAAGCAATTTCTTCATTTGCCACAATGTTTTCAACTGTTTACATAATTTATTTACAGAGATTTTACAAATGTTTTTACTAAATGTCTTCAAAGTTGTCTGCTGCAGATGTGTTGTATATCGGAAAGGATTGAACTAATCCTGATTTGTTTTCGAAAATGTGTAGATGTTCACCTTTGGCAGTGTTTTGGTACCTATTTCATAAAGAGACCTATTCCATTTCAGTATGAATATGACGTTGATGAAAAAGGGAATAATGTTCTATTGGGTCGAGGTTCCTACGGAGTTGTATTTGCTGCTCGTGACAAACGGACGCAGATTAAAATTGCAGTGAAAGAAGTGCCTGAAAAATACGATGAGTAAGTTTTTGACTTATTTTATTTGAGATTACTCGGTGAAGTACGTTCTTGTAACTTTTATTATTCACTCTCGATGATTGATACTATGGATTCTCAACCAGTATCTGTGTTGGGTGTTAAAAAATTAAAATATAGACGCTTTCTGACACCTCTGCAGCAGATCAGAGCAATTTGTCCTTTTGTTACCATGTTTTCAACTCTACTTAATTTTTGAACTTTCATTTAAAGGGAGTTTCCATTTTTAGCTCGACTTTCGAAAAAAAAAGGAGAGCTATTGTCATGACCCTGGCGTGGTCGTCCGGTTAAGGTTTTTTGTTTAGCTGAGATTTTTTTTTTTTGCTGTTTTCTATCAGTCGAGCGTCTGTGCCGTACGCGGTGCTCTTGTTTTTGGATATGTTTTCAAAGTCGTCTGCTGCAGATTTGTTGTATGTGTGAAAGGGTTATAAATCTGGGAACAGTCAGGGTTAGTATAATTATATGCATACTGACTTATAGTCAATCAGTTTGCAAAATCTCAATAAATGAGCATTGTTAACCCTTTCCCTCATACAACAATTCTACAGCAGATGTCTTTAAACATATTAAGTAAAAAATCAGAAAATCTCTTAAATTAAATGGATAACCTATGACTAAAAGTGGAAAATATTGTGGCAAAAGGAGAAATTGCTCGTTTTGAGCAATTTCTTCTTTTGTCACTATGTTTTCAAAAAGCCGTCTGCGGCAGAGGTGTCAGAGAGCATCTACATGAGGGAAAGGGTTATGAACACTGTGGTGACTATAGAAATTTGCTCATGATGAGCAATTTCCCCTTTTGTGATAAGAAAATCTGCCCGCAAGTTGGAATTTAAGATTGTTTGATAACATTATTGCAACGCATAAATGTCTTATTTTGTCTTACAGAGAAGTGCAGCCCCTCCATGAAGAGATCAAACTTCATTCGAGATTGAGTCACAAGAATATTGTCAAGTATTTAGGGTCACTTAGTGAGGGCGGGTATTTCAAGATCTTCATGGAACAAGTGCCTGGAGGTAGGTCATAATTATATTTGAATCCTTTCATATTTATTGGCCTTGAATAGAGGACCAGAGGACCTTTGTTAGAGTACGCTAGGACAAGGAGATATTGCTTATGATTGTTCATGATATGCAATTTCTCCTTTCGTCACAACATTTTCAAAAGTCGTCTGCTGAAGAGGTGTCAGAAAACTTCCATATGTGGGGAAAGGATTAATGAATCTTCATTGTGAATGAAATATTTCTTTTTTTGACGCCTGTCTGTAGGCGGACACATGGGGATCACTTTTTGACGTCTGCCCAAAAATCATTCACTAACTGACAGTTTGGCAAGTGACATATATTTCTGTTTCTTCAAACACTTTTGTCTTCATTTGAGCCATTCCACTAGAAAACCAACATTGTGGACTCTGCATAAAGTATTGATCCAGATCCCGGACAGACACTTTTTCACCTCCTATTGATTTTCTGTTTCAGGAATCATAACTCTTTACCTCTACCACCCTGAGATGGAATGTGTCAACCGAGATTAGCCTGTGCGGACTGCGCAGGCTGATTTGTGGTGATACATTACGCAGTGTCCATAATGTTAGTTGTCTCGTGGAACGGCTCAAATGTCATATATTATCGTGTATATATGTTATTATAACCACAGGCATGCGTAAAAATTAATCTTTGTAATATTTATCCTGTTGCGTGTAGTCAATATTTGCATAAAACAGACCACTAGTTTGATGAGATTGTAGGTTATAATAATATGTGTATTTACACAAAGGTCAGTGTCAGGTCGATATAGTCAATAAGCACCAGAAAATAACTGTTGTGAAGTTACCCTTTCCCATTTGCAGACACAATTCACTGCATTTGCAGCAGACGCCTTTTGCTAAAATTGGTTCAACTCTTCTCAATAATGAAACTTTCATTCATTGAGATTTGCCATACTTTTGACTGGTTGATTTTTAAGTCATCTGCTACAGATTTGTTGTGTGTTTGGAAAGTGTCGAGGGATATTGTAATTTACACATTTTTACAGAACGAAAAAGAATATGAATAAATTCATTTTAATACCAAATAACAGTTTTGATTTGAAATCTTTGTACATAACATCCCTCTTTACACATACAGTTTTTCAGACCTAATGCAACAGAAAACCTTTTTAACCCTTTCCCACATACATACTATTCTGCAGCAGACAAATTTCAAAACTGACAATTACATAAAAAATCTCAATAAATGAGAGTTTTACTATTAAATAGAGTTGAAAACATTGTGGCAAAAGGAGAAATTGCTCGTTTTGAGCAATTTCTTCTTTTGTCACAATGTTTTCAAAAGTCGTCTGCTGCGGATGCATCAATATACGTCTTCAAGTGGGAAAGGGTTAAACTAATGTGTGGAAGAAGAGAATTGCACTAAACATGCAATTTTTATGTCAGATATAAACCTCCAAATGTCTAGATGTTGCAATGGTGTCCTAACATGTATTGCAAAGCAAATATGTACTTAGTGGATTCAGCTGTGATTTTTGATGTATTATTATTTAATATTTTCAGGTAGTTTATCTCAGTTACTGTCATCCAAATGGGGACCGTTATTGGATAGTGAGGCTACGATAGCCTTTTATACAAAACAAATCCTGGACGGACTCAAATACCTGGTATGTTTTCAAACAAAATGATTCATGAAAATATCAGATTTGAATACATCATATATTTCTGTAATGTTGAGTCAAACCATTTTCAACTGAAGTGTACTATTTAGTTGGTTGCAACTGTGACCCAGAAGTGTGCAAAGAGTGTCACCCTAGCTAGGCGTCTGTATTGTCAGTAGCGTTGGGGATTTGAAACCGATCATCCCAGGTTCAATCCCCATTCACAGCACGACGTACATGGTAGAGTGCCCTTGTTCAAGGCACATTTCCTAGCCTAGTACTGGTTTGTTTACCCAGGGATCATGAATATGTGAAATGTTGCTGTGATATAACTGAAAAAATGATGTAAAAACGGCATAAAACAGCAATAAAACTGTATTGTCAGGCTACAAATGTTAAAGAGTTAATGGAATACAAAGCAATAAGTGTTTTTATGAGCCATGAAATTGCTCATGATGATCAATTTCTCCCACAATGTTTTCAAAAGCCGTCGGCTGCAGAGGCCTCGGTAAGCATCTATATTTTGGAAAACGTAAACCATTTTATACATATACTTGTAAAAAAGGATTGCATTTTTTGTGGCTCTGTGATCAATTTCTCCTATTTCTACAACGTTTTCAAACATTGACTGCTGCGGATGGTCTGCATGGAACAACTAGTTAATACTGAATGTTTTTTTCTGTATTCAGCATGATAACCGGATAGTACACCGAGACATCAAGGGAGATAATGTACTCGTGAACACATACAGCGGTGTGCTGAAGATCTCGGACTTCGGGACATCCAAGAGATTGGCTGGCATTAATCCATGTGCTGACACATTCGCTGGTACGTAGATTACACCTTTCCCACATACAACAAATCTGCAGGGGACGACTTTTAAAACATCTTATCAAAAATGTGAAAAACCTCCATTAATCCTTTCCCACATACAACAAATCTGCAGCAGATGACTTTGAAAACATCTTTTCAAAAATGTGAAAAATCTCCATTAACCCTTTCCCACATACAACAAATCTGAAGCAGACGACTTTGAAAACATCTTTTCAAAAATGTGAAAAACCTCCATTAACCCTTTCCCTCATACAACAAATCTGAAGCAGACGACTTTGAAAACATCTTATCAAAAATGTGAAAAATCTCCAATAACCCTTTCCCACATACAACAAATCTGAAGCAGATGACTTTGAAAACATCTTTTCAAAAATGTGAAAAATCTCCATTAACACTTTCCCACATACAACAAATCTGCAGCAGACGACTTTGAAAACATCTTTTCAAAAATGTGAAAAACCTCCATTAACCCTTTCCCTCATACAACAAATCTGCAGCAGATGACTTTGAAAACATCTTTTCAAAAATGTGAAAAATCTCCATTAACCCTTTCCCACATACAACAAATCTGCAGCAGACGACTTTGAAAACATCTTTTCAAAAATGTGAAAAATCTCCATTAACCCTTTCCCTCATACGACAATTCTAGAGCAGACGACTTTGAACATAATTTGTCTCTATAATTGAATGGATAACCTATGACTAAATGTGGAAAACATTGTGGCAAACTTGCTCGTTTTGAGCAATTTCTTCTTTTGTCACAATGTTTTCATGAAGCCGTCTGCTGCAGAGGCGTCAGAAAGCGTCTATATGAGGGAAAGGGTTAATGACAGTTTAATTATCAAATTGAGTTGAAAACATTGTGGCAAATGGTGAAATTGCACATCATGAGCAATTTCACCTTTGCCACAATGTTTTCAAAAGTCATTTACTGCAGAGGCATCTGAAAGCGTCTATATGTGGGAAATTGTTAAACATTAACTCAGATGATTAACCTAGTAAAGGTCATCTGCTTTGAAAACATACGGTTAAATTAATACTAATTTTGATACAGACATGAAAACATTTTTTGGAAAAGGTAGAACTTGCTCATTCTCCATTGTCAGTAATGTCTACCTTTTCCCACATTAGTTTTTCAAAAGTTGTCAGCTATATAGGTGTCAAGTGTTGTCTGTATTAGGAAAATGGTAATTGCTTGAACCATCTCCTTACTGTAGATAAGATTGTGGGAAAAGGAGACATATCTTAGTATGTATAATTTCTCATTGTGTCACCCTGCGTAGCATGGTAGGCACTTAGGGATTACATTTTTTTTTGTCCATCGTCCGTCCGTCCGTCTGTCTGTCTGTTTGTCACAGTTTTTTGTCACACTTTCAATGGGCAGGTGCAGGTGACACACGTGCTCCGCGGAGCACTCCATTTAGTTTTCTTTAAGTATTTACCTTCTTTGACACAAACTTAACTTTTAATTTTTTCTTTGATCGTATTCAGATTTAATCTTAACATTTGTAAGCAGGTAATTTGTTAAAATTAGACTATATGTAACATATTTTACTACCTGCTTTTTGTTACTGAAACCAGAAAACTTCGAAAACATTTAAGTAAAAATTGTCAACCCTCAATAAAGGAAAGAACAATTATTGCATAAAGATGGAAACATTATGGCAAAATCAGCAATTGCTCATTATGGGCATTTTTCTTCTTTTGTCACAACGCTTTTTAAAAGTGTCTGCTGCTGAGGCGTCAAAAAGCGTCCGTTTGTTGGAAAGGGTTCACTTACAATCAATATAGCAAAACATGTTTATGACTGGTATTTGTTACAGGAACGATGCAGTATATGGCTCCTGAGGTGATAGATAAGGGAGTTAGGGGCTATGGACCTCCTGTAAGTCAGAATTCATTATACCCTTTCCCACATACAACAATTCTGCAGCAGAGGACTTTGGTTAACATGTGACAATATTTATAAAAGATAGCCTAATTGTTAAATAAAGTTGAATACATTGTGGCTAAAGGAGCTTGTTATGAGCAATTTCTTCTTTTGCCACAATGTTTCCATCTTTATGCAATAATTGTTCTTTCTTTTATAGAGGATCTCCTTGGCCGCAATGTTTTCAAAAGTCGTCTGCTGCAGAGGCATCAGAAAGTGGCTGTATGTGGGAAAGGGTTAATATTCAATGTTTTTGATATAGGATATAAGTCCTTTCTCTTATGCAGACGACTTTTGAAAACTTATTTATTTTACATCGATTGTGAACCAAGCTTTCAGCTTATATTAATCAAGCTCGATGTCTGCTCCCTCGAGACTTAACCAGTAATCGTGCCATTTGTGTGGAAAATTCCCAAAGTCAGAATCGCTCATCACGGGACTCAAACCTTTGACCTTTGGTATGAATGGCCGACGCTCTACCTCTGAACCACCGTCTTCCACATTTCATATTGGATGAACAATTAAAATTTCAGAGATTCCATGAATAATTTGCTTGAATTACATAAAAGAAAATAAGCTGCTATGTTAGTCTTCAAGCAATATTTGTAAGTGTTTACTATATGTATTTTTGAAGTATCGGTATATATATACTACTGCGTTTTAATCAAAAGCATGATGCTTGAAGGATGTGGCTTGTTCACTTTGCATCACATAACATTCATATTAAAAGGGTGAAACGTTTAATATATAAGAAGTTAAATCAATATTGTGTCTTTTGTAACAGGCTGATATCTGGTCATTAGGTTGTACAGTGATAGAGATGGCTACGGGTAAACCACCATTTATAGAGGTAAGAATTAATATGACTAATTGTCTCATATTCTAAACGTTTCTTTTCCATACTATTGTGCATTGACTGTGACCTTAAACATTGACCTATGTCATTTATTATTTTGTAATAATTCTACATACTCAATCTAAAAGGAAATTTGTAAAAGTTCAACTATTTCCCTCATTCTGACAATATTAGACACTTCCGAAAAGGAGTAATTGTTTCGAATAAATGTATAACTTCCTATTTTTACAAATGTAGCAGTTTAGCTTAAGCTAATTTCAAACCAATGTTTTAGTGTTAAATGTTAATGAGATTGCAAATGGGCTATTTAGCCTGAAAACTGATTTTTGATCCGGACGTTCAGATTTTTGGAGATAAAATGCTTGCTCTTAACCCTTTCTAAAATACAGAAAATCTGCAGCAGATGATCTTTGAAAACATAGTGACAAAAACATGAAAAATCTCCATAAAAGATAGCTTCATTGTTAAATAAAGTTGAAAACATTGTGGCCAAAGGAGAAATTGCTCATCATGAGCAATTTCACCTTTGGCCACAATGTTTTCAAAAGTCGTCTGCTGGTGGGAGAGGGTGAACATGAGCTCTGATTATTATTTATTTACAGTTGGGGAGTCCAGAGGCAGCCATGTTTAAAGTAGGCTTCTATAAGATGCATCCAGAGATTCCCATCAGTATGTCCGATCATGCTAAAGAATTCTTAGAAAAGTAAGTGTGTTACCATAGTGCTGACTATTGATTGTTCGGTGTTTTACGCCGCTTTCTACAAGAAATTTCAGTTATATGACGGCGTTTACTGGGTTAGATACCAGTACTACTGGTCCATTTATACTGACACCAGCCAGTCAGTAGTAATGTTAACCCTGCAGCCTAGAACTATACCTAGTCACTAAACTCTGGCTTTAACAATTATTCAGTTATGCCCCCTTTTTTTTTTACTTAGAAATTCATGAAAAAACAGATAAGCGTTGATGTTCACTCCACGGCCCTCTTGTTAAAGTCTTTGGTATGACCAGGCTGTGATCGCTTTTCCATTGTCTGCTTAGTTACAGTTTTTACAGTTTTGACTGATTAGAAGGCAACATGTGTGTTCCTTTGAACTCTCGTTTTTTATTTGTCCAAAACTAGGTACCCATGGGATAGGGAGGTTGAGAATTATAGATTTACATCTCGGATCACCTGTCTTATGCATCATATGAAGAGGGTTTGTGGCGTACAAAAGTAAGGTCATTCAGTCAAATGTACCGAATTTGCTGTTTGCATGATAAACATAATAAAAAACCATGTTTGTATGATTTTCAGGTGTTTTGATCCGGAGCCGGAGAAGAGATGCACTGCCATTCAGTTGTTGGATCTGCCGTTTATAAAGGAGTAAGATATAGCACTGAATGTTAACTGGTATTTGTTGATAGTGTGTATATATAATTGACGAAGTTAAATGTTACATGTTTTAGACATGTATTTAAATTATTTCAATATATAATGTTTTTCAAATATGATTGAAATTTATTATTTTCCTAGAACTTTTAATCCTTCTAACATGCAGATGCATTCTGAGGCAGCAGCAGCAAATTACTTATGCCACAATGTGTTTAACTCCATTTAATATTTTTACTTTCATTTATAGAGATTTTTCATATTTTCTAGATTTCTAGATTGTTTCAAAGTCATCTGTTGCAGATCTGTTTGTATGCTGAAAAGGGTAAATGCGCAAAATTATATTTTTTTTCCCTTGGATGTAATCAATTTTATATCAATATCATACATTAACCCTTTTCCACATACAGACACTTTCTGATGCCTCTGCAGTAGACGGCTTTTGCAAACATTATGACAAAAGGAGAATTTGCTCATACAGAGCAATTTCTCCTTTTGCCACAATGTTTTTGATAAAGATTTGCCCTGTCTTTGTCTAGATGTTTTCAAAGTCGTCTGCTGTATCTATTTTTCCATAGATGTCATGTAAGCAAACGACCCTAAAACTGTAAAATCAGGCAAACAGTTAAAGAATCTTAACTTACATGACTCAAAATGCAACGAAGCTTTTCGATTATAATTACTTCTTTCATTCAATTAAACCTTTCCCACATGCAGAAGCAGCTTCGGCAGACACATTTTTAAAACACATTGACAAAAGGAGAACTTGATCTTTTTCCTTTTGCAACAATGTTTCCAATTTTATGCAATAGTAATATTTTCATTTATAGAGATTTTCCATGTTTAAACCCTTTCCCTCATATAGACGCTTTCTGACGCCTCTGCAGCAGACGGCTTTTTGAAAACATAGTAACAAAAGAAGAAATTGCACAAAACGTGCAATTTCTCCGTTTGTCACAATGTTTTCTACTTTTAGTCATAGGTTATCCATTAAATTATCGAGATTTTCCATTATTTGACAAAATATGTTCAAAGTCGTCTGCTGCAGAATTGTTGTATGAGGGAAAGGGTTAAGCTAGAAGTTGTTAAAGTCCTGCTGCATAATATGAGCCGACCCGCGAGAAAACCAACAGTGTGGTCTCTGTGTAAAGTATTGACCCGTATCAGCCTAACCATGCCGCGCAGGTTACCCGGATAGACACCTTCTACCTCCTGTGGATGTTCTGTTTCAGGAATCATTACTCTTTACCTCTATCCCCTGAGACGTAATGTGTCGACCCGGATCAGTCTGCATGTACTGCGCAGGCTGATCTGGGTCGATACATTTTGGGAAAGGGTTGAACAGAGGATAGGTTTAATTAATAATTTTAGGTTTACCAATGTAAATACTTGTTATGTTCAATTTGATAGGACACTGGCACCTAAAAGGAAGAAAAAGAAGATGACAGAAGTAGAGTTTTGGCGAAGTACTTCAGGTGAGTACTACCATGTCCATCAAAGGTTTGGTTCCTATGCCTTAGTTGTAAGCTAAAGAGACACATATGTCTGTCTGCAAATTTCATGTACAAGTTTTTATAAGTACGCCTCATAAATCACTTTATGTGATAAATAGAATATCTCATTTGTGTTTATTTATTATCAGTTTTAATAAACTCGTTTATTAAGCTGAATATGATGCTCCAGGAATATCAACTTAGTAAAATTGTTTATTAAAAGTGATAATAAATAAACATGAAATATTCTCTATATACCATGTCCATCATAGGTTTGGTTCCTATTCCCTGCCTGTATGACAGAGAGACACTTATGTCTGTCTGTCTGTCTACCATGTCCCTTATAAACTGGGTTCCTGTCCCCTGACTGTACTACAGAGATACACTAATGTCTGTCTGTCTACCATGTCCATCATAGACTGGGTTCCTGTCCCCTTACTGTACTACAGAGAAACACTTATGTCTGTCTGTCTACCATGTCCATCATAGACTGGGTTCCTGTCCCCTTTCTGTACTACAGAGAAACACTTATGTCTGTCTGTCTGTCTACCATGTCCATCATAAACTGGGTTCCTGTCCCCTGACTGTACTACAGAGAAACACTTATGTCTGTCTGTCTACCGTGTCCATCATAGACTGGGTTCCTGTCCCCTGACTCTACTACAGAGAAACACTTATTTCTGTCCGTCTGTCTGTCTGTCTGTCTGTCCTGTCCATCATATATTGGGTTCCTGTCTGCTTCCTGTATGACAGAGAAACACTTATGTCTGTCTGTCTGTCTGTCTGTCTACCATGTCCATCATAGACTGGGTTCCTGTCCCCTGACTGTACTACAGAGAAACACTTATGTCTGTCTGTCTGTCTGCCATGTCCATCATAGACTGGGTTCCTGGCCCCTGACTGTACTACAGAGAAACACTTATGTCTGTCTGTCTGTCTACCATGTCCATCATAGACTGGGTTCCTGTCCCTTGACTGTATTACAGAGAGACACTTATGTCTGTCTGTCTGTCTACCATTTTCCACAGTTTTAAAAAGTCTTCTGCCTCTGTTTTTATCTGGGAAGGTTGATATATTTCAGTGCCTGTTGGAAAGGATAATCCTGAAATGAAACACGAAGAACGAAGAATTAAGTTACAACTTCCACAAAAGAAAAGGTATGATATAATTCTTTCCCATATACAACTTTTTCTGAGTAGATGAGTTTGAAAACTTCTGGACAAAAATAGGAAAATGTCTTGAAATGAGTGAATGATTATTTATTATTCAGATGTCAAATAGAGAAATTGCTCATGATGAGGTATTTCTACTATTGCTGCGATGTTTTCAAAAGTTGAATGCTGTAGATGTGGCCAATGTCAGCTGAATGTTGGAAAGTGATATCTTAACATTGATATTGACTTCAAATCCCTCACATAAATGTGATATTTATTTTGCTAGAAATGTTAACCGTTTATTTCTTTAAGTTTAACAAGGTGTATATATTGTTGCACTGTTAAAATGAATGCCTTATGATTTCAATAGAATATTTAATAAAGATTGTTTATTGGCTCTGTATGGAGATAGCTACACATGAAATAAAAAGATTCAACATGAAAAGATAAGATAACTTATATCGGGTCCTCCCTTGGTAGGGAACTTATCTTGTTTTCCCTTTATCATATGCAGACACATTTTGATGAATCTGCAGCATACAACATTTGAAAACTTTGAGACAGATGGAGAAATTGCTCATGATAAGCAATTTCTCCCCTAGCCACAATGTTTTCAACTCTTATTTTATAATTATACTTTAGTTTATAGAGGTTTTTTATATTTTGCCGAAAAGTCATCGGCTGCAGGTTTGGGAAAAAGTTTAGGCCTCGATTTAAAATCTAGTACCGTTTTCTATTTAATTAATCCTGTCATTCTCAATTTCTGGTTCCCTTTTTAGCTCACCTGTGCACGAAGTGCTCAGGGTGAGTTATTGTGATCGCCCTATGTCCGTCGTCCGTCAACATTTTCTCCTCTGTAACCGGTGGGTCAACTGGGATGAAACTTCACAGAAAGCATCCTCGCAATGTCCTCACCAGAATTCCTTAAAATTTTTGGGATCCATGCAGAATTCTGGTTTCCATGGCAACGAAATGAAAAAAACTTCAAAATTCTTAAAAATCTTCTCCTCCCAAAGTGTCTGGCCGATTTTCAAATTATTTTGTAGAAATGATCCTTGGGTGACCCTCTATCAGATTCCTTCAAGCCATGTTGATTGGTCGAAAAACATGGCCCCCAGGGTGGGGGGGGGGGGGGGGCTATTTTGCCAATATGGCTATAGTGCAAACTTAAAAAATCTTCTCCTCCAAAAGTGTCAGACCGATTTTCAAATAATTTTGTAGAAATGTTCCTTGGGTGACCCTCTATCAGATTCCTTCAAGCCATGTTGATTGGTCGAAAAACATGGCCGCCAGGGGGCGGGGCTTTTTTGCCTTTTATGGTTATAGTGAAAACTTAAAAAATCTTGTGATCGCCTTTTGTCCGTCGTCCGGCGTCCGTCGTGCGTCGTGCGTCAACTTCTTCTCCTCAGTAACCAGTGGGTTAATTGGGATGAAACTTCACAGAAAGCATCCTCTCAATGATCTCACCAGAATTCCTTCAAATTATTGGGATCCATGCAGAATTCTGGTTTCCATGGCAACGAAACGAAAAAAACTTCAAAATTCTTCTCCTCCCAAATTGGTTGGCAGATTTTGAACTTATTTTGTAGAAATGTTCCTTGGGTGACTCTCTATCAGATTCCTTGAAGCCATGTTGATTGGTCTAAAAACATGGCCGCCAGGGGGGGCGGGGCTTTTTTGCGTTATATGGCTATAGTGAAAACTTAAAAAATCTTCTCCTCCAAAAGTGTCAGGCCGATTTTCAAATAATTTTGTAGAAATGTTCCTTGGATGACCCTCTATCAGATTCCTTTAAGCCATGTTGATTGGTCGGGGCTTATATAGCTAAAGTGAAAAAAAAAATCAGGTGAGCGATTCCAGGGCCATCATGGCCCTCTTGTTAACTGTTTACATTATACAATATTTTAGTCGCATGTTTAAGGGAAAGGATTTGATTCTGTTATATTTCAGTAAATTCAGTCCTGTCAGAAATGCTATGGGATTTTCAGGCAGTATGGAGAATATCCTTGATGGGTTAGACCCCGTACAGGAAGAACGGTAAGTAATATCATGTCCTGGTCATCTCTTTGCCTATAGTTTCAGGGGTTTATCAATGTATTTTATTTGGCTAGAAATAGTGTACCCTTTCCAACATGCAACACATCTGCAGCAGAGGCCTTTGAAAACATCTAGTCATAAATATAGAAGATACCTAAAAATGAAGATGTTATTGAAAAGATTGTGGCAAAAGGAGAAATTCCAACTCATGTTTTGCCATAATGATTTCAAAATGCAATCAAAGTAGTCAGCTTGATGGATTGCTGATGCGACTTCAGAAATATAAGCTTCTAATTCTGTTTTCTTCCATGTACTTTTGCAACCCTGAAAAACTTTGATATATTTTCACATCTTTTTGTTATCCGGTTTTAGGATTAGTTCATAAACTTTAGACAATAGGGCAAAAAGCGTCTGCTAAATAGAAGAAAAAAAAAACCAGCAAATATTTTGTAAGTCGTTCTTATAAATAAACCCTTTCCCACATACAACAAATTTTCAGCAGACGACTTCGAAAACGTATTGACAAAAACATGAACATTCTTCATAAATAAGTCTTTTATTATCAAAAAAGAGTTGAAAATATTGTGGCTAAGGGAGAAATTGCTCATTTTAAGCAATTTCTCCTTTAGTCACATTGTTTTTAAGATTCGTCTGCAGCAGCCCGAGTCTTCAAAAAGCATCTGTACCTGGGAAAGGGTTACAAAAGGGATGATGAGAATCAGCTAGATGTTACCATTTTCTTTGTTGGGTATTTCTAGGGCCGTCTGCATAAGGCAGTGATGTCGGAAAAGTATAATTTTGATGTAGAGATGAAAAGATTAGTGGCAAAAGGAGAAGTTGCTTCTTTTGAGCAGTTTCTCCTTTTTTTTCCCCAACCATGTTTTCATAGGCAGACTGCCACCACAAAGGCATCAACAATTGTCTAAATCAGTAAAAGAGTTAAATTGTATCAGGTTACGTTAATTTAAAACTGTGAAGTTAAGTTTAATACTGCATGAATTCAATATTGTTAACAATGAGCTATTTATTAAATGTACATTTATAAAAACAAACACTAGTTAATATCCATGACTTCTTGATGCATTGACATTGTAATAATCAAAATGTATATCTGTTTGCACATCAATGCTTTATGATCCAGATGAACACCATGTCAGAGGAGGCATCTTTAGCCCTTTCCCACATACAACAAATTTTGCAGCAGACGACTTTGAAAAGATGTCGGCAAATTTGTTGAAAATCTTTTTAAATCAAAGTTAAATTATTGAATCGAGTTGAAAAACTTTGTGGCAAATGGAGAAATTGCTCATTATGAGCAATTTCTCAATTTGCCACAAGGTTTTCAAAAAGTTGTTTCCTTCAGAGGCATCAGAAAGCGTCTGTATGTGAAAAAGGGTTAATAATTCTGTGATTTACATGTAGTAGCAAGCAGTGCAGAGCCTGATAAGACTGTGTGGATCCCCAGTTGGGATCTTAGTCTACACTAGTTACAAACAACCTACAGTTGGGCGTATAGACTACTGCTCATATGTAACACATAACACATCAATTTAGTTGCACTTGTAGTAGATATATATGTAGTATGATTAGTATCAGTGGACACTGCTTTGCTTTGTAACTCGGCTGCTTAAGGAGAAAAGAACTGTTTATTTTCTCTCTTTTTTTTTTGGAAAAACTTGTTATCTGGATATTTTTGTCTGAGAATTGAAGTGTCTGGCGGATAACTGTTTTACTGGAATTCACATTTTATCTGTTATGACAGTTTCAGAGTGGTCTTCTTTAACGCTCTCCGTCATATGACAAATCTGCAGCAGACGAATTTGAACATATTTTGTCAAAAAATAGAAAATCTCTATAATTGAATGGATAACCAGGAATCTATGTCCCTGGGATAACCTATGACTAAAAGTGGAAAACAATGTGGCAAAAGGAGAAATTGCTTGTTTTGAGCAATATTTTCTTTTGTCACTATGTTTTCAAAAAGCCGTCTGCTGCAGAGGCGTCAGAAAGCGTCTATATGAGGGAAAGGGTTAAAAAAAACATGCAAGGAAATAATTGCAACCATGACAATATTTTTTTGGTACTGAGTTGGATAAATTGTGGGATACTTTCTCATTGTACCAAAATGTTAGCATACACTAGGGATTGACACAGAGTTCTCGTACTAGGATCTCAGTGAAACTTTCTTGCTTTCAATTATAAGTTGTTTTGCATAAAGTGTTCCTGATATGAAATACAGATCAAGATATTTAATCAAGAATTATGTCTCCCCCTGTATACAGGGGAGATATATTGTTTTTGTCCTGGGCGTCTGTCTGTCCTTCTGTCTGTCTGTCTGTCTGTCTGTCTGTCCGTCTGTCCGAAATCGTGTCCGCTCCATATCTCCAAGACGGCTTGAAGGATTTTCATGAAACTTGGCTCACATGTTCACCTCATCAAGGCGACGTGCAGAACCCGCGTCTCGACAATATAGGGTCAAGGTCAAGGTCACGCTTGAAGGTCAAAGGTTTGAGGCTTTATTTCGTGTCCGCTCCATATCTCCCAGACGGCTTGAAGGATTTTCATGAAACTTGGGTCACATGTTCACCTCATCAAGGCGACGTGCAGAACCCGCGTCTCGACAATATAGGGTCAAGGTCAAGGTCACACTTGAAGGTCAAAGGTTTGAGGCTTTATTTCGTGTCCGCTCCATATCTCTGAGACGGCTTGAAGGATTTTCATGAAACTTGGGTCACATGTTCACCTCATCAAGGCGACGTGCAGAACCTGCGTCTCGACAATATAGGGTCAAGGTCAAGGTCACGCTTGAATGTCAAAGGTTTGAGGCTTTATTTCGTGTCCGCTCCATATCTCCCAGACGGCTTGAAGGATTTTCATGAAACTTGGGTCACATGTTTACCTCATCAAGGCGACGTGCAGAACCCGCGTCTCGACAATATAGGGTCAATGTCAAGGTCACGCTTGAAGGTCAAAGGTTTGAGGCTTTATTTCGTGTCCGCTCCATATCTGTCCCAAATTTATAGGTTGGAATGTTTTGAGAGATTTTGACAGATATTTGAGGGGAGACATCTGTTTTTTGCAAAAACAATTCTAGTTTAGTTTGCAATTGCATTTCATGTGACTTTCTTATCATTAATTGGAATATATCCTCAAGCATTCTGCTTTACCTTAGCAAGCAATAGCTCAGTAAGTAACTTCATACTGGTTTTGTGTGAATTGAAGAAACATTGTTTTATCCTATATTAGGCAAACTATAATTTAAAAATTATATTTGAGATTAATATTACAATTTAGACCAAGATCGATCTATACATTAGTGCAGTATTACAATGAGCTATATGTTTTCCTACTCATTATGTTACTTGCCTAGACAGGTTGGCACATAGGGATCCCTTCTTCATCTGACATCTGACAATCTGTGTGCCACGGTTTCACTTACTGAACAATTGGCGACACATTGTGTGCCTTCAAATACTCTTATTAACTCTCTCCCACATACAGAAACTTTTGCAGCAGACGACTTTGAAAATATCTCGGCAAAAACATGGAAACTCTTAACAAATGAAAGTAATATTATTGAAATAAGTTGAAAACATTGTGGCAAAAGGATAAATTGCTTGTTTGGGCAATTTCTTCTTTTGTCACAATGTTTTCAAAAGTTGTCTGCAGCAGGGGCTTCAGATAGCATCTATATGTGGGAAAGGGTTAATTCTAAGTGGAGACTACTCTAAGAATTTGAAACAACATGCCAAAAACCCGGGGATATTTATAGATGTTGCAGGAGTTGAGCACGATGAGTGTTAATCCGTTCCCACAATGTGTAGACACATCTGCAGCAGAAGACTTCAAATGATAATAACGACCAATCAAACCCTATCCTGCGGATACTCATTGAGACGATTCTTGTGAGTACCCACAACATAGGGTTATACAGTCAAATAAGGATTTTAGAACATGCAAAACGCATCTTATATTGAGCTCGGTGTAATGCTATCCCCACGACCTTGAATGTCAAGAAGGGAAGCCATTATTCTCAACCCTTTCCCACCTGCAGACGCATTTTTACGCAATAACAGCAGACGACTTTTGAAAACATTGTGGCCAAACGTGAAATTGCTCATGATGAGCAATTTCTATTTTGGACACAATGTTTTCGACTTTATTCAACAATTAAGCTATCTTTTATGGAGACTTTTCACGTTTTTGTCACCATGTTTTCAAAGTCATCTGCTGCAGATTTGCTGTATGTGGGAAAGGGTTAACCCTTTCCCTCATATAGACGCTTTCTGACGCTTCTGCAGCAGACGGCTATTTGAAAACATAGTTCTCCTTTTGCCACAATGTTTTCCACTTTTAGTCATAGGTTATCCATTCCATTATGGAGATATTCTATTTTTTGGCTAAATATGATCAAAATCGTCTGCTGCAGAATTGTCATATGAGGGAAAGGGTTAAAGTCTTTGGTATGACCGACCAAGGATCCAACCGCTCGCAAGATAGATGCTCTAACCACTAGACCACGGTTTCACCAAAATTATTTTGAAGTCGCATGCTGCAGATTGGTTGTAACTGGGAAAGTGTTAACCCTTTCCCTCATACGACAATTCTGCAGCAGACGGCTTTGAACATATTTTGTCAAAACATAGAAAATCTCTATAATTGAATGGATAACCTATGACTAAAAGTGGAAAGAATTGTGGCAAAAGGAGAAATTGCTCGTTTTGAGCAATTTCTTCTTTTGTCACTATGTTTTCAAAAAGCTGTCTGCTGCATCGGCATCGGAAAGGGTTAATAATCATAAAAAAAAATGAAATATGAGGGAAAGGGTTAGCCCCAATTGTTTACTCCTGCAGTCTGCACGCTGATTGATTTTACCCATGTTTTGCTTGCAGCACAACTAACACCCACCATCGGTCCAAAAGTGTACACACCTTTGGTGGGGTTGATTTCCAAACAAGGTATGATTTACAATTATCTGCCATATTTCATCAGTCTTCAGTCACCCTCTCATGCTTTCTTTTTGATTATTTGAGTTCTTGTATTTTATATCTCACCTGAGTACAAAAGTGGTTAATGTGAGGTTTTGTGATCACCCATTTGTTTGTCTTTGTCTACAATTTCTTTTAGCAACAACTCCTCTTAACCCTTTCCCTCATACGACAATTCTGCAGCAGACGACTTTGAACGTATTTTGTCAAAAAATAGAAAATCTCTGTAATTGAACGGATAACCTATGACTAAAAGTGGAAAACATTGTGACAAAAGGAGAAATTGCACGTTTTGTGCAATTTCTTCTTTTGTTACTATGTTTTCAAAAAGCCGTCTGCTGCAGAGGCGTCAGAAAGCGTCTATATGAGGGAAAGGGTTAAACCACTGGGCCAATTTTAACCAAACTTCATAGTTCAAAAATTTATATTCAGAACTCGTGGTGGAGTGCCCTTGGGCAAGGCACATATCTTAGCCTAGTACTGGTTTTGTTTACCCAGGGATCATGAAAAGGGAACTGGTGCCATAATATAACTGAAGTAATGCTGAAAATGGCATAAAACACCAATTTCTCCATTTGCCAAAATGTTTAAAACTATTCAATAGTTATATATGTACATTCATTGATAGAAATTTCCATATTTGTGTATAGATGTTTTTACAGTCGTCTGCTTTAGACACTTTGTATGTGGGAAAGGGTTAAAACTTTTCCACATACAACAAATCTGCAGCAGACGACTTTGAAATCGTCTAGGCAAAAGCACAGAAAATCCCTTCAAATGAAAGAACAATAATTGTATAGAGTTGAAAACGAGGTGACAAAAGGAGAAATTGCTTGTTTTGAGCAATTTCTTCTTTTTTCGCCATGTTTTCAAAAAGCCGTCTGCTGCAGAGGCTTCAGAAAGTGTCTATATGAGAGAAAGGGTTAAGGGCACTTACTCAGGTGAACGATCCGGGGCCTTATGGACCTCTAGTTTTATGTATTCTTTAATACTTTCATTATTCTATTGACTTTTAACAATGCACCAATTCTTCAATATAGGTACAAAATATATTTTTGGAAAACAAGAAATTGTTTGAAGTGACCCCTTCTCTTACTATTGTCTACGAAATGAATATTATTATAAAATATATATATATATATATATACAATAAAGTATTTTTATTTATTCTAATTTTCTATTGAGCAATTTCTTCGTTACCAATAATGTGAGGGTAAAATTGTAGTATTATGATGTATAATGTATTTCTTAGCTATACTTTTTTTGTACCCTTATAAATGTATACAAGAACAACAATATATGCATTTACCAGACAAGCTTTAACAAAATTCCAACAACTAAAATCACGTATCGTTAAGACACTGTTTTCTCGATATACTTTGTACCCCGAGAATCCAATAATCCTACAACTCGAGCTAACGAGGGAAGCGGCTGTACTGCCTATTTTAACATTTTCCTACATACAACAAATCTGCAGCAGACTTTTTGAAATCATCTTGGCAAAAATAAATACAATTTCTTTAAATAAAAGTACATATAACTATTGAATAGAGTTGTGAACATTGTGGCAAAAGTAGAAATTACTCATTATGAACAATTTGTCTTTTTGTCACAATGTTTTCAAAAATCCGCTGCTGCAGAGGCATCAGAAAGCATCTTGAGGGCTTAGCGTGAAACGGTTGTAACTAAAATTGGTAAATTTTTTACCAAGGCTAATCACCTCGCCATATAGTCATTATAAGCGTTAAATCATTTCTCTTGGTAAACAATGGAAATTTAGGTGCCATTGCTCGTTCTGAGCAATGGCACCTAAATTTGCATTGTTTACAAAGGGGTCAAAATTGCCCCTAAACCAGGGTTTTCAAAATAGGTTTTTAGTTACAACTGTTTCACGCCAAACCCTCGATCTGTATGAGGGAAAAGGTTGAAGTCTTTAGTTCTACTTCGCAACTTATAAGCTAACCATATACATAAGTGGGAAAACATTAAACATAATTGAAAATAGGTAACTAATTATGCAGCCCTTTCTTGCACCTTATTCTTATACAAATATATGATAGAGGAAGTTTTGGTTTGGGGTTTATATTCTAGTCTTGGCACCCAATTATGTGTCTTTTAATTATCTCTTTCCACCATGCAGACGCATTCTGGTAAACATTGTGGCAAAAAGGAGAAATTGCTCATAATGCAAATATACATCTATATACCAAAATGTTTTCATTTATAGAGACTTTCCATACTTTTGCCAAGTTCATTTTAACCCTTTCCCTCATACTACAATTCTGCAGCAGACGACTTTGAACATATTTTGTCAAAATATGGAAAATCTCTATACTTGAATGGATAACCTATGACTAAAAGTGGAAAACATTGTGGCAAAAGAATAAATTGCTTGTTTCGAGCAATTTCTTCTTTTGTCACTGTTTTAAAAAAGCCGTCTGCTGCAGAGTAGTCAGAAAGCGTCTATATGAGGGAATGGGTTAAAAAGTCATCTGCTGTCTATTTATTGTATGTGGGAAAGGGTTTATCATTAAATTGTGTATTATTTTAATATTGATTCTGCGCTCTTACTTGAACAATACTTATCCAATATTAACAAATCCTAACCCTTCCCTCATATAGATGCTCTGCAGCAGACAGCTTTTTGAAAACATAGTGACAAAAGAAGAAATTGCTCAAAACAAGCAATTTCTCCTTTTGCCACAATGTTTTATCACTTTTAGTCATAGGTTTTCCATTCAATTATAAAGATTTTCTATTTTTCGACAAAATATGTTCAAAGTCATCTGCTGCAGAATTTTTGTATGAGGGAAAGGTTTAATGGAGAAGATATTATGGCTCATTTGATTTCAAGCCAGACTATATCAGATTAGCCTGTCTTCAGTAGTCTGTTTTCAAATTCCAAATTTAGCATTTTATCATTCATTTGACTTCTATTTCAATAGGGACCATTGTTTTCCAGCATCTTTTATTCTATTTCACTTGCCTGTCTTGTTAAGAATGATCAGCTTGTATTTCAACGTAAATAAATAAACAATTGATGTAATGACAATTTGGTATAAGTTTATTTTATTTTTTTCCTGTTATTTAGTTATATTTCTTACAAATGTTAAATACAAGTGCATGAATGCGAATGATTTTGTGGTTTTCTAGGCCGCCATTCCGTAAGCGAGCGAAATCAGATGGCAAACTAATGTCCTTAATTCAGTAAGTTTAAATACTGCCTGTGCTTGTATTTAAAGTTTAATTTTCCAAATTTTTTGTTGCACGATTTTTTTTTTTTTTTTTTTTAAACCCTTTCCCACATACAGGCAGTAAAAAGCATGTCAGCAGACGACTTTGAAGTCATTTAGTATAAAATATGAAAAGTTATAAATGAAGGTATAATTACCGAATACAGTTAAAAACGTTGTGGCAAAAGGAGAAATTGCTTGTTTTGAGCAATTTCTCTTTTTGCTACAATGTTTTCAAGAGTCGTCTGCTGCAAATGTGTCAAAATGCATCTATATGTAGGAAAGGGTTATACGTTCTATAAGAGGGGAGCATATTATGTCCAAATACCCTTATTAAATTCTTGCATCAAAACTATGTTTAGGGTCCTCACTCAGTACAAGACGGATGTTTGATGCAAAGCATCAAAGAGAAGCCGCAATATTGCTGATATCGATTATTGAAGATATAAGTTTTATGTAGAATATTTAACCTGGCAGGGTCTGTGTTTTAAGTGAATGAGATAATTTAGAGTTAAGCTGATCATAAAAAGTGACATATAATACTAAAGATAAATGGACAAGAGGTTATGATAAAGTTAAATTAGTACCAAAAACAATCAAGTATTTGTATTGAACACATGCCCTGTTATGATAATGTTTTATCAAATAATGCTGACACACAGAAAATCTGTTTTTCGTTTGTATCGGTAAGTCATGATAATGGATAAGGGTTTCCCACATAAAACAAATCTGCAGTAGACGACTTTGAAATTATCAAGTAAAAAAAAATCTCTAAATGATCGTATGATAATTGAAAAGTGTTGAATTATTGTGGCAAATGCAGATATTGCTCATTATGAGCAATTTCTCCTTTTGCCACAATGATTTCAATGATGTTTACTCTGACAGACTTTAAAATCATCAAGTACAAAACATAGATAATCTCTATAAATGATAGTAAGATAATTGAAAAAGAGTTGAAATTATTGTTGCAAATTGGGCAATTGAAAATCAAAGCTGTCGGATTACAAACGCACAATCTCGAGTTGACGAAACTGATGTGAACTCGTGTCGTGATTAGCATTCAGAAAATCAAGTAAACGCATTTCTATGTACACGTAATCCGAAAGACTGACAATAGTTGCAGCAACTTTTGAAAACATTGTGACAAAAAGAGAAATTGATCACGAGGAATTTATCCTTTTGCTAAAATGTTTTCTACTTTATGTCCATAAATTATACCTTCATTTAGCAAGATGTTCCAATTTTTAGCTCTACTGGCCAAAGGCCAGAAGGGCTTATGTCGTGGCGATTTGTCCGTCGTGCGTCCGTCCGTCCGTAAACAATTTCTTGTTAACACGATACAGTCTTCACTTTTGATTGTATCTCAACCAAACTTATACAGTAGTTAGATATCCATGAGAGCTCGGTTCCTTTCGAAAACCAGCCAGATCCGCCCATGCATGACTGGATTATGGCCCTTGAAATGGTCAAAATGCTATAAAAGAGCTTGTTAACACGATACAGTCTTCACTTTTGATTGTATCTCAACCAAACTTATACAGTAGTTAGATATTCATAAGAGCTCGGTTCCTTTCGAAAACCAGCCAGATCCGCCCATGCATGACTGGATTATGGCCCTTGAAATGGTCAAAATTGCTATAAAAGAGCTTGTTAACACGATACAGTCTTTACTTTTGATTGTATCTCAACCAAACTTATACAGTAGTTAGATATCCTTGAGAGCTCGGTTCCTTTCGAAAACCAGCCAGATCCGCTCATGCATGACTGGATTATGGCCCTTGAAATGGTCAAAATTGCTATAAAAGAGCTTGTTAACACGATACAGTCTTCACTTTTGATTGTATCTCAACCAAACTTATACAGTAGTTAGATATCCACGAGAGCTCGGTTCCTTTCGTAAACCAGTCAGATCCGCCCATGCAAGACTGGATTATGGCCCTTGAAATTGTTCAAATTGCTATAATTGAGCATGTGAACACAATAGAGGCTCTATTTACTATCTGATCTTCACCAAACTTAGATAGTAGTTAAATATTGATGAGAGCTTGGTTCCTTTTGAAAACCAGCCAGATCCGCCAAGACTGGATTATGGCCCATGAAATTGTAAAAATTGCTATAATACAGCACAAAAGAGCCTCCATTTACTATCCGATCTTCACCATACATACATGCTCTGGATTGAAAATGACCAAAGAACCATACCAGTAGAGCATAGGCCCTCATGGGCCTCTTGTTACTTAATGTGCTACGTATAAGGGAAAGGCTTAACATAGGAACTAGTTTCAATTTTTTTGAAAACGTTAAACCAGTGCTTGAAAATTTACTTGAATTTATTTCTCAAACTGTAAATTTACCAGTTGATATAAGAGTTGAAATGCTGTCTACATTTACAGTGATAAGTTAAATACAGTTCAGTTAATCCGATCACACTTTGTTTGTAAGAAACAGAAGATTTCATTTCATTTAAGTATTCTGGATGTTCACATCGCATCCGTGATAAAACATGTTGTTGGCTAGGCAAAATACACCGATATCGTGTTTACCGCGATATTCATGAAATGTTGAACTGCAACAGCGAAAAAGAACGAAATTGATCTTGAAACAGATATTTCTGTGGTTTAAATCTTTTCATGTCTGCATTTTGCGATGACAATTGTACTCAAAGCTAACTTTGAATCCAGTATGTACTGAACATGAAAGTCAGATTATTAAAAGCAAAGGAAATGAAAAATGTATGTGAAATTGCGATAAAAATGAAAATCTATAAATAGACTATTGATGAATGGTACTGTCTTTTATTTTAGCTCTTAACTTGATTCGGGAACCAGAGTCGCTGCGTGGCCGCTTACGACATATACACACTAGACCAAATTGAGATCGGTTTAAAACGCGTTGGTGAATACGGATTAAATCTAAAACGTGGACTAAATATTAAGATTTAGATTTAGACAAATATCTAAATTGAAAAGTTTAGTGAATACGGGACGAGGCTTCTTCGTCTAATTACTGCGTAATATATCATAGCATGTCATTTTAAGGAACCAGACTACATTTACAAATTCAATAGAAGGGTTCTCTATTTTACTGTCTAGAGTAGATACAGTATGAATTTCGCTTAAATAAAAATGTACATACATTCAATTAATATACTGGCCTTTGTCTTTTGTTTTTAATTTGTAAAACTCACACATGTATATAGAGTGTAAAAGGGATGTTTTAAAAGTCAATACCTTAAATTAATGTACTTAGAAAGGACAAAGAGAAATCAAGATATGTGGTCACGCTGGCAGGTCTAAATATTCTCCTTGACCGAAAATTAAAAGCATCCCTACAGGAAGCCGCCTCCTGGTGGCTTCCAATGATGTTCTCCAAAACATTGGGAGTTTTGTGAGAATTTACCCTTTCCCTCATACCACAATTCTGCAGCAGACCACTTTGAACATATTTTGTCAAAAAATAGAATATCTCTATAATTAAATGGATGACCTATGACTAAAAGTGGAAAACATTGTGGCAAAAGGAGAAATTGCTCGTTTTGAGCAATTTCTTCTTTTGTCGCCATGTTTTTAAAAAACTGTCTGCATGCTGCAGAGGCGTCAGAAAGCATCAATATGAGGGAAAGGGTTAACCATTTTCCTAATATGGATGCTTTTTGAAGCCTCTGCATCATACGACTTTTGAAAACATTGTGGCAAATGGAGATATTGCTCATGATTAGCAATTCCTCCTTTTTGTCAGAATGTTTTCAACTTAATTCAATAATAACTCCTTCATTTAACCCTTTTCAAAAAGTTGTCATTATCAGTGTCTGTCTATTGGAGCTGTCATTGTCAGATAAAAGGGGCACATCTCTTCTCCCATTTGCAAGATCAATCCCTGTTCTCCTAGCATCTACTTTTGTTCTAAGGGATCGACTATAACTATCATATCAGGACAGTTAACCCTTTCCCTCATATAACAATTCTGCAGCAGACGACTTTGATCATATTTTGTCAAAACATAGAAAATCTCCATAATTGAATGGATAACCTATGACAAAAAGTGGAAAACATTGTGGCAAAAGGAGAAATTGCACGTTTTGTGCAATTTCTTCTTTTGTCACTATGTTTTCAAAAAGCCGTCTGCTGCAGAGGCTTCAGAAAACGTCTATATGAGGGAAAGGGTTAAAGAGATTTTTTCCTGTGTTTGTATCGATGTGAACAAAGTTGTCTGTTGAAGATTTGTTGTATGAGGGAAAGGGTTAAGCAATTCCCTGTTATCGCATATTTAGACTTTTATGCTTGATAACGGAAGAGGACATATATTTCACATTTGAAAATCTTGAATTACAAATTTTCATATAGAATTTAGAAGAGGGTATTTGGTAATGGACTTTTTTTGGTGTGTTCTTCTCCTTTTAATAGATGGAACATTAATTATAATTTTGTTAATTAATTTGGGAAGAGATTCAAGTTAAATAATCTTTTAAAAACTGTTTTGTTTACTGTGTATAGTATAGTAGAAAATTAGTTAACATATTTACAAGAAATTCTTTGTTGTCAATACTACATATAATCAATGATATTCGGGATGATGATAACCAGCTTAACATGTCTTAACCCTTTCCCACTTGCAATAAATCTGCAGCAGACATCTTGGGAAAAATCTAAGCAAATATTTTGATTAAATCTATAAACAAAAGTATAATTATTATTATACTGAGTGGAAAACATCATGGTAAATGGAGTACTTGCTCAATATGAGCAATTTCTCCTTTTGCCACTATTTTTTTCAAAAGTCTTCTGCTGCAGATACGTCATAATGCGTTTTCAAGTGGGAAAGGGTTAACAATGTCCTCCAAATGTATAATCAGTCTTAGGTTATATCAATATGGTAATAAGCTCTTTCAGTTCTGCTGATTTAACCCTTTCCCTCATATAGACCCTTCCTGACGCCTCTGCTGCAGACGGCTTTTTGAAAACATAGTGACAAAAGAAGAAATTGCTCAAAACAAGCAATTTCTCTTTTAGTCATAGGTTATCCAGGTTATCCATTCAATTATAGAGATTTTCCATTTTTTTACAAAATATGTTCAAAGTCGTTCGCTGCAGAATTGTCGTATGGGGGAAAGGGTTAACCCATTTCAAAATTAATTCTACCCTACTATGGATCGAACACAGGACCTCTTGACCTATTGGTGAATATTCATGACGCTACAAAAAGCTAGCTCAGTAGAAAGTAGAAGTATCCCTTCATACAAGCAGCTTAAGTTAATCATACAATTTATTAAACAGACATGTTTAAAAATCAAGGAAATTCTTTGAAAAGTTCTGTAATTGACATAATTTATCAAACAATAGGGAAATGTTCAATTTTATCAATCAAAATGAGAAAAAAGCAATTCAGTTTTTAATGCAATCTAAAATTTGAATTGACTCTATTTTAATGTTATGTTTTTCACCGTCCTATTTTGCAAGTTTAGACCTGCTTAACCATTCCCACATGCAGACGCTTCGGTAGCAGACGACTTTTGAAAACGTTGGGACGAAAGGAGAATAACTCAAAACAAGCAATTTCTCCTTTTGCCACAACGTTACCAACTTGCCTACAGTCAAAGAGATTTTCCATATCTTTGAGTAGACATTTTGAAAGTCGTCTGCTGCAGATGTTCTGTATGTGGGAAAGAGTTAACCCTTTCCCTCATTCAACAATTATGCAGCAGGCGACTTTGAACATATTTTGTCAAAACATAGAAAATCTCTATAATTGAATGGATAACCTATGACAAAAAGTGGAAAACATTGTGGCAAAAGGAGAAATTGCACGTTCTGTGCAATTTCTTCTTTTGTCACTATGTTTTCAAAAAGCCGTCTGCTGCAGAGGCATCAGAAAGCGTCTATATGAGGGAAAGGGTTAAATTAGTTGTATACCCATCATATATACCCACCATTTCCATCAATAAATCTACAGCAGACGACTTTGAATTTCCTTTTTTAGAAATGTAGAAATGTCGAAAATCTCTGAATGAAAGTGAAGAGCAATTTCTCCTTTTGTCGCAATGTTTACAAAAGTCGTCTGCTGCAGAGGCATCAAAATGCATCTGTAATAGGGAAAAGTTTTAACACTTCTCTGAAAAAGATGACTTGACACCTTTTTGGGGCTGTAACTTTTGAAAAGTCATTAGAAAAAGGAGAAATTACGTCAATTGAGCAAGTTTGCATGTCGTCGCCATGTCCCCTACTCAAAGTTTAACCTGTGATTCACTATAATCGCCATTTCAATCAATCTTTGAGACTTGGCAAACATCAAGGATCCGGAGCAACCTGTACATCCATGCAGTTTGATCTGGCTCTTCTCTGTTGGTCATCTAGTCATACAATCATCATACAAAGCAGCTGGAAAAAAGTTATGACCAAATAACGGGTCATGCAATTTGATAATAATTCCATGATTCTGAATCCTTTTCAAAATATAGACCTATTCTGACGGCTCTGCAGTCGACAACTTTCTAAAACATTATCACAAAAGACAAAATTAATCATGATGAGCAATTTCTCGCTTTGCCAGAATGTTTTTTCAAATCTATTCAATAACCTTATTTTTGCCGATATTTTTCAAAGTTTTCTGTTTCAGATTCGTTGTATGTGGGTTACTTATATTTAATTAAGGGTGTAATTATTTTATGTAGATTCTGAAACATTGAAGCAAAAGGAGAAATTGCCCCAATTTTATTAGCAATTTCTACTTTTGCCACAATGTTTTTACAGCTAATCTGCTTCAGATGCATGTGTCTACATGTTTGAAAAACCAAGGTTTTCTAAGCTCAAGCGATGGAATTATGAAAATTGTGACAAAAGAAGAGTATGTTGGTACAATGCACAATGTTTTCAACTTTAATTAAATAAAGAAAATTTCTTATATAAGGATTTTACCATACTTTTGACAAAAGTTTTTCCAAGTTGTTTGCTGTTGATTTGTTGTATTTTGGAAAAGGTTTACTTTATAGTATATATGAACAATTTATGCATTCTTTTCAGTTATGCATTCAATTTGGGTTAAATTTTTAGTAAATGGTATTTGATTTGTAGTTAATAAATGGTACCATTTTCTCTTTCAATTAATGATTGTTTATGATTTTAGAAATCCTCCCCCAATGTTACGTAAGCGAGCCAAATCTGACGGCAAACTTCTCTCAAATGTTAAGTAAGTTTTAGTCACTACAAACTTGTAACCGTAAACATATTTCTGGAAAAAAAAAGGGAGTGCATAATTTTTATAACTACATCTCGTATTAAAATCAATCTATGGGAAAACTATAAGATTGGGCAAATAATGGAAAACCTCGCATTTGCCACAATGTTAACAGAAGTTGCCTGCTGCAGATGTGTCTGCATGTGGGAAAGGGCTTATGAGAATAATCAATGTTGGAACAGAAGAAACTGCTCATGATAGGCAATTTCTTGTTTTGCTATTACCAGAGCACATAATGCTAAAGGGGAGCCATTGTGTCTGTCTTTCATTGCCATGTATTATTGTCAATACATGTAGTTCTATAATCAACATCTCTAAACCAAAAGGCTTAAAACAACCCATTGTCAATTAAGAATTGTTCTTAATGTGAACTTCTAAAAAAGCAGTTCAACCCATATTGATTGGTTGAAAAACACGGCCAACAGGCAGAATAAAAAAGTAGGTTAAAAAAAGAAACCACTTTAAAAACCACCTTTTCTGCTCCGAAAATGTTTGTTTGATTTCCAGATAAATTGGTGGATAAGTTCTGAAACTTGGCAGGGGTTTAAATGACAACTTATCCTCCTGAAAGCTCTTATCTGATTCCAACCTAAGTTAGCAGAAATGTTCCTCGGATAATCTCCACTAAAATTGTTCAAGCCACTTTTGTTTTGTGAAATACATAGCTGTTAAAAATAGGAGTGAAATGACAAAACATTCAAAGCCCTCGTCTAATCTCTTGATAATTTGGCACATATGTTCCTGAGGTTGCCCTCTACAATGCGCATTCAAATTATTTTGATAGGTAAAGCAACATGACTTCTGAGGGTTTGGACATGTTGTTCTTATAATTATAGCAGATTCACTTTAAGTGGGAAAGTATGAAGCGTGATCAGAACAATTTAGTGTCTGGTAAATATTGATTATGTCTTAAAAGCCTCATTCTCATGTTAGGGATCGAGGACCTCATGGCCCTCTTGTTAGCTCACCTGAGCATGAAGTGCTCAAGGTGAGTTATTGTGATCGCCCTTTGTCTGGTATCCATACAAAAACATCTTGACCTCTGTAACCAGTGGGTAAATTGGGATGAAACTTCACAGAAAGTATCTTCACTAGAAGCTCACCAAAATTCCTTCAAATGTTTTTGGGTTCCGATAACACCCTAAAGAAGAAAAAACACTTAAATTCTTCTCGTCCCAAACTGGTAAGCAAATTTTCAAATAATTTTGTAGAAATCTTTCTTGGATGACCCTCTAAAAGATTCCTTCAAGCCATTTTGATTGGTTAAAAAAGATGGCATTGAGGGGTGCAAGGCTGTATTGCCTTTTATGGTTATAATGAAAACTTAAAAATTCTTCTACTCCAAAAGTATCTGACTGATTTTCAAAAAAAAATTGTAGTAATGTTCTTTTGGTAACCCTCTATCAGACTCATTCAAGCCATTTTGATTGGTGGAAAAACATGGCCGCAAGGGAGTGGGGCTATTTTGACTTAATATATATGGCTATAGTGAAAACATTAAAAATCTTCTCCTCAAAAAATATCTGGCCGATTTACAAATAGTTTGTAGACATGTTCCATGGGTGACCCTCTACCCGATTCCATGTTGATTGGTCAAAAGTTTTTGTCACAAGGGGCTGGGGCTGTTTTACCCCTTAAGCCCAGAGTGTAAGATTCAGAAAGTTATCTCCTAGGAGACCTTCTATCAGTTTCCTCGAGTCATATTAATTTGGGGAAAAGACAGAGAACATAGGGTTAGGTTATTTCACCTCGTGGTAGTGAACCTATATACTGGGCCTCTTGTACCTGACCACAAAATGCGTTTTTGGAGTTGACTGTATGGTTGGCATGACAAATCACATTGCATAACTAAGGTGAGCATTCCAGGACCATCATGGCCCTCTTGTTAAAGATATTTTGGAGTTGATGAACTGTATTGATTATCTTCCATATATTTATCCTTTCCTTAATACAGATGACATTTAACTCCTTTGCAGCAGATAACTTTTTGAAATCATTGTGGAAAGATTAAGAATGCTCATAACAGGCAATTGTTCCTTCCCCCACAATGATGTCAACTCTGTATAAAAATAATACTTCCATTTTTTCTTCCTTATAAGTATTAAAGCATATTGAAAATGCTAACTATAAGAATTATGCTCTCCATCTAAATATTAGGGCCTGTATTCACACATTTATTAAATATTCTAAGTAATTAATGAGTTCAAAACAAGCGTAGCATTCAAAATAGGAAAGCTGATGTACTGATGCTCTGTATTATGCTTAAAAGTAGATTAAGAATTAGATAACCAACTTCTCAGTAGAGGGTTGTTGAATGCAGGCCCTTAAAGTAACCAATGTTAATTTGCTTTCAATGCTTTCAATGCTTTCTGATGTACCAACCTTCAATACTTTTCAACCAGTGAATATCCTTTTCTGCTTGCATACTCACGCAGTCTTGATAAGGATCTTTTTTGTTAACAATTTTAGTTGTACAAAAATCCTGGTGCATCAGATATCCCTTTCCCACTTGCAGACACATTTAACGCATCTGAAGCAGACTTCTTTGAAAACATTGTTGCAAAAGGAAAAATTGCTCATAATGATCTTTACAAAGTTGTCTGCTCCAGATTTGTTGCATGTTGGAAAAGGTTATACAAAAACAACAATGAGTACATGTATACAATTTGTTCGTAATTACCATTGATTTCAAAACCTCTAAAGGTTTGTTTTTGTCTGACTGGGTTCATTTTTCTTGTAACACCTATGTATTTATATAAACATTGTGAAAAGATAGTCGTTTAACCTCACTAAATATTTTTTTTACTGGATTAGTAATAATTTTAAAAGATAGTAGTTTAACCTCAATAAATATTTTCCTACTGAATTAGTAATATTTTTTAAAAGATAAAAGTTTAACCTCACTAAATATTTTCTTACTGAATTAGTAATATTTTTTAAAAGATAGTAGTTTAACCTCACTAAATATTCTGTTGACTCTCTGTCCGTCGTCCGTCTTTAACTTTCAGCTTTAACCCTTTCCCTCATACGACAATTCTGCAGCAGACGACTTTGAACGTATTTTGTCAAAACATGGAAAAACTCCATAATTGAATGGATAACCTGCCGTCTGCTGCAGAGGCGTCAGAAAGTGTCTATATGAGGGAAAGGGTTAAACATCCTCTCCTCCTAAACAACAGTAACAATTTCCACAAAACATCACAGGAATATATGATCCTTTGGTGGTCCTCTTTCAAAATTGTTCAAAGACATACTTTCTGTGTAAAAATCCTTTTCCTCCATAATCTACTTGTCCGATTGCAAGATAATCTGGTAGAAATTTTCCTTGAGTACTTTGACCCTCTACAAAAACTGTTGAAGCCAAATTGATTTCGTTGAAAAAACATGGCAGCAAGGCGGCATCAGGAAATGCACAAAATGACAAAACTTTATAATTCCAATCATATTAAAGTTCTTGTTAGATTTCAAAATACAAATGGCCTTTACTAATAAGCTATTTCTTTAACAGCTGTCAATCCAGAGGTTGTGAGTTCGAATCTCGGCTCGGCCAACTTTCGTTCCGACGATTGACAAAGGTCAATGCGACATGCGTCATTCGTCTTCCACCAATGGGCTAAGTCTATGTGGAAAAGCAGCCAGTTGCTTGGGAAGATTGTTGTGTGGAGTACTGGTGTGAGAAAACCAGGAAATGCATGAGTAGGTGAACTGGCCGCCGTGATATAGCTGAGAAATTGTTAAAAACGGCGTTAAACCCCAATCAATCAATCAATCAATTTCTTTAACAGTGTTCACCCCTTGCAGTTTCATTTCGAGGGCTTGGTGTGAAACGGTTGTAACTAAAAACCATTTTGAAAACACTGGTTATGGGGCAATTTTGACCCCTTTGTAAACAATGGAAATTTAGGTGCCATTGCTCAGAATGAGCAATGGCACCTAAATTTCCATTGTTTACCAAGAAAAATTATTTAATGATTATAAAGACTTTATGGCCAGGTGATTAACCTTGGTAAAAAATATCAATTTTTGTTACAACCATTTCACGCCAAGCCCTCGATTTGCTCTCTTGATTAAATTTTTCCCAGAGATTTGCAGTTAAATATTTGCTACTAATTTACTTTCACTCAGGTGATCGATTTAGGGCCATCTTGGCCCTCTTGTTTAAAAGAGTCGTTTAACCTCACTAAATATTTTTTTTAATGAATTTGTAATATTAGTTATAATTTATTTTCAAAAGGCATCTGATTCTAAGATGTGAGAACAGTCTCAAGAACTTGCATAGTTGTAACAATATAATCAATTTGCACTAAGAATTGTATTGTCTAAATTATTTTGTTCGAGTGAAAATGTTTTATGTAGTACATAACCCTAGGCTGCCATGTAACATGAATAATACCAATAATTGATGTTTTTGTGTCACCCTGCGTAGCATGGTAGGCACTTAGGGATTACTTTTTCTTTTGTCCGGCGTCTGTCCGTCTGTCTGTCACACTTTTTCGTTACACTTTCAATGAGCAGGTGCAGGTGACACACGTGCTCCACGGAGCACTCCATTCTAGTTCTTTTATATACTAGAATAGCCATTGAGTGTTTCAGTTGAAATCTTCCATGGATTACAAATTCCAAGACGTCTTATAGTTTTGATTTCAATGCTGTTTAACAACCCTTTCCCGAATACAACAAGTCTGCAGCAGACGACTTTGAAAACATCCAGGCACAACCCCTGAAAACAACTTAAAATGTAGGTACTATTACTGTAAAAAGTTGAAAACATTGTGACAAAAGAAGAAATTGCTCGTTTTGAGCAATTTCTACTTTTGTCACAATGTTTTCAAAAGCCGTCTGCTGCAGAGGCGTCAGAAATCATCTACAAGTGGAAAAGGGTTACACTATTCCATTAAATCTTCATATATTTTAGATTATAGTAAAAGCACTAAATGTGAATATACTAGTAAATGAATTTCCTTGATACGCCATCAATTCTGGTTGTGTGAAAAACATCCACTTGTTACAGTAATCTGCCTATCAGCATCGATAAAGTACATTTCCTGTTTTGATTCAAGCCACAGTAACAATGCAGGCTGTCGTCAATCCAAGGGTTGTGAGTTTGAACCCCAGCTTAGCCGGCGTTCTTTAATCCAATGTTGGACAAAAAGCCAATGAGACGATGTGTCATTTGTTTTCTGCAGTTTGCCATCTGTGTACACTGATCAACCAATTGCTAATTTTGTCACAATGTTTTCAAAAGTCGTCTGCTGCAGAGGCGCCAGGAAGCATTTATACATGTGAAAGGGATAAAACTCTTTCCTAGAAACATACAGCATGAGATTTCACTTTTGGAAACATTTTGGGACAAGAGCATTTGAACCCTTTCCCTCATATAGATGCTTTCTGACGCCTTTGCAGCAGACGGCTATTTGAAAACATAGTGACAAAAGAAGAAATTTTTTCAAAACAAGCAATTTCTCCTTTTGCCACAATGTTTTCCACTTTTAGTTATCCATTCAATTAAAAAGATATTCTATTTTTTGACAAATTATGTTCAAAGTCGTCTGCTTCAGATTTGTTGTATGAGGGAAAGGGTTAAGATGAACTTCTCTTTAATCTACAATGTTTTTCTACTCTGTAGCATAATATTACATACAATTGTCCTGACTTTATTTTATTTTTTCTGAGATGTTTTCAGTGTTTTCAATGCAGGCACCACTTAAAAATAGCATATCAGGTAAACAGTTCAATACAGATCGATTGTTATCTAAGTCCAATTGAAAGAGAAAAAAAACACAGTGATATTCACATCATAAATGTCATCTTATTAGTTACCATGCCTACGCAATGAAAAAATTGCCTACAAGAAAGTTTCTGGTTTGTTTGATATCATCAAAGAATGAACATAATTGTTGAATGTTTGTAATTATCTTTGTGTGCCTATATGATGTGGTGTATATGATTTTAATTTATTATTTTAATATATCGTTCTCAGATACAGATGATTTTTAATGATATGGTAGGAAAAGCAGAAATTGCTTCTTTTATTACAATCTTGTTTAATGGTATCAAAAGTAAACTTTATATTTACAAGATGTTAAAAATAATTTGTCCAGACAACAACAATTTGTTTATCTTGTACCAGGATACAAGTCGTAGTCAAGATGTCACTACAGCAAAAGAAGAAATTGCTCATAATGAGCATTTTCTCCTTTTGCAACAATGTTTTTGTTTTTACTCATTAATTGTTTATTCATTTAAAAAGAGTTTCCATATGTTTGACTTAATGTTTTCATTGTCGTCTTCTGCAGATGTGTTGTATGTTCATACGACAATTCTGCAGTAGACGACTTTGTACGTATTTTGTCAAAAATAGAAAAATCTCCATAATTTAATGGATAACTTATGACAAAAAGTGAAAAACATCGTGGCAAAAGGAGAAATTGCATGTTTTGTGCAATTTCTTCTTTTGTCACTATGTTTTCAAAAAGCCGTCTGCTGCAGAAGCGTCAGAAAGCGTATGTATGTGGGAAAGGGTTAATGGAATATATCATCTAATTGCACACTTGTATAGTTTGCGTTTAGTCATAGCTGTCCTGCGGAGGCTTCCTGGATGACCATTTACCAAATACAGACACATTCTGATGCCTCTTAAGCAGACGACTTTTGAAAACATTGATTGCTCATCTCCTTTTACCACGATGTTGTCACCTATTCAATCATTTTACTCTCATTTATAGGGATTTTGCACAATTGTGCAAAGATGTTTTCAAAGTTTCTTCTCTCCATGATACAGATAACTTAAGACGCCTTTTGTAACTGATAATCTTTTTTTATTATATATTTTTGGAAAAGGAGCATTGCTCTTTTTAAGCAAATTTCTCCTTTTCAAATGTTTTCTCCTTTTATCCCTAACATGTATTATCATTTAAATAGTGTATTTTATTTAATTAAATTAATTAAATATTTTTCTAGTAAAGAATGATGTAGATATAGTTATAATTTTCTCAATGAATTAATTTAACCAGTTTAACCCTTGCCCACATACACCCAACCTGCAGCAGACGGCTTTGAAAATGTCTTCTAAAAAATATGGAAAATCTCTATTATTGTAGGTATAATTCGTGAAAAAATGTTGAAAACATTTTGGCAAACGGAGTAATTGCTCAAAACGAGCAATTTCTCCTTTTGTCACAATGTTTTCAAAAGTCGTCTGCTTCAGATGTGTCAAAATGCGTCTACAGGTGGGAAAGGGTTAATTAAAAGAAGGCGATACCTATTTTCTAATGATGAACTATTATAACTACAGGCGTGTGTTATATAGAGGGTATGTTAATGTTTTAATATTCTTGCTTGCCATTGCCCCCCCTTGTATGCGTCCTATTAACAACATCTGATCTCTGTGGAATATTTAATATCTTAGATACAGTTAACCCATTCCCACATACAACAACTATGCAGAAGATGACTTTGGAAATAAGTTTCCAAAAATCTCTAAAAATTGATGTTTTATTATATAAAATAGTTGAAGACATTGTGACAATAGGAGAAAATTGTCCATTGAGCAACTTCTTTATTTGTCACATTGTTTTCAAAAGTTGTTTGCTGCATATGGGAAAGAGTTTTAGATTGGGAATAATTATTAACCTCCCAGATAGTGGTCCAGATTGTAAGTAAACAATAATAATCTTGAAGAAGAAGTTTCTTGGTGCGAAACAGGACTTTTTAGTCATAATAAATCTGCTGAATTAGCAGATTGAAAAAAGCTCCATCTTTGATTCAATCTGGGTTTTTTCACTTAACCCTTTCCCTCATACGACAATTCTGCAGCAGACGACTTTGAACATATGTTGTCACAAATGGAAAAATCCCTATAATTGAATGGATAACCTATGACTAAAAGTGGAAAACATTGTGGCAAAAGGAGAAATTGCTCGTTTTGACCAATTTCTTCTTTTGTCACTGTTTTCAAAAAGCCTTTTGCTGCAGAGGCGTCAGAAAAAAAAAGACTTCTAATGCTTCCATACTCGATCCTTTCCCACATGCAGACGTATTCCGACAAATCTGCTGCAGACAACTTTTGAAAACATTGTGGCAAAATGATGAGCTGATTTGTTGTATTTGGGAAAGGGGCATGCATGAATTCAGTTGATAAAAGTTGAGAAAGTAAATTAGATGGCATTCCTTTTTAACCCTTTCCTTCATATAAAAGTGGAAAACATTGTGGCAAAAGGAGAAATTGCTCGTTTTGAGCAATTTCTTCTTTTGTCACTATGTTTTCAAATAGCCGTCTGCTGCAATGTCTCCTTTTGCCACAATGTTTTCCACTTTTAGTCATAGGTTATCAATTCAATTATAGAGACTTTCTATTTTTTGACAAAATATGTTCAAAGTCGCATGCTGCAGAATTGTTGTATGTGGGAAAGGGTTAAACTTTAGTTATAGCTGCATGTAACCTTATACCATTGGAATGTGAATGGAGCTGAATATAATAGCTTATAAGCTGAACTGTTTTTTCGAAGAGGGGTGGTTTTGTGATACCCTTGGCGTCATCGTCGTTGACAAAAAAAAGACGGGGTATACTGTTATACCGTTGGCATTGTCATTAACTGTGGTGGCGTCACGAAACTTTAACCTTGCCTCATAACTCAAAAAACATTCAACATTTTCAAATGAAACTTGGTGCACTTGTTCTTAGGAATGATACACATGTCTATACCAAGTCACATATATAAGGCTTTAATAATTATTCAGTAATGCCCCTTTTTAGCTCACCTAAGCACAAAGAGTTTTTGTGATCACTCACCGTCCGGCGTTCGTCATCGTCGTCTGTTAACAATTTCCTACAAATGACTTCTCCTACTAAACCAATGGACATATTTCAAAATAACTTCACAGGAATGGTCCTTAGGTGGTCCCCTTTCAAAGTTGTTCAAAGAATTTAATTCCAAGTAGAAGTTTGGTTACTGCAGCATCAGAAAAGGGGAAAATTGCCAAATCTTAAAAAATCTTGTCCAAAAGTACTGGCCCGATTTGAAAATTATTTTGCACAAATGTTCCTTGGGGTACCCTCTACCAAGATTGTTCAAATATTTCCAATCCGTTGAAAAACATGGCCGCCAGGGGGCAGAGCTTATTTTCCTTATATGTGTATTGTTAAAACTTTAAAAATCTTCTTGTCCAAAAGTACTGGCCCGATTTGAAAATTATTTTGCACAAATGTTCCTTGGTGCACCCTTTACCAAGATTGTTCAAATATTTCCGATCCCTTAAAAAACATGGCCACCAGGGGGCGGAGCTTGTCCTTATATGTTCATTGTAAAATCTTTAAAAATCTTCTTGTCCAAAAGTACTGGCCCAATTTAAAGATAATTTGGCACAAGTGTTCCTTGGGGGACCTTCTACCAAGATTGTTCAAATTAATCTGATCCATTGAAAAACTTGGCCGCCAGGGGCGGGGCTTAGTTTCCTAATATGTGCATTGTAATATCTTTAAATATCTTCTTATCCAAAAGCACCTGCCTGATTTAAAAATTATTTGGCTTAAATGTTCCTTGGCTGACCTTCTACCAAGGTTGTTCAAATAAATCCGATCCGTTGAAAAACATAGCCACAGGGAGGGTTGCTTGTTTTCCTTATATGTATAGAGTATAAAACTTTGAAAACTATTGAAGTTTTATTAAATCAGGTGAGTGATATAGGGCCATCATGGCCCTCTTGTTTCGTTTTAGTACAGGTCATTTATGGGGTTTTATTTAAAGAGAGTTTCACAAAGTATAACAATAATACGATAGCAAAATAAACAATGTCCAATCTCAATTTGGCTAGATCTATCAGCTTTCAGCAGCTCTCGTCATTTTTATGCAAGAGGCTTCGGTGTAGGACTTTGCTATTGATCTGTCCAAGCTGATTTCCGTTCATTTACCTTAAAATGGATGCAGATATTTAAATTTTGGTCAAAGCGTATTGTGTTCGACTTAGCTATCAATCTGTCATGTCTGATTTCCTATCATTTACTTTGGAATGGATACAGATGTTTACATGAGTTACGGTGGGTGTCTGAAGAGTTATTGCCCTTGGATGTATAGTTATTATATCCTGCTGGAATGGCATTTGTGTCCTTCTGACACTTTATTGTTTGCTTCTATAACACTTTTACTATTTGCTATGCTATCCCTTTTCCATAAATGGACGCCCGTGCAGCAGACAACTTTAGAAAACATTGTAACAAAAGGGGAAATTGCTCATAACAAGCAATTTCTCTTTACCATTATGTTTTCAACTTTTTTCTGTAAATATACCTTCATGTATAGAGATTTTCCCGTTTTTTTTCCAACATGTTTTTAAAATCTGCTGCAGGTTTTCTGTATGTGGGAAAGGGTTATACTATTTTCATATAATGTGATCATTTACAGCCATTACGATTCCAGAAATACTGGAATATTTCGTAAAAATATTCAGTTTCAGACTTACACTATGAGGATTTATAATTGGAGAAAAAAAATAAGGATGTGGCATTATTTTTATTGCTATTTGCAGGATTTTAGGAAACAAATTTATTCCCATGTGTATATTGTATACTTATTTAATCAAAAATGAATTAATGTTATGCATAGCTTTAGATCTTTGAAAACAAATGTATTGTATGTCCTCACATATCTCTTCTTCTTTTCTATAAATGTGTCAACTGGTACATGTACTGACTTATATGAGCATTTAGTATATTTTTTTCCCACGTACATCAATTCTGAAGCAGTTGACTTTAACCCTTTACCTCATATAGAAGCTTTCTGACGCTTCTGCAGCAGACTGCTTTTTGAAAACATAGTGACAAAAGAAGAAATTGCACAAAACGTGCAATTTCTCCTTTTGACACAATGTTTTCCACTTTTTGTCATAGGTTATCCATTCAATTATGGAGATTTTCTATGTTCTGACAAAATACGTTCAAAGTCGTCTGCTGCAGATTTGTCTTATGAGGGAAAGGGTTAAAAACATCTAGACAAAAATATGGAAAACCTCAATCAATGAATTTAGAACTATTGAATAGAGTTGAAAACATTGTGGCAAAATGAGAACTTGTTTAATTGTTATGAGCATGTTTTTCTTTTGCCATAATGTTTTCAAAAACTGTCTGCTGCAGAGGCTGAAAGAGTATGTATGTGGGAAATTGTAAAATAGATTTCCATTTAGTGCATTTTGTTCTTTCTCTGTTTGAAGGGATTCTGAGACCATAACTGAGATGGCATACCGCAGGTATTGTTTTCCCACCCTGTTACAAGCATGTATACTTCCTGTACCCCATAATGCATCACTGTTGTAGTCTATAATGCAATTCTACTGTATCCAATCTGTCCGCTTATCATTAATGAAACCTTTTTTCCAATTTGATAGAAGTTTTACGTTTTTTTATTGGCTGAATTGCATCACATATGCGGCCAATGGATTGACGCTGACTGTCCACTGGCTGTCCTATTAATAGATCAGATATGCAAATTCGATGCAATATTTTAGCCAATGAAAAGAAAATTGATACGTTCTTTTTAGAATGCTGTCTGCATCACAAATAAATGCCATGTGATGCATGAGAACCAAGTAGTTTTTGACGATAATTTGTTGGTTTTGTTTGAGATGCATGACGATGGGCATGGCTATAAATACAATCTCTGATCTATGTTTTGTTTTAGAATTTGGTTCAACTTAGATTCATATATCAGATACTATTTATCACAAGTTTTAAGTTCTAATCATTTTTTTAGGATGTTTAATAGTTTAGTGTATATCTATTGCCTGGATTAGAATGTTATAACTACTGATGGAATTAGTACAGTTTATAGCTTATAGTATATAATTCTGCAGACAATGAAGAAAAACTTTAATTAAACATAGTTATCATTCCAAATTTTCAAATGTAGGTAATTTTCCCTAGATGTTTCTAGAGCAGATGGCTTATTAATTACCATAACCGAGGAATGGGTGTAACTGGTTTCTTCTAGTTATCCCTTTTCCACGTACAACAAATCTGCAGCAGACAACTTTGAACAAATCTAAGCAAACATATGAAAAATTATATATATATTTCAGTATAATTATACCCCCTTCAAAGAAGAGGGGGTATATAGGAGTCACTGTCGGGCTGTCGGTCGGAAGCCATACTTTGTCCGGCCTATTTCTTACAAACCATTGGGTGGAATTCAATAAATTTTTACATGCAGCTTCTATACCAAGAGGAGATGTGCATATCCTAAAGGTCTTACAATTGCATGTTAATTTACAGAGTTATGGACCTTTTACTTATTAAGTTATGGTGTAGGTCAAGGTGCTGTTTTGGGGGTATTTATCATCTTCAGTGATATTCTAGTTATTGAATAGGAAAGCTTATTCTGAGCAATTTCTCATTTTGCCACAATGTTTTCAGAAAGCGTCTGTATGTGGGAAAGGGCTATTCAAGTTGCCTCCGATCTAAATATCGAGGGCTTCATGCAAAACGGTTGCAACTACATACTGTTCAAAATGTAGTTACAACCGTTTTGCATGAAACCATCGATATGTGTATGAACTTGCTGCTGTATGTTCCCTCTAAATTAACCCTTTCCCTCATTTCTGCAGCAGACGACTTTGAACGTATTTTGTCAAATCATAGAATATCTCCATAATTGAATGGATTACCTATGACAAAAAGTGGAAAACATTGTGGCAAAAGGAGAAATTGCACGTTTTGTGCAATTTCTTCTTTTGTCACTACGGTATGTTTTCAAAAAGTCGTCTGCTGCAGAGGCGTCAGAAAGCGTCTATATGAGGGAAAGGTTTGAGAACAGGTACAAGTATCTGTCTGTTAGCAGGTCATCCCTTTCCATGATGCTTTTGCAGCAGACAACTTTTGAAAACATTGTGGAAAAGGAAGAAATTACTCATGACAAGCAAATTCTTGTTTTCCCACAATATAAATAACTCACTTTCTTTTTATCTTCATTTTTCTCAGATTTTACGTTTTTTTCTCTTTAGATATCTTATTGGGGAAATAGTTTAAAAGCTCTCTTAACTCTTTCCTACTAACATCTGAATTTCAATGCCTCTGCAGCAGATGACATTTAAAAACATAGGATGGGAAAAAGAGAAACTATCTGTATTACAGTTACACTGGTGTACATTTCATTTTTTCCAGATTTTACAAAATGTTTTTCCTAAAATCTTTTTAAAGCAGTCAGAAAAAGAAATAAATCCAGGAATTTAATGTTAAATATTGATCAAAGCATGAGTAAACATAGATTTATCTTCCTTTCTAGAATCAAGTATGTTACATACACCTTGTACTTTAACCCTTTCCCTCATACGACCATTCTGCAGCAGATGACTTTGCACGTATTTTGTCAAAACATAGAAAATCTCCATAATTGAATGGATAACCTATGACAAAAAGTGGAAAACATCGTGGCAAAAGGAGAAATTGCACGTTTTGTGCAATTTCTTCTTTTGTCACTATGTTTTCAAAAATCTGTCTGCTGCAGAGGCGTCAGAAAGTGTCTATATGAGGGAAAGGGTTAAGGTAATTAATCCTTTCCCACATACAACAATCAGTAGCAGACGAATTTCAGAACATCTATGCATATATATAATTATTGAATAGATCTGAAAACATGTTGTATGGCAAAAGGAGAAGTTGCTCAACATTATGAGCAATTTCTCCTTTTGTCACATTGTTTTCAAAAGTCTTCTGCTGCAGAGGCGGGTATGTGGAAACGGGTTCATTTAATGATGGTTTATAGTTTCTGCAGGACAGTTTTGTGTCAAATTCTTTTGTTTTGTCTTGTAAGTGATCGTAAAAATGTGCATGTTTTTATATTTATTTTGAGATTTTGACTATGTGAGTGAAAGAAATAGTTTTAGAATCTGTAATATGATGTGTAGCCAGTTAGCATTTAATGTTATCATTTCAATGTTGACTGTTGAGCCATTAAAACATTTAAACCATATTTAAAGGAAGTTGTTTTATTCCTACAAATCTGCAGTGGCGAGTTTGAAAACACCAATCTTAAAATATAGCAAATTTCCATAAATAAAACTAAAATGTTCAAAAGTATTTGAAATCATTTTGGCAAGAGTAGAACTTGCTCATTATGACCAATTCATCCTTTAGCAATGCTGTTTAAATCCATTTGGTGGCATTTACCTGTTTGTTAACCGGTTTTGTTTCATTTATATAAAATTGTCCGACATGCTGTTGTACTGTTGTTTCAATGTTACCCCAGTTGATAGAGACCTCACTTGGAAAGCAAGTGGTCCTCATTTGTAGCCCTCATTGCTAGCTGCACAATGTATCTACCTGTGAGTTGTATTTAAAACCTTTTCCACATACAGATACATTTTGATGCACCTGCAGCAGGCTAATTCTAAAAACATTGTGAAAAAAGGAGAAATTGCTCATGATGAGGAATTTCTCCATAATTATGTCACAATGATTTCAACTCTATTTTAAAATAATCATACTTTCGATTACAAAAGTTTCGCCAGTCTTTTGCTGCAGATTTGTTGTATGTGGGAAAGAGTAGATGAATTGATATGTTGTATGTTGTTTCAATGTGAGCATGGTTGTTATTTCAGAGCGTCATCCCCATATTTGTCTGTGGACTCCTGTGGAAGGTATCTTTTCATTTAAAAAATAAACATTTCCTCTCATGTTTATTTATTTTTTCTGGGAATAAAGGTTTAATACATGTACTGGACTATTCTGCATTATGCTGCATGCATGTATTTTAAAGATTAAATATATACTTAGAATAATTAACCCTTTCCCTCATATAGACGCTTTCTGACCCCTCTGCAGCAGACTGCTTTTTGAAAACAAAGTGACAAAAAAGAAATTGCTCAAAACAAGCAATTTCTCCTTTTGCCACAGTTTTCCACTTTTAGTTATAGGTTATCCATTCAATTATAGAGATTTTCTATTTTTTGACAAAATATGTTCGAAGTCGTCTGTTACAGCATTGTCGTATGAGGGAAAGGGTTAATATATGTACTTGTCTATTCTGCATTATGTTGCATGCATGTATGTTAAAGACTAAGTAAATACTTAGAATATTTAACTGGTATTATGATTTGCTTTTCATGAAGCAATGTTTGGCTATGAGTAAATACTTATGTATCAAAATTTTTTAATTGCATTATTAATATCTATAAGGAAATCAGGGTGAGGATTTCAGTCACCTCTGCAGCAGACAACTTTTGAAAACAGAAGATGAAATTGCAAGTTGCCATTTTGCTTGATATTGCTCATTGTATGGTTAGTTAGGTTTGCATGCATGTCATAAGATTGTCTCTTAGGAATAGTCAAGTACACTGACTGTCTCTTAGGAATAGTCAAGTACACTGACTCTCTCTTAGAAGTAGTCAAGTATACTGGCTGTCTCTTAGACATAGTCAAGTACACTGGCTGTCTCTTAGAAATATTCAAGTACACTGACTGTCTCTTAGAAGTAGTCAAGTACACTGGCTGTCTCTTAGAAGTAGTCAAGTACACTGACTGTCTCTTAGGAATAGTCAATTACACTGACTGTCTCTTAGAAGTAGTCAAGTACACTGACTGTCTCTTAGGAATAGTCAATTACACTGACTGTCTCTTAGAAGTAGTCAAGTACACTGACTCTCTCTTAGAAGTAGTCAAGTATACTGGCTGTCTCTTAGACATAGTCAAGTACACTGACTGTCTCTTAGAAGTAGTCAAGTACACTGGCTGTCTATTAGAAATAGTCAAGTACACTGGCTGTCTCTTAGAAGTAGTCAAGTACACTGACTGTCTCTTAGGAATAGTCAATTACACTGACTGTCTCTTAGAAGTAGTCAAGTACACTGACTGTCTCTTAGGAATAGTCAAGTACACTGACTGTCTCTTAGAATAGTCAAGTACACTGGCTGTCTCTTAGAAGTAGTCAAGTACACTGACTGTCTCTTAGAAGTAGTCAAGTACACTGACTGTCTCTTAGAAGTAGTCAAGTACACTGACTCTCTCTTAGGAATAGTCAAGTACACTGGCTGTCTCTTAGGAATAGTCAAGTACACTGACTGTCTCTTAGGAATAGTCAAGTACACTGACTGTCTCTTAGGAATAGTCAAGTACACTGACTGTCTCTTAGGAATAGTCAAGTACACTGGCTGTCTCTTAGAAGTAGTCAAGTACACTGACTGTCTCTTAGAAGTAGTCAAGTACACTGACTGTCTCTTAGAAGTAGTCAAGTACACTGACTCTCTCTTAGGAATAGTCAAGTACACTGGCTGTCTCTTAGAAGTAGTCAAGTACACTGGCTGTCTCTTAGGAATAGTCAAGTACACTGACTGTCTCTTAGAAGTAGTCAAGTACACTGACTGTCTCTTAGAAGTAGTCAAGTACACTGACTCTCTCTTAGGAATAGTCAAGTACACTGGCTGTCTCTTAGGAATAGTCAAGTACACTGACTGTCTCTTAGGAATATTCAAGTACACTGACTGTCTCTTAGGAATAGTCAAGTACACTGACTGTCTCTTAGAAGTAGTCAAGTACACTGACTGTCTCTTAGAAGTAGTCAAGTACAGTGACTGTCTCTTAGAAGTAGTCAAGTACACTGACTGTCTCTTAGAAGTAGTCAAGTACACTGGCTGTCTCTTAGAAGTAGTCAAGTACACTGACTGTCTCTTAGAAGTAGTCAAGTACACTGACTCTCTCTTAGGAATAGTCAAGTACACTGGCTGTCTCTTAGGAATAGTCAAGTACACTGGCTGTGTACACTGACTGTCTCTTAGGAATAGTCAAGTACACTGGCTGTCTATTAGGAATAGTCGAGTACACTGACTCTCTCTTAGGAGTAGTCAAGTACACTGACTGTCTCTTAGGAATAGTCAAGTACACTGACTGTCTCTTAGAAATATTCAAGTACACTGACTGTCTCTTAGAAATATTCAAGTACACTGACTGTCTCTTAGGAATAGTCAAGTACACTGACTGTCTATTAGGAATAGTCGAGTACACTGACTGTGAACAGGGAGCTTTTTCTAGTAGAATATTCTTTTAGCTTGAATCCTTTTCTTTAAATGTCAAAATCTTGCCCTAGGAAAACCAATTTAAGAGTATTTACAAATGTGCAGACAAAGATCTGTCTGTGCTTCCTTGGTGGTTGATCTCAAAGTGCACTGCTTGGCAAACGTTTCTTAAAACCTCTGGCTAATGGGGTAACCCTTTTCCATATACAGACGCTTTCTGATGTCTCTGCAGTAGACAACTTTTAAAAACATTATGAGCTATTTCTCCATTCACCACAATGTTTATAACCCTATTTTAATAATTATACTTCCCTTTATAGAGATCTTCCTCATTTGTATGGGTATATTTTCAAAGTCATCTGCTCTGTAGCAGACGGCTTTTTGAAAACATGTCGACAAAAGAAGACATTGCTCATTTCAACTCTATTCAATTATTGTACTTTCATTTAAAGGTAGTTTTCAAAGTCGTCTGCTGCAGATTTGTTGTATGTGGGAAAGCGTTAAAAGTGTAGAGCCGGGTCAGACTAGCTGGACATAAAGATTTATCTAAACTTGTGCAGGTTCATCTGAACCCTTTCCCACATGTATGGGGAAAGAGTTAACCCTTTCCCTCATATAGACGCTTTCTGACGCCTCTGCAGCAGACGGCTATTTGAAAACATAGTGACAAAAGAAGAAATTGCACAAAACGTGCAATTTCTTCTTTTGACACAATGTTTTCCACTTTAAGTCATAGGTTATTCATTCAATTAGAGAGATTTTTTATGTTTTGACAAAATATGTTCAAAGTCGTCTGCTTCAGAAATGTCGTATGAGGAAAAGGGTTAACTAATAAAAAATGCTGTTCTTCTTTCCCACATACAACAAATCTGCAGCAGACGACTTGGACCATATTTTGTCATTTTTGAGCAATTTCTTATTTTGTCAATATGTTTTCAAAACGCCGTCTGCTGCAGGGACGTCAGAAAGCGTCTTTATGAGGGAAAGTGTTAATAGAGTTGAAAACAATGTTGCAAAAAGAGAATTTGCTTTTGATATGTATGTCCGAAAGAGCTTTTTTTCTAGAGCTGCATGATGATTCATGTATATATATTTATACAATAATTTTTTTGAAAAAGTACCTTTTCCTTTAATGTTTCTTTCTTTATATTAATATTAACAACAGATTGTCTTAACTAATATGAGATACTGTATCCAGGGAAACCAACCAAAGGACATTATGACTAGTGTAGATCCAGATCCAACTGTGCAGCTGGGCAGGTTGATGTGGATCAACATTAGACATTGATATGTCACAGACAAGCATTCCACTCTTGCATCAGATCTAAGCATAGATGCACAGAAACATTTTAAAATAATCCCTGATAATACATATTCCCTGTAACATATAGACTTAACCCTTTCCCACTAACATGTAGTGTTTTGCAGCAGACGACTTTTGGAAACATTGTGGCAAAAGGAGAAATTGCTCATGATGAACAATGTTTTCAAGTTTATTCAATAGTTGTTCACTTTCCATACTTTAAACTAAATATTTTCATCAAAGTCATTGCTGCAGAATTGTTGTATGTGGGAAAGGGAGGGTTTAAAACCCAAATGGTTGGTTTTCCTTGATCACCGCTCACATCTGGACTTAATTATTCCTTTAATTGCATGGCAAATGCTTTATTATATGGATTGACAAAATCTATCCCATGACCCCTTCCAACTAGCATCAACATAATGAGCAATTTCTCCATTTGCCACAATGTTTTCAACTCTTCAGTAGTTAATCTCTTCTTTATAGAGATATTCCCTTTATTTGAAAAGATTATTTAAAAATTGTCTGCTGCAGATATGTTGTATGTGGAAAAGGCTTAAGTAAATAAGTTGAGTCAAAAATAAACTGGTAAGATTCTAAATTTCATTTTTTTCGGAATACTTACATCAATTGACATGATTAGATTTTTCTCTCAATTTCTTGAATTTGACTGCTTGTTCTGCTAACGATATGCTTCTGTAGAGTTTCAGTCCTCCTGTTGACAAACGCACACTCTCATTTCTTACTTTAGTACCTACCTATCCTTTTTGATTCCTGTAAACCATTTTTAGCTCATCTCTTTTTCAAGCCCTCCGTCACAAAACTTTAACCTTACCTCATAACTAAAAAAACATTTTCAAAATAAAACTTGGTACACACATGTTCCTAGGAACAATACGCATGTCTGTACCAAGTCGCATAACTTTGGCTTTAATAATTATTCAGAAGTTCCCCTTTTTCGATTTCGAAAAAAACAGATGAGCTTTGGCATTGGCTTGCGGTGCTCTTGTTAGACATGTTTTGATACGTTTGCAGCAGACAACATTTGAAAACATTGAGGTAAAGGAAGAATTGCTCATAATGATTAATTTCCCGCTTTGCCACAATGTTTTAAACTTGATTCAATCATTAAACTTTTATTTATAGAGATTGTTAGATCACCATAGCCAAATGTTCAAGTTGATGTATTTGGAGCACTCATCATCCTTCAAATCTTCTTTCTGAAACTGCTGGTCTGACTTTAAATAATTTTATATGAATGTTTCTTTGATGGTCTGCTTTCAAAAATTACTCAAAAAGTTTAAACTCTATCTTGCGGCACCAGAAAGGTGGAGAAAAGCCAAATCTTCAAAATTTTCTCCTCTGAATCAGATATGATCCTGAGGCGACCTGAGGCGACCATTTTACAAAAAATGTTCAAACAGTATTAATTGGTTAAAGAATATGGCATCCAGGCGGCGGCAGAAAATAGAGTTCTTGAAAATTGTCGTCTTCTAAATCTGCATTTCTGATTTAAAGATAATTTGTAAGGACAAAACAGACAACTTTACAAAGTATGAGATAAAAATCACTAATAATCATGCATATTTTGTACTGGAATGTTTAGAAGGATGCTTAGACTAAAAGCATGGAAATATTTACTAATTAATAGTCATTTTTGTTCAGCTTGCATGTCATTGTAGCTTGATTGCATGAGTTACTGTGGTAATAAATGGTGATATTATCTTGCACTGTTCATTTTCATACATCAAACAGATCATTCTAAAAGAAGGGATACGTTAAGCAATTTTCTAATCCAAATAGGAAAAAAGGAACCAGAATAACTACATTTAAAGTATCTAATCTTAACCCTTTCCCACATAAAACAAATCTGCAGCAGACAAACTTTAGAAACATCATGGCAAAAATTTGTAAAATCTGTATTTATTAAAGAATGATTATTGAAAAGAGTTGAAAATATTGTGACAACAGTTGCCTGCAGCAGATACATCTCATGTGTGGGAAACAGGTAATGATGAAGTAAAAGCTCATCTGCTGCCTAAGTCTTAGGTGTCGAATGTTATCTGGTTCGAGGGAAAGTAATTTTCATTCTGTTTTACAGTCGGTCCCCATCTCCATCCCCAAGCTCTCCAGGGCCCACATCTCCTATAGGTTTTAGTTCAATGTGCGGCGCAGATGTGATATCACCGGACTCCGATGGAGCCCATAGCAACACAGGGTCACATGACAGCACATCGAGAGAAGGTTTCTACCTTCTCCGTAAAGATTCAGAAAGAAGGTTAACTCTGGTGCAACTGTTAACAAAAGAACAAGATATAGTCAGGGTGAGTTTCTTTATATTGTTGATAACCATTACAGAGTGGTCAGATTGGACAAAGTTGTTCAAGAGGGTCATTTAACCCTTTCCCTCACAATACAATTCTGCAGCAGACCACTTTGAACATGTTTTGTCAAAAAATAGAAAAGGTTCTATATGAGGAAAAGGGTTAATTGAATTATAAGGTAACAGTGGTGATCCAGATTAGTCTGTGCATACTGCACAGTTTGATCAATGTTTACACTGTTCACATATTACTTACATAAACTTCTTAGAAATATCTGTTAACTTCTGATAAGACTGACCAGATTCAGAGGCTAAGCTGAGTGTACAAAAATGCTATATTGTACATTTGAGTTGTCCTGCAAGAAAACCAACATAATGTCCTCTGCGTAATGTATCGAACCAGATCAGTCTGTGCAGACTAATCCGGGCCGACACATTCTGTCTCAGGGGGATAGTGGTATAGAGTAATGATTCCTGAAACAGAAAATCCACAGGAGGCGAAAACTGTATATTCGGGTAAGCCTCAACTGTGCGGCATGCTTACGTTAATCCGGGTCGATACTTTACGCAATGCCCACAATGTTGGTTTTCTCGCGGGATGGCTCATATTGTAAATTTTCATATTGACTAGCTCATAGGAGGTAAACAATTTTCCTATACCTTATGTACATCAATGTGTTTCTTCTATAGGTGACAGAAGCTTGGATGGAACTTATGCATCGGGATGCGACAATATCTGTGCCAAAACTAGCAAGGGTAAGACTTTCTTAATCAATTATCCCTCATTTTCTGACGCCTATGAAGCAGACGGCTTTTTTGAAAACATAGTGACAAAAGAAGAAATTGCTCAACACTCTATCCAGGATAAACTTGTTCATCTTCAACCAATGGGCTTAACTCTCCACGTGGGAAGGCATGCAGTTGCCTAAGATGATGGACAAGCATGCAGTTGCCTATGATGATTGACAAAAGTTAATGTGCTTAGACTTCTTAATCTTCAACCAATGGGCTTAACACTATCTGGGAAGGCATGCAGTTGCCTACGATGATGGACAGGCATGCAGTTGCCTATGATGATTGACAAAAGTTAATGTGCCTTAACTTGTTAATTTTCAACTAGCCAATGGGCTAAATACTCTATGTGGGAAGGCATGCAGTTAACTTGGATGTACTTTGTGTTGAGTACAGGTGTGGGAAAGCAGTTGAAAATGATGTTAAACTTCAATCAATCAATCAATTCTATATGGGACTTTTTCTCAATCTACATTTACTTCAAGCATTGAATCCTGACTGGATTACAATTGTACTTCACCCTTTCCCACATACAGTAAATCTGCAGCAGATGACTTTAAAACATAGAAGGTATAATTACTGAAAAAAAGTTTGTGGCAAAAGGAGAAATTGCTTGTTTTGAGCAAGAAATTGCTTGTTTTGAGCAATTTCTTCTTTTGTCATAATGTGTTCAAAGGTTGTCTGCTGCAGAGGTGTCAGAAAGCGTCTTCATGTGGGAAAGGGTTAAACATGACAGTAAATATGTATTCACAGTTCATGATTCAAAGTTTTATTATTACTTCTTGTTTCAGTAAAATGATATGTGTATATATAGTATTTATCACATAAAGCCATCTCTGGGAGTGTCAAAATCCCATTGCATAAATATCATATAACACTACTAGTTTGGTTTCCAGTCTCACCCTCAAGTCTTTGTTACAATGCGGAAACCAAACTATGAAAATGACGTCACGTCAGCGATATGACGTCACGTCAGCGATATGACGTTATAACGTTAATCACTTTGGCGCCCAAATTGGTAAATTGTATGTATATTTTTCGAAATACACCCCATAAATCACTTTATGTGATAAATAGAATATCTCATTTGTATTTATTATACCTCCAAAAAACCAAGTTTTGGGGGGGGTATATAGGAGTTACTGTGTCGGGCTGTCGGTCGGTCGGTCGGAAGCCATATTTTGTCCGGCCTATTTCATACAAACCACTGGGTGGAATTCAATAAAATTTTACATGAAGCTTCTATACCAAGAGGAGATGTGCATATCCTAAAGGGGTTACAATTGCATCTTATTTTACAGAGTTATGGCCATTTTACTTATTAAGTAAGCCATATTTTGTCCTGCCTATTTCTTACAAACCACTGGGTGGAATTCAATACAAGTTTAAATGAAGCTTCTATACCAAGAGGAGATGTGCATACCATACAGGTCTTACAATTGCATGTAATTTTACAGAGTTATGGCCCTTTTGTTTGTCAGTCGGAAGCCATATTTTGAATCAAGGTGCTGTTTTGGGAGTATTTATCATCTTCAATGATAGTTCTAGTTTATTATTACTTTTAATAAACTTGTTAACTAAGCCAAGGCTCACGGCATATCATCTTAATAAACTCGTTAATGAAAGTGATCATAAATAAACACACATGAAATATCCTTTTTGTATTGTCCTGCTCTGTTAATAGATTATATTTTGGAGATTTTAAAAAAGTAGCACTCATAGGACTTGGCATCATTCAATTAACTCTTTGCCTGTTAGTGACAAGTTTTGAAAACATTGTGGGAAATGTTTTCAATTTTGTAAACAAACTATCCTTCTAATTTTGTTTTCCCTCTGAAGTTTTCAAAGGAGAGAACTGATAAACTATCATATTAAACAGTCAAATGGTTTTAAAACTGTTAGTTTTTGATTACAGGAACATTTGTCCATTTTGTTGAAAGGACTGAGGGAATATATACAGGAACAGAATACAGCATTCATAAAGCAGGCTCTAGGTATGAATCTTCAAACATCAACATAACCTCATCTCTCTGTTGTCAATGCACATCTTTTCTGTCTCTTTCAATCAAATTTAGTCGAGTGCTCTATAGTTTTATCTTATCTTTTAACCCTTTCACTCATACGACAATTCTGCAGCAGATGACTTTGAACTTATTTTGTCAAAACATAGAAAATCTCCATAATTGAATGGATAACCTATGACAAAAAGTGGAAAACATTGTGGCAAAAGGAGAAATTGCACGTTTTGTGCAATTTCTTCTTTTGTCACTATGTTTTCAAAAAGCTGTCTGCTGCATAGGCGTCAGAAAGCGTCTGTATGAGGGAAATGTTAATATAAAAAAAGAGTGGTCTCTATTTTCCAGTATTATATTTTTGTGATCCTAGAGCTATACTTTGATGTTTAAAGGTTAACCCTTTCCCCCATACAACAAATCTGCAGCAGACGATTTTGAAAACATCTACTCAAAAAACAGGGGAAAATAATGTAGAGTATAATAACTGAAAAAAGTTGAAAACTTTGTTGCAAAAGGAGAAATTGCTCGTTTTGAGCAATTTCTCCTTTTGTGAAAATGTTAACAAAAGTCGTCTGCTGTATATGCGTCACAATGGCTCTACAGGTGGGAAAGGGTTAAATCCTTTCGCACAAACAACAAATCTGCAGCATTAGACTTTGAAAACATCTAGACAATATAGGTAAAATCTGTAGAAATGAAGGAATAATTATTGAATAGATTGAAAATAGTGCGGCAAGAGTTGTCCATTGCAGATGCGTCAAAATGCTGCTAGGCTGAAGATTGAGAAACACTGTATTTGTTTTATAGGCTTAGATCTCATATTTCTGTCTTATTAGACATTTGGGAGTTGTCTACCTTGAAAATGCATTACAGTTGTAACATATGCACAAATGGAAATGTAATTGATACAGAGTTCACAAACTTTGATAGGAAATAAGTAATTTCTCCTTTTTCTACATTTCTTTTAACCCTTTCCCTCATATAGACGCTTTCTGACGCCTCTGCAGCAGACGGCTTTTTGAAAGCATAGTGACAAAAGAATAAATTGCACAAAACGTGCAATTTCTCCTTTTGCCACAATGTTTTCCACTTTTTGTCATAGGTTATCCATTCAATTAAAGAGATTTTCCAAGTTTTGACATAATATGTTTAAAGCCGTCTGCTGCAGAATTGTCGTATGAGGGAAAGGGTTAAGGGTATGTTTTAAGCCGATTTACTGCATCATGTTACATATAAAAAGGTTTTTTGTTGAAAACATTGTATGAAAAACTTGCAATGTTTAAACTTGCAATAATATGAAGTAAATAAGTGTACTTCTTCTTCTTCTTTTCTGTAAATCCCACCAGTAAGTGGTGTACCGGGTCTCCCCATAAGCGTTAATTTATTGTTTTAAGTTTGTTGACGAGTATTTATACGATGTATGCTCCTATTGCACACTAGAGTGATAATAAGGTCCTACAGATATGTTAAAACAAGTTATAGCACATAAAAAAACTTAAATGATATAGCTTAGCTGCAGTATAAAACAATATATTGTGTCCCACACATGTAAAACACGACTACACTACACGACATGTAAAACATGTCCTGCAGTTGCATTAAGCTTTTCCAACAATCAACAAATCTGCAGACAGCAGACCACTTTGAAAACATTAAGGACAATTTCATTATAAGCAATTTCTCTTTTTGTCAAAATGTCAAAATATTTCAAAATGTATCAAAAGTCGTTTATTGCAGATGCCTCAAAATGCGTCTATATCAGGGAACGGCTTTCATGTAACTTTCACACTGGATGTATGTGTTTTTTTGGTCACTTGTGACAGTCAACTCTAGAAAACATTGTAGGGAAAGTAAAAATATATTTTCAGACCATGTGAAGATGTTGGTAGACTATGATCACACAGCTGTTATGGAAGTTCAATTGGCTTTGTATGTGTTCCACGAAGCAGTGAGTATATATTTACACATTACATGTATATATAAGTCCTGGTACAGAACAGCATGGCTTGCCAGGAGCCGGCTTCATTGTAATTGGTAGTTATCCCAGTACTTCACATGACTTTTCAAAGGTTGTCTGCTTTACAATCATCAGACGAACAATTTCAACAATCTAGGAAACTGAAAGATTTATATTTATAAAGAGTTGAAAAAATTGCAATAAAAGGTGAAACTGCTTGTTTTGAGCAATTTCACCTTTTATTGCAATGTTTATAAAAAATGTCATGTTCAATGGCAGGTGTGAAATGTCGTCTGTGTGAAGTAATGGGTTATATACAAAATACACAAAATATTCTTATAGGGAAATCAGAGACTGCAAGAGATGTACGGTGCTAGTTATAGCAAATAAATGGTGTGTCAGATTTCAAACGATGTTTTTAAAACTGATCTTACTTTAACCCTATCCCTCTTAATAAACACAGTTCCATGTATCTGCAGCAGATGAATTTTGAAAACATTGTGTGCTTCAGAATTGTTTTATGAGGAAACAGTTTAATTTCTGTGGCTACCAAACCCTCAATCCTTTCTTATTTTATCTTGCAATTTCTGTCCTTGTCTATCACCTTATCACTGGGGGTAATTAACCCTTTCCCACATACAGCAAATCAGCAGCAGACGACTTTGAAAACATCTAGTGAAAAATGCTGAAAACCTCTATAAATGAAGGTATAGTTAGTTAAAACAGTTGAAAGCCTTGTGGCAAAAGGGGAAATTGCTCATTATGAGCAATTTTCTCCTTTTTCAACAAGGTTTTCAAAAGACGTCTGCTGCAGAGGCTTCAGAAAGTGTCTGTATGTGGAAAAGGGTTAAGAGGAAGAAATATGGTAACAGCTTCACATTTAACCCTTTCCCTCATACGACAATTCTGCAGCAGACGACTTTGAACATATTTTGTCAAAAAATAGAAAATCTCTTTAATTGAATGGATAACCTATGACCAAAAGTGGAAAACATTGTGGCAAAAGGAGAAATTGCTTGTTCTGAGCAATTTCTTCTTTTGTCACTGTTTTCATAAAGCTGTGTGCTGCAGAGGCGTCAGAAAGCGTCTATATGAGGGAAAGGGTTAAACACGATAGGTATCAACACAATATGAAGGCAAGAAACAAGTATCTTCATTTTGTAAAATTAACTTAAATCTGTTAATAGGTTAGCACAAACTTAAAGAAGAGAGAGATACAGCCTCACTGGATGTTTGCTTTGGACAATTTATTGAGGGAAGCCAGTCAAGCTGCTATCACTGTCCTGTCACCAGGTAAGTTAATTTATGCTATTTGAGGAGGCCAGATGGTATAGAAGTTGGCTTGTTTTAATGGGCTGTTTAACACTTGTAATGCTTTAGTTTTAAAATGGACTTGCCCAGGATTGCATTTTGGAAGAGTCCATAGCAGATTTTAGGAATAACAAGAAAAAATGTTGAGATGGTCATTCAACAGTATGGATTAAGTCTGGTGAGACATCCAGAAGGCTGACCTGACTCTGTACTGGTGACACAGGCTTCACACGATTGTTTCCAGCAGTGAACGAGTTAACTCTTTCCCTCATACAACAATTCTGCAGCAGACAACTTTGAACATATTTTGTCTAAAAATAGAAAATCTCCATAATTGAATGGATAACCTATGACTAGAAGGGCACATTGTGACAAAAGGAGAAATTGCTCGTTTTTGTGTAATTTCTTCTTTTGTCACTATGTTTTCCAAAAGCCGTCTGATGCAGAGGCGTCAGAAAGCATCTATAGGAGGGAAAGGGTTAATCCTCTCCCACATGCAAACTATAGGCTGCAGATTACTTCAACCCACCATCAAATTCAATTGCAATAAGGATATGTTTTGCTTTAACAAGCTTGCAATAACATCTTGCCTGATTCTTTGGCACTTGATATCTGACTTTAATAATTATTCAGTAATGCCCCTTTTTCAACTTAATAGAAAAAAGCTGCTGTTTAGTATTGGTGTTTGCTTGCGGCACTCTGTTGTAACTTAAGGTCATCAATAAAATCCAGGATTACACCATAACTCCATTACTTAACTGCAAAGAGCAAATATTGGACTTGCAAATGACAGTACTGCATAGGGCAAATATTAGACATGCAAATGACAGTACTGCATAGGGCAAATATTAGACTTGCAAATGACAGTACTTCATAGGGCAAATATTAGACTTGCAAATGACAGTACTGCATAGGGCAAATATTAGACTTGCAAATGACTACTTCATAACAGTTTGACATAGAAAGTTCTATTAAATCAGGTGAGCAATATAAGACCATGAGTCATCTTGTTGGTAGAGTAGTTCTGGGTGTTTTACACAAGAAACCTATGTTTTGTATATATATTTATTTATAGAGCTGGGAGCCAACTTGGCTGGAAGCGATGGTGAAGGAGAAATGGGAACATCTGGGGTACCGTCCACCAATTCTGGAAAGTCCGCCCCGGGTGCCTACATGAAATGTGTGTCCACAGAAATACGCAACCAGCTAGATACAACCGAAGAGGAAAATCTTATGTAACTAGGCTTTACCTGTTTAATCCTTTCCCACATACCACAAACCTGTAGCAGATTTTAAAAATATCTTGGCAAAAGTTTGGGGGCTAAAATATTTGGTTTTTAGCAGGCAAGTTATTGTGATCGCCTTTTGTCCGTCGTGCGTTGATTGTCATGCGTCCGTCAACATCTTCTCCTCAGTAACCAGTGAGTCAATTTGGATGAAACTTCACAGAAAGCATCCTCTCAATGATCTCACCAGAATTCCTTCAAATTTTAGGGATCCATGCAGAATTTTGGTTTCCATGGTAACGAAACGAAAAAAACTTTAAAATTCTTCTTCTCACAAACTGGTTGGTAGTTTTTCAAATAATTTTGTAGAAATGTTCCTTAAGTGACCCACTATCAGATTACTTCAAGCCATGTTGATTGGGTGGGTCGAAAAACATGGCCACCAAAGGGCGGTGCTATTTTGCCTTATATGGCTATTGTGAAAACTTAAAAAATCTTCTTCTCCAAAAGTGTCAGGCCGATTTTCAAATTATTTTGTAGAAATGTTCCTAGGGTGACCCTCTATCATATTCCTTCAAGCCATGTTATTTGGTTGAAAACTATGGCCGCCAGGGGGCGGGGCTTATATGGGTAAAGTGAAAAATAAATTAAATCCGGTGAGATATCCAGGGCCATCATGGCCCTCTTGTTTTTGAATCAATTCAGCAAGGCAATGGGAGAAAGCAGAAGACTGTCACTTAAACCAGCAGTTACAACAGCTGTATCTTTTCCTAGTCTTATCCTGGCCAGGGGTGGCGAAATATGATTTTGACTTACTTGTCCGTTTTTTTCAAAATGCTATTTTGCACTTGTCCGTATGATATTTATATAGTAAATCCCTACAAAATTTCACTTGTCCGTACAGGCTCTGGGACAAGCTGGGCAATACGGACAATGGATTTCACCACCCCTGCTGGCTAGTTTACTCAGGGATCATGAATAAGGGCACTGTGACCGTGATATAACTGAAATAATGTTGAAAACGGGTAAAACCTAAAGAAAAACAATCTTATCCTTTCACACTATTGGTCTGTCCATCACCCTGTCATAAATAGACTGTAACTCGAAAACTAATGAAACAAAACACAGGAAATTTGATTTCAGACTATTTCTTACGGTGTGGAACCAGATCAGCCTGTCCATAAACATATTCTGATCAGTATCTACACTGTTCTCTATTGAGTCAATGAACTAATAAACACTAGACTAGACTGCAGTAATGTATGTTTTCTTGAGTCTTGGAAATCTATAAGCGTACAGTGCATCTTTTAATAAAATTTGGTGGGTATTACATTTTTGTAGTATTATGACAATATATAGGGATTGAAGCATGAATTGAGGTGCTGTTCGGTTATTCTACACAGTTATTGCCCATTGATATATAGTATTTCACTGTTTACACTCATTTTCTTTGCACTGCATACAGATATTTAAATGACATTTGGTGAGTATATGTATTATATCAAGATTAAGACAACAGTTAGAAAATTGGGTTTATGTAGGTTGATTGGGATCCACTGGTTTATTATTTGGGTCACATGAAAACCTATGCAGCACAGATCTAGATTCCGCTCAGTCTGATGTGGATCTTCCCTGCTTGTCACCTAGTCACACAAGCATCCACGAAACCTCTATTAAACAGTTATGATATAAAACTATAACTAAACAGTCTTCATCTTAACAATTATGACTATTGAAGGTGCTGAACTCCAGTTGGAGATCAAAATTATGAAAGGTTTAAACTTTTGCAAATATTGGTTATTGTGACAACAAAGTAAGTATGTAATAAATAGTTGAAAAAAACAGTCAATTGAAAGTCATGAAAATGTTCAAAATTTGGCTTACCGGGTATGTCTACCCTGTAAAAATGAAGCATAAAAGATCAATATTTAGATGTTTATTGTACTGGAATGTGAAATTATATCCCAGAATGATAATTCTAATATTTCGAAACAACTTTTGAACAGTTTTAAAACTTTGACTATAATATCTATAATCTGGAGTTCAGCACCTTTAATTCAAAAACCATCGAATGTTGTTTTTTGCTTGCTGTGACTCGATAATTCATTACAGAACCCTGATCATAGATTACTTATTCATTACAGATTACTTCAGCAGCTACTTGATTTACAGAAATCCTACAATGAAATGTTAAAAAAATCAATTGCTGAAAAAAGACTTCAGATAGATCATCTACAGTAAGTGTAATATATAGTGTTTAACCCTTTCTCTCATATAGACGCTTTCTGACGCCCCTGCAGCAGACGGCTTTTTGAAAACATCGTGACAAAATAAGAAATATGCACAAAACGAGTAATTTCTCCTTTTGACACAATGTTTTCCAATTTTAGTCATTTAGCCATTCAATTATAGAGATTTTCTATTTTTTGACAAAATATGTTCAAAGTCGTCTGCTGCAGAATTTTCGTATGAGGGAAAGGGTTATGGAAATTGTTTATTATGTTTGTATGTTTATAACAAATTATGTGTAGTGCCTAATCTGTCGGTCTCAAAAATGGCAAAGTGCAAACAAAAACAAGAGCGTACGGCACAGATGCTCGACTGATAGAAAACAGAAAAAAAGCTGAGCTGAACAAAACACCTTAACTGTACGACCAAGCCGCCGCCACAGAAAACTAGCTGAGCTGAACAAAAAACCTTAACCCCGCCGACGACGACGCCAGGGTCATGACAATAGCTCTCCTTTTATCAAAAGTCGAGCTAAAAATGGCAAAAGATCTTTTGGTAGTGGCAAAACTATTGGCGACAAGTAGTTTTGTGTGGCTATGAAGGAGAACCCTGAATTTACATTATAACATAACTGGCCCAATTTCGACCAAAGCAGTTTATCAAACTTATATGTTTTACTAGTGATCAGGGACTTTTTCATCCGCTTTGTTGGCAGATGGGTGATATGTTCAATTTCCAGATTTCTAGAAAGTGGTCAAATACTGATTTGATTGATTGTTTTCATACTCCACTCCCTAACTAAGATATACCAGAAAAATACTAAAAAAATATTCGGATTACTTTGAATGCCGCAGTATCAGATGATTTTTGTGTCACCCTGCGTAGCACTTAAGGATTACTTTTTTTTATGCCCCCGGAATCACCGATTCGGTGGGCATCTAGTTTTTGGCCTGTCTGTCTCTTTGTCTGTCCGAAAAAAACTTTAACCTTGACCACTACTTTTGAACCATAACAGGTACGGCTACCATATTTCACATGTGTATTCCTTGTGACATGACCTTTCTGTCAGTATCAACATTTTTGACCTTGTGACCTTGACCTTTGACCTAGATGTTGCCATTCTCCGAAAAAAACTTAAACCTTAACCACTACTTTTGAACCATAACAGGTATGGCTACCATATTTCACATGTGTATTCCTTGTGACATGACCTTTCTGTCAGTACCAAAATGTTTGACCTTGCGACCTTGACCTTTGACCTAGATGTTGCCATTCTCCGAAAAAAACTTTAACCTTGACCACTACTTTTGAACCATAACTGGTATGGCTACCATATTTCACATGTGTATTCCTTGTGACATGACCTTTCTGTCAGTACCAAAATGTTTGACCTTTGACCTAGATGTTGCCATTCGGGGGCATCAGTGTTTCACAAACACATCTTGTTTTGTCTGGCGTCTGTCTGTCTGTCCGTCTGTCTGTCTGTTCATCACACTTTTTCGTCACACTTTCAATGAGCAGGTGCATGTGAAACACGTGCTCCGTGGAGCACTCCATTCTAGTTTAATATATTGTGAAAAATATTATCAAAATCAGCAAACACTGTTCTTATTATATGGTTTAAAACATTGTCAGAAGGAGAAATTGCGTGTCTGCTTCAAAGGCATAATAAAGCATCTATATTGTTTTCAAAAGCTGACTTGTAATCATAGGTCCTTTGTATCATTTGAAAATAGGAAAATGGAAATATCTATATGAGGAACTTTAACTTTATTGAATTGACTATTTTATTACACAGACAGATAGTTGCAAGTCCACTTCCGACAGTAAAGGGAGCCAGTGACCTTCGTTCCTCTGTTCGGGAGTCCAGATTGGGATCCGTTTCAAACCCATCTGTTGTGATAAACGAACCTCCTGATGACACGCTTGTGCAGTGGTTAAAACAGTGTCGGGTAGACCCTGATACAATCGATAAGGTAAGAAGACATATTAATTCAACATTTTCTCACATGCGTCAGCCTTTCATGGTTCAGCAGCAGACAACTTTTGAAACATTGTGTTTAATTAGAAAGTACTTTTGACATGCAATTTAAGCTCACCTGAGCATGATGTGCTCATTGATTGATTGGGGTTTAACGCCGTTTTTAACAATTTCTCAGTTATATCACTGCATTTCCTGGTTTTCTCACACCAGTACTCCACACAACAATCTTTCCAAGCAAATGGCTGCTTTTCCACATAGACTTAGCCCATTGGTGGATGACGCATGTCACATTGACTTTTGTCAATCGGCGGAAAGAAAGTTGGCCAAGCCAGGATTTGAACTCACAACCCCTGGATTGACAGCCTGCGTCGCTACCGACTGAGCTACCGGGCTCGACCATGATGTGCTCAGGGCAAGTTATTGTGACCACCATTTGTCCGTCCGTCATTTGTCAGCATCTTCTCCCCTGTAACCAGTGGTTCAATTGGGATGAAACTTCTCAGAAAACATCCCCTCAATGTCCTCACCAAAGTTCCTTTATTTTGGTTGATACATGCAGAATTCTGGTTTCCATGGCAACCAAAAGAAAGAAAATATATTTCTCAGTACTTACTGGTTGGATGATTTTCATATAATTTTATAAAAATGTTCCTTGGGTGACTCTCTATCAGATTCCTTCAAGCTATGTTGATTCATTAAAAAAAACATGGCTGCCAGGGGTGGGGCTATCACATTCCTTCAAGTCTTTTTGATTGGTCAAAAAACATAGCCCCCAGGGAGCAGGGCTGTTTTGCCTGTATATGGCTATAGTGAAAAATATAGTTGTTTAGTTCACCTGATCACAAAGTTGTGGTCCGTTCACATTTTCCTACAAACAACTTCTCCATGGTCATCTTGTACTTATATGTGTAGAATAAGAAAATTGAAATCTATTCCAAGTTCTATAAAATCAGGTGAGCGAAAAAGGACAATGATGGTCCTCTTGTTATCAATTTCTTGTTTGATGCAGTTATTACCTTTGATATTTTATAACCCATTTGAGGGAGCATCTATCTGTTTTACTGAAGTTCTTGTTATTATCATGTGTTTATCCCTTTCCCTCATACGACAATTCTGCAGCAGACAACTTTGAACTTATTTTGTCAAAACATAGAAAATCTCTATAATTGAATGGATAACCTATGACTGAAAGTGGAAAATATTGTGGCAAAAGGAGTAATTGTTTGTTTTGAGAAATTTCTTCTATTGTCACTGTTTTCAAAAAGCTGTCTGTCGCAGAGGCGTCAGAAAGCATCTATATGAGGGAAAGGGTTATTTCATGTTTCATAGATTTTGGCAGAACAGTATACCTTGGATGATATCCTTAACTATGTGACTTTAGAAGATCTACACAAGTTGGACATCAAGTAAGTCATTTATCGAGAGCAGTTTTATTGTTATCAGTAGTCTTGCACACATTCTTTCGGTATGCATCATTTTATGTAATATGTCTCTTATGATCTACATCAGTTTTGCCTTAACCCGTTCCAGCATAAAGACGTTTTCTGATGCCTCTACAGCAGACAACATTTAAAAAAAATATTAGGACAAAAGTAGAAATTGCTCATGCTGGACGATTTCTCCTTTTGCCACAATTTTTCAGTCCAATTCCATGATTATACTTTCATTTACAAAGATTTTCCGTTGTTTAGCCAAGATGCCTTCAAAGTCGTCTGCTGCAGATGTGTTGTATGTGGAAATGGGTTAATGAACAAAATAGTTTTAACTCGTATTGTGGTTCAGATAACACAGTATTAAGTGAGTACCAGTAACGCTACACCACATAATGGAGGGCTTTGAATTGATAGAAGATGTTATGATGATATTGTACATCAGAGCTCTAGATGAGGGGCATTGTTCATGTTCTAAAATCCTTTTTTGACATTCAAACCCTATGTTGTGGGTACTCAACAGAATCGCCTCATTGAGACGATTCTTTTGAGTACTCACAACATAGGATTTGGTTGAGTAATGAGAGAAATATTGTGGGGCAAAGGCCTGTTCACTCCCTTTTATCCCTTTTAGTCCTCTGGCATTCAGGGAAGAACCTGGTCACACTGCACAGAGGATCTTCACTGGTCACACTGTCCGTCCCTGAGTTTTTTCATATAACATAATTGATCATGTTACAGTTAGGTGACATTTTGTTTAGGACGACTTTAAAATAATCAAGTCCAAAATATAGAAAATTTTCTAAAAAGATGGTATGATTATTGTATAGAATTGAAATTATTGTGGAAAATGCTCAACATAAGCAATTTCTCCATTTGGCACAATGATTTCAAAAGTCGACTTCTGCAGAGGTGTTGTCAGAAAGCGTCTATATGTGGGAAAGGGTTAACCTGTTCCTGTTTACAACAAATTTGCAGCAGACCACTTTTAATATCTAGGCAAAAGTATGGAAAATCTCTATTCATGAAAGTATAATTATTGAATATAGTTGAAAACATTGTGGCATAAGGAGAAAATGCTCTTTATGAGCGATTTCTCCTTTTGCCATATTGTTTTCAAAGCATGTCTATTGCAGATGCATCTGCAAATAGGAAAAAGGTTTTAACCTTAAATTGTTTGTATTTTCACAGGGGTGGACTTGTCTACAGAATATGGAGAATCATTCAAAGTCACCGCAGTAAAAGTAAGAAAGGGAAGAGGTAGCCCAGGCTCATACCCTCATTCATTGTATATAACCTTTAAACTTAACTGACAATCCAATCAGAATGAGTTTCTATAAAAATCATGTGACCACCAATTGTGCCATTGTGCATACTTTGTTTTCTATTCTACTGTTACGCTCGTTGAAATAAAGACTTGTTTTGTTGTATTTATTTTTCATGTCATAACACTAATCAGTTTGTAGATGGAAACACTTTTTAAAATCATTGCTGATAAAAAACAGTGGGAAAGGAAAAGTTGCTCATAATGTGAATGTCGATCATGTCTTCTGTTAGAAAATTATACGTTTATTTATCTCTTTTTTTTACCTTCTTTTTGAAGAAGTTTTAAGTGTGATGGAGTTTAATCCATTATCTGATTTGAGACACTTTGTTACGTCTATGGAGTAGACGACATATTTGTATATGTTGGAAAAAGAGGAATCGTTTATCCCTTTCCCTCGTATAGATGCTTTCTGACGCCTCTGCAGCAGACGGCCTTTTGAAAACATAGTGACAAAAGAAGAAATTGCTCAAAATGAGCAATTTCTCCTTTTGCCACAATGTTTTCCCTTTTTAGTCATAGGTTATCCATTTAATTATAGAGATTTTCTATTTTTTTTACAAAATTTGTTCAAAGTCGTCTGCTGCAGAATTGAAAGGGTTAAAACAGGTTGTGGTGGTTTTCCTCCTTAGCAATCAGGAATTTTGGGATAGCATTACAACTGATGTACCGGTGTCAAGATGTCAAAAGAAGATCTTGTAGTTTCTGATGATTTACCCAAGAAATTCAATTACATCTAAGAAACTAATGAGAGACACCATTCAAGCAATCAGAAAGCATCATTTACATTTCAACAACAGGGTACTACTAAGGTGTTTTATAGCTTTATGGAATGTTTGATTTTAACTGTTTCTTATATATTTTTCAAATTTGTCATACAATATTTATTAATATCAAAAGGTTTGTAAATCAGGTACATGATATTCTATTATAAGAATGATGGCGCTGTTAGGCAGGTGTGTGGGCAGACGAGTGAGTAATTTTAACAGATTAACCCTTTCCCTCATACGATAATTCTGCAGCAGACGACTTTGAACATATTTTGTCAAAAGTTAGAATTTCTCTATAATTAAATGGATAACCTATGACAAAAAGTGGAAAACATTGTGGCAAAAGGAGAAATTGCACGTTTTGTGCAATTTCTTCTTTTGTCACTATGTTTTCAAAAAGCTGTCTGCTGCAGAGGCATCAGAAAGCGTCTATATGAGGGAAAGGGTTAACATTCTTTTCTACTCAACCTGTTATTACCAAACTTCATAGTAAGGAAGCTCAGGTGGAAAGAAACCCGATTTTGGGGTTCATTTGGGTGAAGGTCACTGTTTTTAAATAAAAAACATCACCTGCTCTACGGTTGTTTTTGAAAACCTTGCTATTAATTAGAATGTTATTCAGGCATAAAAAAAATTTCATTTACGCACCATAACTTTTCTTCAACTTGACTGATTCTTACCGAATCATAGAAAAGAAATTTTGATCAAGGTCATTATTTCTAAATATAAATCACCATTGAAAACCTGGTTTCTGGGCTATGCTACATCTGTTTTTAGCTCACCTGAGCACAAAGTCCTCAAGCTGAGTTATTGTGATCGCCCTTTGTCTTGTCCTTTTGTCAACATTTTCTCCTCTGTACCTAGTGGCTCAAATTGGATGAAACTTCAGTCAGCATCTTCTTGTTGTCAACACCAAAATTCCTTGAATTATTTTGGATCCATGCTGAATTCTGGTTTCCATGGCAACCAAAATTTAAAAAACTATAAAAATGTTCTCCCCTTAAACTGGTTGGCTTATTTTCAATTTCTATTAGATTTCTTCACGCCATGTTGATTGGTAAAAAAAAATAGCCGCCAGGGCTGTTTTGGCCAAAATGGCTACAATGGAAACTTTATAATTCTTCTCCTCAAAAATAATGTGACAAATCACATTGCATATCTTAGGTGAGTGATACAGGGCCATCATGGCCCTCTTGTTTATATTCCTTTCCTATTTATTACCCTACTTGTTTTAAATGATCTTTGTACATGTTTTATTTTGTTTTGGTTATATTTTAACATAGTTTAATATGTAAATGGAGGGTAGCATTTTCAATTCATGTCTGAAATCCAACATAAAATTAGTACAATTTGTTTAAAGGACTAAAGTTTGTTAACCCTTTCCCTCATATAGACGCTTTCTCACGCCTCTGCAGTAGACAGCTTTTTGAAAACATAGTTACAAAAGAAGAAATTGCTCTAAAACAAGCAATTTCTTCTTTTACCACAAAATATGTTCAAAGTTGTCTGCTGCAGATTTGTCGTATGAGGGTAAGGGTTATGAGATTGGACTGTTTAACCCTTCTGCAAAGGCAATTTAACCAATAACTTCACACAGACGACATTTGACGCCTGCTGTTGCAGACGACTTTTGAAAACATTGCAATAAAAGGTGAAATTGCCACTTAGACATTAAATTTCTTGTTGGACGCGCAATGGAGTGGTCCAATTTTCAACATGGACGAGTCGACTTTGTGAAATTTGGCAGTAAAAGGGTTGACAAAATCATAAGTAGACAGATGCCATAGAGAGAATATTCTATTTCCATAAATGAGAGTTAACCCTTTTCCTCACAAAGACACTTTCTGACGCCTCTGCAGCAGACGGCTTTTTGAAAACATAGTGACAAAAGAAGAAATTGCTCAAAACGAGCAATTTCTCCTTTTGACACTATGTTTTCCACTTTTAGTCGTAGGTTATCCATTCAGTTATAGATATTTTCTATTTTTTGACAAAATATGTTCAAAGTCGTCTGCTGCAGAAATGTTGTATGAGGAAAAGGGTTAAACAGAGATGAAAACGTTGATGTTTTCAAAAGTCGTCTGCTGCAAATGCGTCTGCAAGGTTAAAGGTCATTTGCTCAAAGTTACTTTACAAATTCCCTTGTGAGTAAGACGTATGTCTACTGCAATATATGACTTATCTTCAGGTATTTTCAGTTTGAAAATGTATTCAGAAATAGTTTAATCTCAGTCTAGGCTCTGGTTTCACCGGAATATTTTCCCACATTTAAACGCTTTTTTGACATCTCTTCAGCAGATGACTTGAAAAAAAAGGTGACAAAAGAAGCAATTTCTCCTTTTGCCACAATGTTTTCAATGCAATTTATTAATGCTACATTCATTTATAGAGATATTTCACATTTTGACCCAGATGTTTTCAAAGTCGTCTGCTGCAGAATTGTCGTTTTATGGGAAAGTATGTACTGAGCTTGGCATGTAAACTACTTATTGCTCTGCTGCCTAGCATAACATTTAACCCTTTCCCTCATATAAACGCTTTCCGACGCCTCTGCAGCAGACGGATTTTTGAAAACATAGTGACAAAAGAAGAAATTGCACAAAACGTGCAATTTCTCCTTTTGCCACAATGTTTTCCACTTTTTGTCATAGGTTATCCATTCAATTATGGAGATTTTCTATGTTTTGACAAAATACGTCGTCTGCTGCAGAATTGTCGTATCAGGGAAAGGGGTAAAGTAACTCAAGCTTAAATTCATCAATAAACACTTTTTTACAATTTGATTGGCTGATTTGCTACTGTTGTGCTAACAACCAAACATTTGTTTGAATATACACCTCAATTTTATAGAAAGAGATAAATTATAAAACAAAAATCAAGAATTGGTAAATTGATTCTTACAAGTCGACTGTAGATTTACAGCCATGAAATACGACTGTAGATCAGCTTGTAAAGTCATGCTTCATGCTTTTTTCTGTCACCTGCCATGACAGGGGCATCCATAGGGGGATCCCATCTTGTCTGTTTGTTTGTCCGTCCATCAGTCTTATCACTTACTGACATGACTGTGTGTTCCTTCTAACATTCATTACCAGAGTTATGTCCTATAGCCTCAAAGTTAATAAGTTGTGGGCTTTAAACATGTTTGACCTATGTAGATATTAACCCTTTCCCTCATATGACAATTCTGCAACAGACGACTGAACATATTTTGTTAAATAATAGAAAATCTCTCTAATTGAATGGATAACCTATGACTAACAGTTGAAAACATTCTGGCAAAAGGAGAAATTGCTGTCTGCTGCAGAGGCGTCAGTAAGCGTCTATATGAGGGAAAGGGTTAACCATTTTTGTGTAGATCTTAATAAGCCCAGACAGATTGTGATTCGGACTCCATACTAGTGACAAAATCTGTCGAGATTCATTGACAAGATACACATAGTGCTGATTTTGATATGTGCAGTGCAGAAAAAAAAGGCCGAGCTGGATAATCATACACTGCAAGCGAGTGTCTGAAGGCCTATTTGTAGCTCACCTGAGCATGTAGTGCTCAAAGCAAGTTATTGTGATCACCCTTTGGGATGAAACTTCACATTAAGCAATTATAATTTTGTAGAAATGTTCCTTGGGTGACCGACCATCTATCGGATTGCTTTTAGCCATGTTGATTAGTCAAAAAGCATGTCTGCCAGGGGGCAGGGCTATTTTACCTCATTTGGCTATAGTGAAAACTTTAAAAATCTTCTCCTGAAAGTGTCCAATTGATTTTCAAATAATGTTGTAGACAAGTTCCATGGGTGACCCTCTATCCGATTCCTTCAAGCCATGTTCATTGGTCAAAGGACATGGCCACCTGGTGCTGGGGCCGTTTTACCCTTTATACCCACCAAGTGTGCAAGATTTAGAAAATTATCTTCTCTTGAAATACTATCTAGAACCTTCTATCAGTTTCCTCAAGTCGTTTTATTAGCTCGACTTTTGAAAAAAACGAGAGCTATTGTCATGACCCTGGCGTCGTCGTCGGCGTCGGCCGCGGCGTGGTCGTCCGGTTAAGGTTTTTTGTTCAGCTCAGCCTTTTTTCTGTTTTCTAACAAACTACTACTGTTAAAGTCACTAAACTTCATAAACATAATCATAATATGTTAAATAATAAAAGTATATAGCTGGAAATCTTTATTTGTTTCACTAAAAACTTCAAAACGTAAGGTTAAGGTTTTTTGTTTAGCTCAGGTTTTTGACAATTTTTTACTCATTATTTTTCATATCTTAAAAACTTTTCTTTTTTTTTGCTTGAAACTTCACAAACTTGCTGAGTGTCTTAAGTTGACCTTATATAACAAGATTCATAACTCTGTAAATAGTATTGACAAAATTATCTCCCCATTTCGATTTAGAAAATCTAATTTGAAGGGAGAAAAATGGTGATAACTGAAACACAATTTACCTATAGCTTTGAAACTTCCTAAACTTATTCAATGTCTTAACATAACTTGATACAACAAGTTCCATAACCCTGAACTTAATATTGACCAAATTATCCCCCCTTTTGGACTTAGAAAATCTACACTGAAGGTGTTGTCATCCGGTTAAGGTTTATTATTAGCTCGACTTTTAAAAAAACCGAGAGCTATTGTCATGACCCTGGCGTCGTCATCCGGTTAAGGTTTTTTGTTTAGCTCATTTTTTTATTTTATTTTTTCTCCCTATCAGTCGAGCGTCTGTGCCGTACGCGGTGCTCTTGTTTTACAAAAGACAGACAACAAAGGGTTGGGTTATTTCACCTTGTGGCATTGAAGCTTCTTGTATAGGTTGTATTAGCTTACCTGTCCCCAAGATGAGTTATTGTGATGGGCATGACAAAAGACATTGCATTACTCATGTGAGCGATCCAGGGCCATCATGGCTCTCTTGTTCTGTGTTGCGACTAATATTCAAAAGTCTATGAGTGGTTCATAGGTGTGTTGATCCATGTCCTGTCAAATATTTTTCATGTTTCTGCTATTTCCATTATGTTTATTTATTTTGAAACTGTTTTTAGCTCTACTGGCCAATGGCCAGAAGGGCTTATGTCGTGGCGTCGTATTCGTCGTCTGTGCGTCCGTCCGTCCGTAAACAATTTCTTGTTAACACGATACAGTCTTCACTTTTGATTGTATCTCAACCAAACTTATACAGTAGTTAGATATCCATGAGAGCTCGGTTCCTTTCGAAAACCAGCCAGATCCGCCCCATGCATGACTGAATTATGGCCCTTGAAATTGTCAAAATTGCTATAATAGGGCTTGTTAACATGATACAGTCCTTATTTTGGATTTTATCTCAATCAAACTTATACAGTAGTTAGATATCCATGAGTTTGGTTCATTTCTAAAAAACGGCCAGATCTACCCATGCATGGCTGGATTATGGCCCTTGAAATTGTCAAAATTGCTATAATACAGCTTGTGAACACAATAGAGCTTCCATTTACTATCTGATCTTCACCAAACTTAGATGGTATTTGAATATTGATGACATATTGGTTCCTTTTGAAACAAGCCAGATCAATGCCAGCTAGTAGAGCATAGGCCCTCATGGGCCTCTTGTTGTTTTATGTTTTGGGTTTTATCTACTTACAATACCAGCCTTAAACCTTTTAACCCTTTCCCTCATACGACAGCAGACGACTTTGAACTTATTTTGTCAAAACATAGAAAATCTCCATAGTTGAATGGATAACCTATGACTAAAAGTGGAAAACATTGTGGCAAAAGGAGAAATTGCACGTTTTGTGCAATTTCTTCTTTTGTCACTATGTTTTCAAAACGCCGTCAGCTGCAGAGGCGTCGGAAAGCGTCTATATGAGGGAAAGGGTTAACCTGATTATGATGTTTTTAGTTGTCTGCTTTGAAAATATCTGAGGAAAAATATAATTCTGGAACATTTTAAGAATGATTTGGAATAAAAAGGAGAAAACATTGCGGGAAAAGAAAATTTGCAATGTTTTAACAGAGTTATTGTCTAAATCTGTCGGAGGTTTATTAGATTTTTATCAAAGTGTGACTTTTATTCCATTCCTGTTTTTTCCCTTTGGCTTATATTCTATATTTTAATTGAATGGAGAGCGTGACATTCACTGTGCTTGATATATATTTAACCCTTTCCCATAATCAAAAAATCTGTACAATGCAAAACCATGAAATTTTCTAAAAATGAAATTAAAATCATTGAATAGTTTTTAAAAAAACTTATCACGTCAAAAGGAGAAATCGCTAATTTTGCCACAAATGTTTTTGAAAGTCGTCAGCACAAGACTTGGCTGCTTGTGGGAAAGGGTTAAACATGTGAACTTTGTGTTTAGAAAAGTAAATGTTTTTTTCTCCAACTTTGCAGGTACTAGAATAATTCTTGATGCTTGTAGTGAATTTTAGCCATAGTTATGGATTAAATCCATCTTTGTTTTTAGAGTTATTTCCCCTGTTTATTTTTGACTATATTTTTTTATCCAATGTATAATTATCCCTTTCCCACATACAGCAAATCTGCAGCAGACGACTTTGAAAACATGAGGCGAAACCTGAAAAATCTCCATAAAAGATAGCTTAAATAAAGTTGAAAACATTGTGGCCAAAGGGGAAATTGCTCATCATGAGCAATTTCCCCTTTGGCCACAATGGTTTCAAAAGTTGTCTGCTGCTATTGCGTCAAAACGTGTCTGCAGGTGGGAAAGGGTTAAACTTTGTGACTCCATAAACTACCTTATTTTAATTGACCTTGACCACATTCGTATTAGTAGATGAACAAAGACATACTTGCTGGCAGGGCGACACTTTTCTGTTCTTCATCCTTTCATTTAACTCTTTCCCACTAGCAGACGTTTTCTGAAGATTCTGCAGCAGATGACTTTCAAAAACATTGTAGGAAAGAAGAAATTGCTCTATTTTAATAATTTAACTCTTAATAATGGAGATTTTTTACTTTTTACCAATATACTTTCAAAGTCGTCTGCTGCAGATGTGTTGTATGTGGGAAATGGATGGTTAACCCTTAATCTCATATAGACACTTTTTGACACCTGCAGCAGACGGCTTTTTGAAAATATAGTGACAAAAGAAGAAATTGCTCAAAACGAGCAATTTCTCCTTTTGCCACAATGTTTTCCACTTTTAGTCATAGGTTATCCATTCAATTATAGAGATTTTCTATGTTTTGACAAAATATGTTCAAAGTCGTCTGCTGCGGAATTGTCGTATGAGGGAAAGGGTTAACTGGCTGGTAACACATGTGCTCCTTCAATCACTCATGTTTATTGTACTAAATAAATTGTACATTTTTATTTTGCCATTTTCTTTGATCATCAGAGTCTATTTCATATTGAATGTTTACAATGATAAAATGTTTATAAACCTTATACCAATGACTTTAATGTTCTTTGTCCCTTTACCCAATACTGATGATGATTGTCCAATCTTCAGAAGACAATTTTGAAAAAAGGAGAAGTTTACTCAAAACAATCTAATACTCTCATTTCCCAAGTTTTCAATTACATGTGCTTTCAAACTTACAGATGGTACATTTCTTGCTACCCAAAAAATTATGGGAAGCATATACAGTGCAACCTGTGTTTAAAGACCACCCATGGGAAGGGAACAATCTGGTCTTTGTTCACAGATGGTAATTAATTGCTGGGTCTTGGATTAATTGGGAAATTAAAAGTGGCGTCTACTTTTTATGTCCAGGCTATTTCTCAGCTGGCTGGAATTAACTGAAACTTTATGCGACAATTCAGTAGCATGTGGAGATAGACGGTCAAATCTAATCAAGCTGATAGTTTGCCTAATAGAGTTATGGCCGTTTAATTTTAGCTCCATTCACTGAAAGCCAGTCGAGTTTATGGCATGGCGCATTGTCTGTTGTGCCTGCATTAACCCTTTCCCTTATAAAGATGCTTTCTGACGCCTCTGCAGCAGACAGCTTTTTGAAAACATAGTGACAAAAGAAGAAATTGCTCAAAACGAGCAATTTCCCCTTTAGCCACAATGTTTTCCACTTTAAGTCATAGGTTATCCATTCAATTATAGAGATTTTCCATTTTTTGACAAAATATGTTCAAAGTCATCTGCTGCAGAATTGTGTATGAGGGAAAGGATTAACAACTTCTATGTGACCTAACTCCCTAGGTAGCATCTTCTATGGCTACAGTGAAAAGTTTATAAATCTTCCTCTCAGAACATTTAACCCTTTCCTCCATAAAGATGATTTCTGCAGCAGTCAGCTTTTGAAAACATTGTGATAAAAGAGGCAACTTCATTCATCTAATCTTCCTGAAGCTTGCCGTTTATCTTGCCGATTTCAAAAACTAAGTCCCAAGGTCAAAATGAAGGAAAATTTTGTTAACAGAAAGTGTCTATATGAGAGAATATGGTTAATCTTCAACTGTCTGTACCTTTCCCTTAAGCCCCTATCTCACAACACGATTTAACGTTTTTAGCTCTACTGGCCAAAGGCCAGAAGAGCTTATGCCGTGGTGTGGTGTCCGTCGTCCGTAAACAATTGCTTGTGAACGCAATATAGTCTTCAGTTTTGATTGTATCTCAATCAAACTTATACAGTAGTTGGATATCCATGAGAGCTCGATTCCTTTCGCAAACCAGCCAGATCCGCCCATGCAAGACTGGATTATGGCCCTTGGAATTGTCAAAATTGCTATAAAACAGCTTGTGAACACAATAGAGGCTCCATTTACTATCTGATCTTCACCAAACTTACACAGTAGTTAGGTATCCATGAGAGCTTGGTTCCTTTTGCAAACCAGCCAAATCCGGTTATGCAAGACTGGATTATGGCCCTTGAAATTGTCAAAATTGCTATTAAAGAGCTTGTGAATCTGATCTTCACCAAACTTACACAGTAGTTAGGTATCCATGTTTCCTTTTGCAAACCAGCCAGATCCGGCCATGCAAGACTGGCATAATGGCCCTTGAAATTGTCAAAATTGCTATAATAGAGCTTGTGAACACAATAGAGGCTCCATTTACTATCTGATCTTCACCAAACTTAGAAAGTAGTTAAATATTGATGAGAGCTTGGTTCCTTTTTGAAAACCAGCCAGATGTGCCCTTGCATGACTGGATTATGGCCCTTGAAATTGTCAAAATTACTATAATACAGCTTGTGAACACAATAGAGCCTCGATTTACTATCCGATCTTCACCAAACTTAGATAGTAGTTGAATATTGATGAGAGCTCCGTTATATATATAACACGATTTAAGCCGACTTGAAAAGTCGTGTTCAGTCGTGTTGGGGAGCGTGGGAAGAAACTCGTACAACCTTCATACGTTTCAACACGATTCAACACGACTTTCATACGACTCCCATACACCTGAACACGAAATCCATACGTTTGTCATACGACCGGAAGAGCCCATCACGTGGGAAACCCCCTGAAAGTGAAAGCTCATTCTACAGCCATGCCAAACCTCAGGCGGTCGAAACGGAAGCTCCTCCAACCTTCACCACCAACCATGGATGAACATCCACCCGGTACCCAGGGCAAAGATGAGCCAGCTGAAACCTCTGAACCAACACCAAAATCGCCAACAACAACAAAAACAACTAAAACTATCACTGAAGATGATAAATACCCCCTAAACAGCACTTGACCTACACCATAACTCTGTAAAATATCATGCAATTGTAACCCCTTTAGGATATGCACATCTCCTCTTGGTATAGAAGCTTCATGTAAAAATGTTATTGAATTCCACCCAGTTGTTTGTAAGAAATGGGCCGGACAAAATATGGCTAAACAGCACCTTGACCTACACCATAACTTAATTAGTAAAAGGGCCATCCAGCCATCTCAGCAGCCAAAAGCATTCTTCACCACTCGTATTGCCCTCTACCTCTAGTTGAAGATTCGATCTGTGTTCGTCATGCACCTGAACGGGAAGGGTTTCATGAGCCATTGACGTAGAGCGAAGGCATCATCTCCTATAATTGCGAATGGCAGAGGTTGATCATCGTTTAATCGACAAACCAAGGTCAAGGTCAAAGTTACCATAGAAATCAATAGAACTTGTTACTGGTTACCTTCAGGCAAAGTTTCAAGTTTGTAACCCTCTAGAGTGCTGAGATTTTGTCTCAACCTGAAACTTTAACCAAAATGTTGACGGACGGACAGACACACGGACATCGCCAATCTTTAGACCGGAATTGCTAGAGCAATCTGGCCAAAAACTCCTAGTGCTAAACGTTTAAGGATAAAACACAAAATTTACCAGTTTCTACCTTGTATGATTCCCTTTATAGAGCCATAATTTTAATTTTCAAACATTAAATCTAAACATTACATTAGTGTCATTTACACAGCAACTTCTGTAATAATAAGAGACAAAGAAATCACAATACATGTAGTGTCTCTAGACCAGTGTTTAGAAGAAACAGTTTCATTTGTTACCCTGCTTTTGTTCAGTGCAAGGTCTAAAAACAATCAATTGACTACTTATATTACAAAGATGGAAAACTTTTACATCTGCCAAGCCTTAAGGAAGTCAACTTTTAACCTTTTTCCCACTTTCAGACGCATTTGGACGCATCTGCAAAAGATGACTTTTGAAAACATTGTTGCAAAAGGAGAATTTGCTCATGATGAGCAATTGCTCCATTTGCTACAATATGTTCAACTCTATTCATAATTAAACTTTAAAATTAAAATAGACATTTTTAATATGTCTGCCTTGATGTCTTCTAAGAAGTCTGATCTAGATTTGCTGTTAGTGGGAAGGGGTTTACTTCACCCGTAGCAGACCCATCTCCAGCAGACAACTTTTGAAAACATTGTAATAACATCTAGTTAAAACCATTTGGCATGACGCCCAAGATATTTTCCAAGTAAACCCGTTTTAACGCCATCCAGTTATTGAACATAAACACATTGACACACACATTTTATTGTTTGTTTGCATAATCTGCTGGAAACACATCATCCTCATCAGGAGGAATCCCTAATTCTTCATCCGTCCATACTGATGGGTCTATATCAGGAAAATGACCCTGAAATAAATAGAAACTTTAATTTTTCTTAACATTTTCCAACATTTGGTCGCATTTGCAGCAATATTAGCAAGTTATTCTTTTGCATCAATGTTTTTACTTTCTTTTAACAGAGATTCTTTTGCAAGTATGTTTTCTGCAGATGAACTGTATGTTGGAAAGGGTTAACCCTTTCCCTCATATAGATGCTTTGAGCTACAGTTTCTGCCGAAACTAAAGGCAAAGAATGTCTTCTTGATTTTTAAATAATGACCAAAAGGAAATTCATCAAGTCCTGTATTTTCCTTTATCATGATTGTACCATAGTAAATTTATTATTGAGAAGATTTTCACAGTTGTTAACTTTAAATGAAAGTAAATTACTATTGAATAAATTTGATTGATTGCAGTTGAAAATGGGTGAAATAGCTCATTATGAGAAATAACTGCTTTTTACCATAATGTTTTCAGAGATGTCTGCTGCATTAAAATGCGTATACATAGTGTGGGAGAGAATTCAAAGCTGCTGATAAGGAGGGGTATACAGCTCTTTTCCCCACAATATCTTTCTAATTATCCAATCAAACCAAATATTGTTGTTACTCAATTGAATTGAGACAATTTTTTAAGTACCCACAATATAGGGTTAACTTATACTATTATAGGGTCAAATAAGGATTTTAGAACATGAAAAACGCCCCTTATCCCTTTCCCTCATACGACAATTCTGCAGCAGACGGCTTTGAACATATTTTGTCAAAAAATAGAAAATCTCTAATTGAATGGATAACCTATGCCTAAAAGTGAAAAACATTGTGGCAAAAGGAAAAATTGCTTGTTTTGAGCAATTTCTTCTTTTGTCTCATTTTTTTTTTAAAAAGCCATCTGCTGCAGAGGCGTCAGAAAGCATCTACATGAGGGAAAGGGTCATCTAGAGCTCCGGAGAATCCGCCTTACCGTAACCATTTCTAAATGGTAGTAGCCATATATACCAATCCACAGTACCGTTAAAAATGATATCAGTGTTGCCTGTTTGGCACCAGAAGAGTTAAGAGCAGGATGTTCTTCTCTGTAGACAACCTGTGTTCTGAAAAATAAAGATTTCTTAACTGAATGACTTAAATCACTTATAAATACCAAGCAAACTTCCTGAAAACAAGCCGAGCCCCGGTAGCGACGCGGGCTGTCAATCCAGGGGTTGTGAGTTCGAATCCCGGCTCGGCCAACTTTCTTTCCGACGATTGACAAAAGTCAATGCGACATGCGTCATTCGTCTTCCACCAATGGGCTAAGTCTATGTGGAAAAGCAGCCAGTTGCTTGGGATGATTGTTGTGTGGAGTACTGGTGTGCGAAAACCAGGAAATACATGAGTAGGTGAACTGGCCGCCGTGATATAACTGAGAAATTGTTAAAAACGGCGTTAAACAAAATCAATCAATCAATCAATCAATCCTGAAAACAAGACTCTTTCTACGATCAGGACACATAAAATGCACATTAGACTCCATTTAACACTTTCCCTCATATGTAAGAGCCTGTCAAAGTCTACGTAATGGTGGGTATTTTTAAATGTTCATCTTTACCTCTCATATATCAAACACTACCAAGCAGTATGTCAGGCAATTAATGGATTCATTTCAAGACCTGCCAAATTAATAGGGTTTATCATTCCTCATAGAAAGATGTTGCATACGCTTATTGTTCAAATTGTTATTATCTACCGGATGGTTTAAAACTTTAATGTGTAAGGGAATTGCAGCGAAGGCTTGAGACGTCGCTTGCCAATTAAGTAACAGTACAGATGATAAAAGCGAGCAAGCGAAAGTCGAAAGGGTTTTTCTGATTGTCCAATAAAGATATTATGATATGAAAGACAACCTTCATAGAGAGCTCTGTTAATACGGGTAAACAAATCGACGGCTAAGCCGGCGATGTTTCCCGTCAATAGGTAATGTGTATGAACTTTGCAAAATTTTGCTATACTGTCTTTCCAAAAATTGTGTCCAGAATGGATTTTTCGATGCAGTCACGATAGTGCAACGTTTTGATTGGATGAAAAGAAAATATCGAAACAAAAACAATTTCTAGAGAAAATAATTAAATATGATAATACGTACTCGATAAAGGAACGAGCACAAGTAATTTTATGTGTGATAATTTCCGTTTAATAACCCTCGTCGTCTATTTCTAAAACGAGTTTAAATAAAACTCGTAAGGGTTTTTTGACCTTTGACATTCTGGAAGTTATAAATCCAAATTCCTGTAATATGACGTCATTCTATTAGTGGTGCAGAGGTAGAGCGTCGGCCTCTTGTATCAAAGGTCCCTGGTTCGAGTCCCGTGATGAGCGGGTCCTGACTTTTGGATTTTTGTTTTTGTTTTTGTTTCACAATCAATGTAAAATAAATAAGTTTATAAACTAAATGAACCGAAAGGAAAACGACAGAAATTATAGGAAACGTTAGTTTGGCTTGTCACAAATGTAGTTCCGTGAATTATGGAATCGTTTTATTTGAAGTACTTAATGAAGGGCAAGTTGATTATTTGTTGTACAGGTCTGTCATCAAATTTTCATGGATGTAAAATCTTGGCTATATTTTAAAGTTAAATATAAGCTTAACCTGATGATGATTTTTATTTTCTTTGCTTAGGTCGGTAGGACTCGTAATTGACGTAAATATCTGATTGTGCTGCAAGCAAGGGGCTAACTGCAGTTCGCGGGGAATTATTCACCGATCACAACATATAATAAATGTTTACCCGAAAATAGGTAGCACCTATACTCATATTAGTTAATATTGTTTCCAAGACAGCTTGACTTGTACCTGTTCAGAACTTCTATATATACTATACACTTGGAAAACTGATGTTCAATTATTAATTACACTTGACTTAAGCAATGACTAAGTAAACAGATGTTTCCCAAATCACCATGCAGCTTCTCTTCTACCTATCTGTTGGGGTTTACGCTCGCTCTCGGCTACACAGCCTCTTGGCGAGCAGACTGAAACCTGTAATTTATATTTAAACACTTTGAAAACTGATGCCGTGATGGTAAATACACCGATCCAATGAGAAAATACAAAATAACCAGGGTCAATCAAATTCACGGTTAGTGTATTCTGAAATCTTAAGTTATTGACAAAAATACCTTTTTGGAACGAGAGACTGTGTAACATTTTTGGTTTTAGTTTTCGAATGGACCAAAATCGGTCTGACAAGGGACCGTGAAAGGCTGATAATTCCTGACATTTCTTCCAATGTCGTTTACCGGTGAACCATACGTTCTACACAAACGTGAAGAAATATACACATTGTGTACTATATTAGGTCAAAGGGAAGCAAATCGGGTCGAAGAACCCGGCAGACAATTTTTGGTACAGTTCCATTATTTTTTTGAAAACATTCAGAATTTTAAGAAAGATGGTGTGTTGATAGCTTAATATATCTCTAGGTGCTACCTTTTTAGAAATAAACGTAGGATTATAAAGCCAAATTGTTTATATACTGAATGTAGGAAATCTCCCCTAATAAAGGTTAGCCTAACCTCAAAACATGCAAAGCTCTGTAGATGTATCCATCTAGTTACAAGTTATGGCCTCCCTATTGGTGATGAGTTTAACATCAAGCTCTACATTGGCCATGAATTGAACTTAAAGAAAGAAAAATATTATGAGAGTTTGTATTGAATTAATTAATAGCTATCAAGCTGTAAGAACATAAAGCATTAACTTAAAAAGCAAATATGTTGTGTGTTTGGACAGGGACACTATATTATAGTGTCCCTGTTTTGGATGATAATTTGTTTGTGCTAAATGTTTATAACAAATTAATTACAAATTAATAACGGATTTAGTTAAGATAATTATGCTTAAAACTTTTTTTAAAACAGTTTATGATAATTTTATTTACAAAATTTACTCTCTAAGATTATAATAAAGATATTTAATACTTTTTTTTAAAATCAATATCAAAAGTTAATAATGAAGCTTTCCAAAGTCATCTACAAAATAAATCTATAATTTCGTTACCCTTTACAAGGCCTCCTAATTCCCTAATACACTTTAAGTCGAGTAGGCGTTCGGGGAACACACACATTAAACTATCTCTACTGTTAATTTACCTAGGAAACGCCGAAATAGAACTTAATTACTTTCGAAAACGTGTAAAACATCATTATCGAATCAATTATACCTTTATTGCCAAAGAATTCCTTTGTTTTTGCCTAAATATTTTAAAAACGTCTGCTGCAGATTTGTTGTACGTGGTTCAGGTTTAAATGTTAAACAAGCGCTGTCGGAGGACAGCACGCTCGACTTTTTTGTGCTTGCTAATAAAACAAATCTATTTTGGGTGGTACAGAAAAACATTACCAAGTACTTTATCCTATTATTTATAAGCAAAGTACTTTATAAGTCGAAAAAGGGTCATAATTATTACAAAAACCTTTACTGAATTATGCACTCTTGGCTGTTGGTGCAGGTGATGATGTTAAAAAAGATGTGTGTAAGTGGTTAAGCTATATCTCTAATTGTTTAGAAAAAAGGGCCATAATTCTTAAAATAATACTGACATAGTTATGTACTCTTGTCTGTTGATTTAGGTAATGATGATTAATAAGTATAATAAGTGTATAAGCTATATCTCTAATGGTTTTGAAAAAAATTGGGTGGTACGAACAACTTAACCAAAGTTCTAAGTCGAAAAAGGGCCATAATTCTTACAAAAACCTTGAAAGAGTTATGTACTCTTGTCTGTTGATGGAGGTAAGGTTGGTGAATAAGTGTTGAAAGTTTCAAAGCAATATCTGTAATAGTTTTGACAAAAAAGGGAATTGGTATAAAAAACTTAACCAAGATTCCAAGTCGAAAAAGGGCCATAATTCTTACAAAAACCTTGACAGAGTTATGTACTTTTGTCTGTTGATTGAGGTAATGGTGGTGAATAAGTGTTGTAAGTTTTGAAGCAATATCTGTAATGGTTTTGACAAAAAAAGTGATTTGGTACAAAACACTAAACCAATGTGTGACACCGACGCAAACGCAGACGCCAACGCAGACGCCACCAACGACGCCGACGCCGAGGCGAAACGTATAGCTAGCCCTTTCTTCGAAAAGTCGAGCTGAAAACGTGTTGTCACATTTACTTCTACTAGGTAAATAAAGTCGTAACGTATTGGCTAAACGTATTTAAATACAGGTTCAAGAGAAAGTTGATGCAACGCATCAATGTCGCCGGAAATCCATACTGCAGTTATGCACAACACTAACATTATAGTAGTTGAATAAACAGTTATCAACTGAGGGGCATATTGGAACATCAGGGGTGGGGTCAAGTGAAAATGTATCATAACTTGCATTGTTTTGTCAACGAAGTGAATGATAATTGAAGCCTTTCATTGTTTATGATCAATCTCCATTCCAAAGTAGGTTGACCATACACACAACCAACTAATTATTGATCATAAACAGTAATGGAAATGAGTTATCTTGCCAATCATTAGTCTGAGTATGTATACAGTGCTTTCATTAAGGAATAATTATAAGATTTGTGAATTCCACATACACTTTTCAAGATGTTTGTCAGAATATTTGAATTTTATTATTTTTCAATAAAACCACAAAACAGACAATTTAGGAATTGCATGCAATAGCACGTCATTTTACCTTTCCTCTATTAAAGTCAACAGTGGACACCTTTGCAGCAATCTACTTTAAAACAATGAGATAAGGGTTAAATCGCTGAAGACATGAGTTTTCTCTTTTTCTCAAGATGATATTAGCTTGGCATCCTAATTATATCATACTTTAACAAATGTTGAAATGTAGTTCAATATTTATAAATTAGACCACCTTCGAAATATAATATCAACTAAACAGTTAAATCTCATTGAAATTGTTGTATGATTTAAACTTAATTTCGAACATAAACTGAGCCCTACAACATGTTACTTTTTCATAATGAAAATAACAAACTACTCATGTTTTAAAATTATATTATGATGAGCGCCCTTGTGTCAATGATGCATAACAATATGCAGATCGGAAGCAATATGCCTTTAGGGAATTTAATGACACATTTAAAATTGTCAAGGACGAAATAATTTTGTACGAAAGACCCGATTCTTTCTTATTCGCAGGTGTCGTTCTTGAAACTCTCTTTATAGGCAGAGAGTGTTCGTTCAAAGTAATTTTTCTATTAAAAACAGTTTCATCTCGGTTTGTTCTTTTCTTCATTTGTTTCGAACCAAATAAACATTTTAAATTGCATATGATTTACTATTTGTAAGTGAGTGTAAAGAGCGGCTCTCTGCAAAGGAGATTGATCTACGCAGTTGGTATTCGCAAGTCACGCGATCAACAGTTTTAGCTTAGAAGCAGTTCATATTTTAGATATACATGGATACACATTATAAAATGCCTTCTTCACAAATCAAGACATCTCTTTGAACATGAAAATAACATTCAGTAAGTTAAAATTGCCATTAGAAGGAGAATATTTGACGTCATTTTCATCAGCAGGTGCGCGTATTTAAACAACATTAGACTGTGCGACGTAAAGGTTTGTAGTTATAGCCTTTTGATTACATGTAGTATATAGTGTAAAATACAGTATTTCATTCTAGCAAATAGGGACTGTTTTGTCTTCGTAAATAAAACAAAAAAACATAAATGCGAGTCAAAATAAAGAAACTGAAAATACCTAAAACATCGGAATATTTATTTCATTTTAGATGTGTCATTACTTAGTGTTTTTAAACAAACACAATTGTAATATGTTCAAGACATCTAAATGTGTTTCTTTCTAATAATAATCCCCCCTCCCATGTGATTTCCGAAAACCTATTAAAAATAGAAATCGCGGGCTTCTGCCCGGCGACTAATTAAAACAGCCGTTATAGACATTCAATACATTACGCTATATTACTGAATGATAGGATATAAAAAAGTTAATCACTCCCAGTGTAGACACCCAGATATGTATACAATAACCCTGTTATAGACATTCAATACATTACGCTGTATTACTGAATGATAGGATATAAAAAAGTTAATCACTCCCAGGTTAGACACCCAGATATTGATACAATAACCCTGTGTATATGACATGCTCAATGGTGTATCTTTATTTCTATAACTTCGTCGTTTTCTTCTTATTTATAATTTCGTGTTTTATATTCATGTTTCCGATGCGCGTCTTTTTTAAAAATATCTACGTCAGATTTATTACAGATACTAAGGGTTTCGTTAAATAAGTCTGCGTCGTAGTGAAATGTGCATGAGCCTTTTACCCACAGCAGAGACATATAAATACATATACAATGTCTCTGACCACATACACTAAATATGCAGCCGTCTTCGATTTGTTGTTGTATCTAAAAAGTCCAGTTAAGATCAAATGATGGTATTTGCACCAAAACTAGATAAGCACGGGTTCTGATCCGACTGATATAATGGGTAATTTACGATTTTACGGCGGTTGTTAATTACCTAGTTTGTTTTTTCCACGACATGTATCAAATATACGTAAAATCCGCACCTGGTAGACATTTCCTTATGACCATTAAAAGGTAAAATTTCTCAAAACGGGCAATTTAACTTTTTTTTGCAATACTTCATCTCTTTGTCAAAAAGTTACTTCCAGTCTTCCAGATTGTTCGACCTGTTCATCTGCTGATTGTAAATTAAACAACATTTGAACTATTATGTGAAGTAATGGGTTAACCCTTTCCCGGGTACAACAATATGTAGGAGACGACTTTGAAAACATGGAAGCACAAATATGGAAAAACTTCTTTTGAACGAAATATTATTATTGATTAAAAAATGAAATATTTATAACATGGTGACAAAAGAAAGAATTGAGGATTTTGAAAAATTGCTGATATTGTCTGTTACAGATTTGCATGAACATTTGGGAAAGAGAAGATAAAGATAAAATAGCAGTTTTCAATACACCTATTAAGAGCTTAGTTTTAATTCCTGACGTAACGTATTGGACATGAAGCCACGGCAGACAGTTAGGTCTTGTTACAAATACAAATATAGAATACTCCGCCTATGTGTCTGTCCATCAGCTTAGTCTTACCACAGCCTTCACTGACTACAGGGCATGCACGTAAACCCTTTTCCACATACAATAAATCTGCAGCAGGCGACTTTGAAACTACAGAGACATATACATTTATTTATATGTCTCTGGAAATTATAAATGTTAAATTATACAAACTATGTATGAAAGAAAGTATGATTATTGAATACAATAAATCTGCAGCAGGCGACTTTGAAAATTATAAATGTCAAATTATACAAAATATGTATAAAAGAAAGTATGATTATTGAATAGAGTTGAAATCATTGTGGCAAACGGAGGACTTGCTTGTTTTGAGCAAATCCTCCTTTTGTCACAATGTTTTCAAAAACTGTTTGCTGCATATGCGTCAAAATGTATCTATAGGTGGGAAAGGGTTAATCGGCCCTGGGAGTAAAGTCTGAGAAAAGCTTAAGAAGTTTATCCCTAGTGGTTTTGTGCATTCTTATATAATATAATATAATATTAAACGCTTTGTCGACTATTTATTGGACGTTGTTGGTCACTTCAATATTAGTGTGGAATACGCGTAGGTGTTTTCGTTCAAACAAACTATTTGTTTTACAGGTAATGTTTAATGACATTCTTGACAACTTAATTCTTTATCACATACAACGAACCTGCAGCAGACGACTTTGAAAACATCAAGAAAGAAACGTGGCCATTCTTTAAAAATTACAGTATACGAATTCAATAGAACTGTAAACATTTTTACACGAAGAGTACTTGCATTTTTCACCTTTTATTCGAATAATTTGAAAACTCAGTTGACTCACCTTACAGAATGTGTCAAGAAAACAAAATGGCAGTTAATATTAAGAACTGAAATCATAGCATTTATTGATGGGATGGGCTCTCTGACATCAAATGTAAATGCAATGTAGTAGAAAATAAGATTAAAACAACGGTGATTTATAAATACATAGATAGATAGATTTTATTCAGGAAAAAGGGCAAGTTTTCCTAACATACCACACTAGTATGTTGTCACAAATTTAAAGAAATATGAATGAACAATCTATTTTATGTAAATTAAGGTGTGGTATATTACCTATAAGAAGACTGGAAGATATATCGGTGAAACCCCACAACAGAGATTATGTAGATTTTGTGATACGTAATCCTTTTCTTTTTTGTTACATTGTGGACTATATAATCATATCAGAGAAGACGTGTTTTAAAATATATTACTTAACGATGTGTTTATGAATAATAATTTTGAAGGGAAAATGACATATTTAATTCAAACATTCCCAAGAAAAGTTGCCAAGTATCTTGTTAAAGCCTATCTCAAACGTAGAAACGTTATATATATTAACTACATGTAATCTCATAATTGATCATGTTCAATCATTCTATCATGCAATTCAGTCAGATTGTAATTATGTATTAAACTAGACTATACGTTAAATTATTTCAAATCAACCTATTTATATTCGAAATGGACACTTGTACTTATATAAAGGTGACTCATAGGCCGGGTGCTACTTATTGTGTTGTATTGTTTGAATTGCTTGTAAAATATGCACATGTCACTATATAGAGTTTAATTAACATTGTTTTCATGATACGGGATTTAAATCCGAAGTGGAAGAGATTCTTGCGATATAAAAACGAGTGCGCCATAGCGCACGAGTTTTTATATGCAAGAATCTCTTTCACGAGGGATTTAATTCCCAAATCATGAAAACAATGTTTATTAAACTATATATTTTATACTCGGCGATAATTTTCGTTTTTAAACGACAATACCCCTGTGCAGCTCATTTTTTTTTTTAGCTCAGAAGCGGAGAGATCTGTGAATGACGTAATCTGCAAGTTTTGTAGTGACGTCACTACGCGCGCACCGACAAATGTGTACATTGATTGAAATAATAGCTTGGAGTCTGCCAGAATGCCAATTAGTGAAAGCGTAACGAGGGAGAAGTGATTCCAAGCTAGGCGACACACAAAACGCAAGGTCTTATCTGTACGTTTTGCAATCCATTTCAGACCCCTTATTGACTGACACCGGAAAACAAGAACGATGTCGAGTGACACGTCGCCAATGGTGAGTAAAGGGGGTTCACTCTAATCTAAATCTCTGAGCCGTCCCGCGAGATAACCAACATTGTGGACTCTGCGTAAAGTATCGACCCAGATCAGCCTAAGCATGCCGCGCAGCTTAACCCGGACATACACTTTTCGCCTCATGTGGGTTTTCTGTTTCAGGAATCATTACTCTATACCTCTATCCCCCTGAGACTGAATGTGTCTGCATTACGCAGACGGCATAATGTTAGTTTTCTTGCGGGAAGGCTCTTCTGTTTATTTCCAAAATGGTAAAGAACACAATATACATTGTTTTAGATTGAATATTTTGTTTTAATCGCAACTCAATAAAACATGCTTATTTGTATAATATGTTCTATACGAATGATATTTGTTTTATTGTAAAATCTGTATCATATATATCGATAAAACATATTTAGACAAACAGATCATATTTATACTATTAACCTGGAAATGATTTGTACAAATACAAAGAAAAAGTTGGGACATCCGGAAAATTGAATTTTTTTATATGGAATTTTGAACAATTTATCTTTTTCATACACTGTTTTCAAACGTCGTCTGCTTCAAACATTTCAATTGCTGGTCTGTGTCAGCTTGATTACAATATACAATTTCTTATTAATATGCTGAGTATGTACATAATAAATAACAGACAACACAAAAGACAGCTCTGCAATAAATTATACATATTGATCAGAGGGCAACCAAAGGCATATTAATGAAAACACTAGTATTGACATTTTAGAAGTAACATACTCTTTAAATTTTTAATTCAGCGGTTAGCCCAACCGATGAGTTGGACGCAACAAATCAGTATCAGGCTCTGCAAGCAACATCAATAACAATCATTATGTCTTCCCCCCCCCCCCCCCCCCCCCCCCCCCCCCCCCCCCCCCCCCCCAAAGTAATTGACTGAAGCCAGTTTAACTTCATTATTAGAATGTTGTTTAGTAAGTCGAAAACTGTTGAGAATCAGACGAGTGGGTCAATCGTAGCAGACGACATTCAACACATTGAGAGAAAATGAGAAACTGTTCAAAAAGAGAAACTTCTCCTTATGCAACCAGTGTTTTCAAAAGGAATCAATAATGATAATTTAATATACAGTGATTCCATATATAAGCTAGTGCTTTTGCAACAATAAGATACCGATTAGCCGGTAGTCTGATCAAAATCTACACTGTTCATATATTCTGACAAGATTGGGCAGATGGATAAGCTAATCTGAACCTACCCTGTTCAGAAAGGCCATTTGTACTTTTGTTTTAAAGGGACTGAATCCCATATGAGAAAAAGCGAAAAAAAAAAAGAAAATTGTTAAAAATTGCTATTACCTTGATATTTTTGCATGTAAGGCATTGAGATTTGCTGACTGATGTACTACAATATATGCACACTATTAATATTGCGGAGATTTTTCGTTATTTTGCATTGTAAAATCTACTGGGTTAGTAACCCAGTAAATCTAAAAATATCGCTGTATATTTACCACGTGATCACTACAACCGAATTGACAATCTCCTTCCCAGAGTTGTTGTTCCTTACACTCACGAATACATGAATGTAATGAGTCGATAGTGTTAGAGAATGCCGAATTGAATCCACAAATTCAAATGAGCAAGAGGAAATTCCACGGTATTTTTAACTGGGAAACCCCGGAGCGGACGTTTTTTTAACTGCTTATTTCCTATGAAATAATGAAAAACAAGACTTGTACGACCTTCTACAACATTCCGTTACATATATATAGACGTATTTTGGATTAATTAGAATAAGTATAAAATATAACGATTTTGGACCATTATGGTGTTCAGTCCCTTTAATGTACAGGCTCATATTTGCTTCCAAAGACGTCTACAGATGCGTCAAAATGTGTTTGCACGTGGGAAAGGGTGGTCAACAGTACACAGTGATAGCATGTAACATCTCACTCTTCTTGTCTTCTCACAGAAATCGCTTCCGGCTCTATCCGATACCGGCAATACCGTGAATGATGGTATTCCGGATATGAAACGTAAGGAGTCATTTGGAAGCAACACATCATCTCTCCTTACCAACATGCGCAGGCGCTGTACATTTAAAAGTGTTACGTCTGGAATTATTGGAATGCTTCGGGTACAAAAACTGACAATGTCTAAAGTTAAGTATGAAGAGCCGAAGGTTAAGTATGAGAACAGCTACCGACTGGAACCTGAAACCAACAATGGGTTCTCGGAAGATCGCATAAAACAGGCAGCAATGGATGTAATGACCACTTTCTTGGAAAATGTTACCTATAATGAGGCCACAGGCGGTCAACTTGCCTGCAACATTGCCGACAAAATTAAAAACAGGGTCAAGGACATGAAGTTACCGAGATACAAAATTGTCTGTCACGTGATGATCTCAGAAGAGAAGAAACACGGAATGGAGGTCGCCAGTATGTACGTGTGGAATGATAAAACGGACAACTACGCATGCGCAACGTACCGAAACGGTTCTATTGCTGCTGTTGCCATGGTCCATGGGATTTATTTGGAATAAAAAACTTAAAACGACACCTCATCTCCCGAGTAATTGACATGAATTACGTTATGTGATAAATAGAAATCTCATTCAAGTTAATCACATAAAGCGAGCCCTCTCTGGGCGTGAGTGTCAAAATGCCATCACCTAAATATCATTTGACACTACACAAATATCATATGACACTTATTAGTTCGGTTTCCAGTCTCAAGTCTTTGTTACAACGCGGAAACCAAAGTGAAAATCACGTCACGTCAGCGGTTTGACGTCATAACGTTTGTCAGTTTGGCGCAAAAACCGGTTAAGATGGTTATGTACATGTTGTCGAAATACGTCTCATAAATCACTTTATGTGATGAATAGAATATCTCATTCGTATTTATTTATTATCACTTTTGATAAACTCGTTACTTAAAGGCTCGCGGCATATCATCTTAGTAAACTCGTTAAATCAAATTGATAACAAATAAACACTCATGAATATCCTCTATTTATTTATTATCAATTTTAATAATTGTAATGCCTTCAAAGTATGACTTAGTTAATTGCACGTGACTAAACAACATTGTAACTGGGCTACTAATATGTAACAAATAATTAATAAAAAACGTTTCTTTTTATGTTTTTTTTACATGATGACGTGGTAAGTGTGTCCGTCCGTCTTGTCAGCGGAGACCAGGGATTCGATCCTCGGTAACGTCATACAAAATACGTACACATGAATACCCTCATTGACGCCCAGGGCAACGAGGACAGCATTACGAGTGGCACATTTAATTAAACTACCTCTACTGTTAATTGATCTAGTAAACGCCGCAATAAAACTGAATTACTTTTGAAAACGTCGTAAAACAATATTATCAAATCAATTATACCTTTATTGCTAGAGAATTCACCTGTTTTTGCCTAGATGATTTAAAAGACGTCTGCTGCGGATTTGTTGTACGTGGTTAAGGTTTAAATCTAAAAGAACGTGTTGACATATTTTCAACTGTTAGGTAATTAAAGTCGTAACGTATTGGCTAAATGTATTTAAATACAGGTATTGAAAAATCCGTTATAAACATTCAATACATTAAGCAATATTACCGACTGATAGGATATAATCAAAGCGCTGAAGGCACTGAATTTGTTTGGGTACATAAAACTGTTCAAACATTTGCCTTTTCATAGATGTGTGATTTATAAACTATGCATTGTTTATAAATATTACAACTTCGGGTAAAATAATAAATGACGCATCCGTTAAAATTAAATGCCATTTTAGTTGTCTATAAAAATAAATCATGACATACATGTGAATATTATATTTAATTTCCAAGTTTCAAAAGACATGTAAAACAGATGGATAACCATTATGGCCCCGACTCACTCATTTAAGTATTTATCAATTTTTGTCACAAAAAAAATCACAATTGACCAAGGGTTTTCTAAAATCTTACTCAAAAGCTTCCTGCTTAACAAGAGATTTTTAAAGTTGTCACTATAGCCATATAAGGCCAAATAGCCCTGCCCCCTGGCGGCCATGTTTTTCGACCAATCAACATGGCTTGGAGGAATCTGATAGATGGTCTCCCAATGAACATTTCTACAAAAAGAATTGAAAATTGGCAAAACACTTTCGGAGGAGAAGATTTTTCAAGTTTTTACTATAGCCATATTAGGAAAAAAAGCCCCGCCCGCTGGCGGCCATGTTTTTCGACCAATCAATTTGGCTGGAAGTAATCTGATAGAGGGTCACCCTAGGAACATTTCTACAAACTAATTTGAAAATCGGCCTGACACTTTGGAAGGAGAAGATTTTTTTGAGTTTACACTATAGCCATATAAGGCAAAAAAGCCCCGCTCCCTGGCGGCCAAGGAACACTTCTTTAAAATAATTTGAAAATCTGCCAACCAGTTTGGTAAAAGAAGAATTTTAAAGTTATTTTATTTTCGTTGCCATGGAAACCATAATTCTGCATGAATCACAAACATTTGAAGGAATTCTGGTGAGGTCAATGAGAGGATGCTTTCTGTGAAGTTTCATCCCAATTGACCCACTCGTTACTGAGGAGAAGATGTTGACGGACGACAGACGCCGGACAAAAGGAGATCACAATAACTAACTTTCAGCACTTCGTGCTCAGGTGAGCTAAAAAAGAAACATATATCCAAATGAAAGAGTAATTGAAATCATGTAGAAAATATTGTGGAAAAAGGCAGTACTAATATTTATATGAGCACTTTAAAAGAAACATGCTTCAGACTTCAGAGACTTTTGAATTCATTTGCATTATAAAAGGATAAATGCTCCAGAGAAAACCAATACCTGTGCCGTCCGCATTTTACTCTACAGTATACACCTAACTAACTAACTATTTTGGTTTTATTTACCCTCGCCATGCAGAATTAACTATTTGGCGAGCAGAATATACACCTAAGCTGGCCGCTGTTTCCTTTAAAGGGTGTTTAAGCTTGCCAAATCAATTAAGGATGCGTAACCATACACTGTTAATTACCATTGTGTACGAGTGTCATTCCAAACAAATTATAAATGTAACCCCTTTTCCCAATACACTTTGATTATTTGATATTTGTTATAGATTAGTATTATTGTTGTATATATATATAATTACTAGAAACAAACTAAGATTAAAAGTGTTGTATATATATATATACTTATTGTTTATTTGTTATTTAAATTGTTCTGCCCCTTCCAAGTACCCTACAGAATAGAATGTTGCATGGATCATTTGCCTCGTAGTATGGCACATGGAAAACTGTTGAAAGTTACAAAGTAGAAAATGAAGAGGCCAAACAATAACTAGAACCCATGACCCTTCAATAGATTGTAAAGGAGAGAATATAATTGAAGCAAAACCTATGGCTAGTTACTAGCAACCTATTCTATTCTTGCAATGTTTTCAAATTTCGTCCGCTGCAGATGCGTCAAAAGACATTTACTTGTCGGAAAATCAATCCATCAATTCTCGTTATTGATATCTATAGATAAGATATAAAGAGGAAAGTCGTTAAAACACTTTACAAAGAGATTCCATTTCAGCATGATCTCGATTTTTGGTTTAATCGATATCACTGATAAAAGCAATGAAACACATTATATATTTACTAGGGATGGCAACGATTAATCGGTTACCCGGTTAACCGTACGTTTTCCGATTAATCGGTTAGTAATTTCGGTAACCGAGTACTCGGAAGAAAAGATAAAATATATACACAGTTGTGTTTCACCTTTTGTTCTTTTAAATTTGTCACACGTATCTGACATGAGAGGTTAATTATTCACACCTCGATCGGCCAGTGTTTACATTACTGCGACAACAGCCGCACTCGATTTTATTGATGATCGTTTGTTTGTGTAATTATCAATTAAAGGACGCTTTGTTTCTTTTTAAAAAAGTTTGATGTCTAATAAAGGCAGAAATTATACGATAATGACTTATTAATTATATTCGGCGTTTGTTTTGATAAAAAAAATTAATTGGAATGAGTGTGATACATTTGAATTAATGTCTTTGTAAATTGTTATTTACCAACACGATTGGAAAATTAATTTGAAGTTTGTAACACATTTTCCCCTGAATTGGTATTTTAAGATATGCAGCTATGTATCTTTTTCATTCGACATATTATAAATCATATAGCAGTCACTACGTTAAAAAAGATTTACAGAATATATTGCCATAATGCCGCCTGCTACATCCTTTGTCTGGAAGTATTTCAAACGCTGTGCTGATGATAACAAAGTCAAGTGCAGTGTGTGTGGTAATGATCTGTCTTGGACTAGTGGAACCAGTAACATGCGCAACCATATTCGACTAAAACAGTGGATATGTCTATGAATCTATACGGTTACAAAATTGTACGAGTAACCGGTTAGTAATATCGGTAACCGTTGCCATCCCTAATATTTACAAAGAAAACCCCGGATATGATCATATGTAACAAATTATACACATTTGCCCATCTTTAATTAAACAATTTTTACAACAAATCATAGCGTCCGCAGATTTGCTCTATATTCTATAGCGTCCGCATTTTCCCTCTATATTGCATTTGTCCGCACTTTCCCTCTATAATGTATTTGTCCGCATAATTATTTATACTATATTTATATGGCCGACAAGGCACAAAGAAAAAATTTCAATTCTGTTTTTATCTACATTTTCAATGCGTGATTGAAAATTCAAATACCGTATCTGGAGCTTAAATCGGAAATAGTTCTCCCTGTAGCATTTCACTCATTGAGATTTATAAATCTCTCCGCGTCCATGTTTTATAATACAATGTTTCATTTTATTTCCAAATTATCTTTGAATATAAGAACCACATAAGAAAACAAAGACGATATAAATATATCATTATTTCAAATATCGTGATACATTTGAAAAGTAAGAGCAAGTATTGAGTACTACTTTCACGAGTATGAAATTTAGGGAATTTTCCATAAGACGTATGGCTTCAGAATTGTAGCTATCTCTAAATTTGTTTGTTCCAAACAAATAAAAATGTTAATGAATCCCAGTTTAGAAACCCAACTATGTATACAATAGCCCTTAATCACTCCCAATTTAGACACCCAAATATGTATACAATAGCCCTGTGTATAACCAGGGACACTATATTACAATTGCAATATAGTGTCCCTGGTAAAACTCAACTCAACTCAATTATATAATGCAAATAAACATGACATTGGCCATACACCATTTCTTCTTTTTGATGCCAGTATATTGATAAATTGGTTAACAGTTGGCCAAGTTATAGAAAGGAATCTTTTTCTTAAATCTTTGAATTTCGGACATTGTATATAACTTGGTCACTGTCCTATCTTTATTTCCACCAACCCTATATCTTCGTTTCCCACACAGATAGCTGGGTTGGTTCTATTACTTCGCCGTTTTCTCCTTATTTATAATTTCGTGTTTTATATTCATGTTTCCGATGCGCGTCTTTTAAATATCTACGTTAAATGTATTACAGATACAAGGGGTTTCGTTAAATAAGTCCGCGTCGCGGTGAAATATGCATGAGCATTTTACCCACATCAGAGACATATAAATACATATGTTTTTATATGTCTCTGACCACATACACTAAATATGCAGCCGTCTTCGTATGTTTTTTTGCTTTTTTATATTCAAAAAGTCTAGTTAACATGAAATGATGGTACTTGCACCTTAACCCTTTCCCAAAACTAGATAAGCGCGAGTTACGACCCGACTGATATGCTGGGTTATCTACTTTTTTTCAGTGGTTGTAAATTACTGAGTTTATGTTCTACCAAGTCCGTAAAATCCTCACCTGGTAACCATTTCCTACGTTCTGACGTCATTTGACGGCTACAATTGCAGACGACTTTTGAAAACATTGCAATTAAAGGTGAAATTACTCAAAACGAACAATTTAACCTTTTTTTTCTATATTTTCAAAAAGTTACTTCCAGTTTTCCAGATTGTTCAGCTCGTTCATCTGTTGATTGTAAATTAAACAGCATTTGAAATATTATGTGAAGTAATGGGTTAACCCTTTCCCGGGTACAACAATATGTAGGAGACGACTTTAAAAACACCTAAGCAAAAATATGGAAAAACTTATTTTGAACGAAAATATTATTATTGAATAAAAAATGAAATATTTATAACATGGTGGCAAAAGAAAGAATTGAGGATTTTGAACAATTGCTCATATTGTCTGTTACAGATTTGCATGTACATTTGGGAAAGAGAAGATAAAGATAAAATAGCAGTTGTCAATACACGCTACGTAATTCAAACAGATTAAGAGCTAAGTTTTAATTCGTGACGTAACGTATTGGACATGAAACCACGGCAGACATTTAGGTCTTGTTACAAATATAGAATACTCCGCCTATGTGTCTGTCCATCAGCTTTGTCTTATCAAAGCCTTCACTGACTACAGGGCATGCACGTAAACCCTTTTTTTCCACATACAATAAATCTGCGGCAGGCGACTTTGAAACTACAGAGACATATACATTTATTTATATGTCTCTGAAAATTATAAATGTCAAATTATACAAAATATGTATAAAAGAAAGTATGATTATTGAATAGAGTGGAAATCATTGTGGCAAACGGAGGACATGCTTGTTTTGGGCAATTCCTCCTTTTGTCACAATCTTTTCAAAAGTTGTCTGCTGCATATGCGTCAAAATGTATCAATATGTGGGAAAGGGTTAAACGGCCCTGGGTGTAAAGTCTGAGAAAACTGAAGAAGTTTATCCCTTGTGGTTTTGTGTATTCTTATATAATATAATATAATATAATATTAAAGGCTTTGTTGACAATTTGTTGGACGTCGTCACTTCAATATTGGTGTGGAATACGTACGTGTTGGTATTTTCGTTTAAACGGACTATTTGGTTAACAGGTAATGTTTTACTTTAAGTTTAATGACATTCTTGACAACTTAATTCTTTCTCATATACAACGAACCTGCAGCAGACGACTTTGAAAATTATTTCCCAATAAACTTCGGAATTCGTCAAGAAAACAAAATGGCAGTTAATATTAAGAACTGAAATCATTGCATTTAGAGATGGGCTCTCTGAGATCAAATGTAAATGCAATGTCGTAGTAATATATTTTGAAACACGTTTTCTCTGATATGATTATATAGTCCACAATGTAACAAAAAAAACAAAAACGGATTGCGTATCACAAAATCTACATACTCTCTGTTCTGGGGTTTCACGGATATATCTTCCAGTATTCTTATAGGCTCTATACCACACCTTAATTGACATAAAATCGATTTTTACGAGGAGTACTTGCATTTGTCACCTACTATTCGAATAATATGAAAACTCAGTTGAATCACCTTTCGGAATTCGTCAAGAAAACAAAATGGCAGTTAATATTAAGAACTGGCATTTAGAGATGGGCTCTCTGAGATCAAATGTAAATGCAATGTCGTAGAAAATAGGATTAAAACAACGCCGAATTATACATAGATAGATAGGTTTTATTCAGGAAAAGGGGCAAGTTTGCCTAACATACCACACTAGTATGTTGTCACCAATTCAAAGAAATATGAACAATCTATTTTATGTAAATTAAGGTGTGGTATATTACCTATAAGAATACTGGAAGATATATCCGTGAAACCCCAGAACAGAGAGTATGTAGATCTTGTGATACGCAATCCGTTTTTTTTTTTTTGTTACATTGTGGACTATATAATCATATCAGAGAAAACGTGTTTCAAAATATATTACTTAACGATTTGTTTATGAATAATAATGACGTATTTAATTCAAACATTCCCAAGAAAGGTTGCCAAGTATCTTGTTAAAGCCTATCTCAAACGTGGAAACGTTATATATATTAACTAATCTCATAATTGATCATGTTCAATCATTCTATCATACAATTCAGTCAGATTATAATTATGTAATTATGTATTAAACTAGACTATACGTTAAATAGGGGGGGGGGGCAGAGATTTTGGGTCATGAATATAACGATATCATCTATTTACTAACGAATTTGGTTACGCGTGGTTATTTCAAGATATTGGTAATTGGAACATTTCTCTAGTAGTCAATTTAAAACTTGGATTGTATACAGTGCCAATCTACATTTACACGAACTGACCAATAGTGTTTCAAGATGCGATAACAATTCACTGTTGAACCAGGGGATATATCTGGTCCCATCAGCATTTACACAAAACAACAGACACCTTTTGTTCTAGAATTGTGCGACCCATATATTTGTTGCGGTTAACGTACAAGGAGTTGACATACAAACATAAACTATTTCCAACAATGTGATAAGTAATAAACGAATCTTATTAACTCTAAAGAGATTTTAACTATTCAATTCAAACATGCAGCAATCAAGTCGGTGCCCTTTCAGAACACACAACCGTACAAGTATATTACAAGATAGACAAGTCCTTATGTTTTCGGACAACAGCTTCTTAAACCGACTTTGATTGCGTATTTCTCAAACAGAATACGAGACGCCCACGAACAACCCCCTCTCAAAAAGAAAGTAGGAAACGTGTTCCCGTAGGTATGCTCTGACTATTCCTATAACGGAGATCTTACATGCATGAATACCTACTTTCTAATTAACATGTTTTCAACATTAGTTTAGTCATATTGCGGCGATAGTCTGATTCACGTGATATTTCCTTATAAGCAATATACAACTTTTGCATGTATTATAATACTTTCCATTTCCGTGGATTGAAGTTAACCGTCTCGTGTTCTGCGTAGAAATGACTATTCTTATCACAAATAGCCTCAATCACGTGACACAAACTGGTCAAACCAGTTTTGTATACGAACAATTGTTCTCCGATATACGATATACCGCGGAGAACGGACATGTATGGATATATCCCCGGTTTTAAGTAAGGCCTTTGCCAAATTTTGTTGTTCGAGTCATAACTTTTAATATGTAATTTATTATATAAAATAATTTCATGCTCTCTCCCAGTATCGTCTTTATATGGCAGAAAGTTAAACTTTATTGTTTTCTCGGTATGAAGGTCAGAATGATATAAGAAGCTTTACTAATTTGTTAAATAGTCAAAATATGAGCCGTCCCGCGAGAAAATCAACATTATGGACTCTGCAATATTTTCACCGCTTTTTAATAATAAAACATTTATTTATGAAGATTTTTCATATTTTTGTCAATATATTTTCGAAGTCGTCTGCTGCAGATTTTCTGTATGAGGAAAAAGGTTAAAAGCTAAAAACTTACCGAAGTTAATACAACACCTCCACGGGTAGTTATCACATATATGCCTGTTATTCATATCTATAATCAAAGTAGTGAAAGTACTAAAGGTAGATTTGTGATCGGTTAAGAGGAGATGCAGACGTGCATATATAAATATTTATCTAAAACAAATCCCCACAATGACATACAAGTAATGATGCATCAGATCAGAATAAAACATTTCCAAGATTATAAATTCGTGTTGGTCTTGTAAAATTTGTTAGACCCCAATTCCAAATATATAATTCGGTCCACATAATACGTTTTTAATTATCATATTACCAAAGAGCTCTACGGAAATCCAAACAGGAAGAAAATTTAATCAAGAGCGTGGATAAAACTCCTAGGAGTGGACACTGTAAATGAAACTAATCAATAAAGGACATTTTTTATTATATTAAATCTTTGAAAAGTTTGTAAGAGGACCACCAAATCAATCAATATGGCTTTTCCTGAAATCAGACAAAAACTTGAAAAGAAGGGGAACTATTAAGTGTTGTCATTTTGCACATTTTCTGATACCGTCTGGCTGCCATGTTGTTCAACCAATCAATACAGCTTATGCAAATATTGTAGAGGGTCTAACAAGGACATGTGTACTAAATTATTTATTATAAAAAATGCTACTCAAATATCACAAACAAATCTACTATTTCAGAAGGAATATTTCTTTTTCTTTTACTAGAGGAAAGAAAGAGTTACAATTTACAAAGGGTAATTTGTTTAGGCACACTGGGTGGTGGAGGCAAAGTGATTGATATCCTTATCCTTTATTACACCTAAATGTGATATTTTCACATTCAGAGACTTGTAATTTCATTTGGTTACCTAGAAGAAGCAAATTTATTTTACAAATTTGACTTTTGCTTATTTTTGCATTCGTAATTCAGTCTATAATTTGTTGCACTATTTTAAGGGGCGCTGTCAGTCATTTACATCACGTGACTTCAAAATTTCACTTGTAACTATGCTATATTTGCTATCGCAAATCTACCAAAAAACAAACCAAGATGGTTCACATGAACACGTGTGTCGCTTACCAGTATGCCAATTAGTGAAAGCGTAACGAGGGAGAAGTGATTCCAAGCTAGGCGTCACACAAAAAGCAAGGTCTTATCTGTACGTTTTGCAATCCATTTCAGACCTCTTATTGACTGACACCGGAAAACAAGAACGATGTCGAGTGACACGTCTACAATGGTGAGTAAAGGGGGTTCAATCTAATCTAAAACTCTGTAATAATAAAAAAAAAATCTGGCCGTCCCGCGAGAAAACTAACATTGTTGACTCTGCGTAAAGTATCGACCCGGATCAGCCTAAGCATGCCGCGCAGGCTGTCGCGGACATACACTTTTCGCCTTCTGTAAATTTTCTTTTTCAGGAATCATTACTCTATACCTCTATCCCCCTGAGACGGAATTTGTCGGCCCGTATCAGTCTGCGCGGACTGCGCAGGTTGATATGGTTCGATACATAAAGCAGAGGCCATACTGTTGGTTTACTTGCGGGACGGCACATCTGTTTATTTCCAAAAATGGTAGAGAACACGATATAAATTGATTTAGATTGAATATTTTGTTTTAATCACAACTCAATAAAACATGCTTATTTGTATATATTTGTTATACAAATAATTTCTGTTTTATTGTAAAATCTTTATCACATATATCAATAAAACATATTGATGAAAATTATTTGTACACATACGAAGAAAAAGTTGGTACATCTGGAAAAATGAAATACTATTTTTGATATGGAATTTTGAACAATTTATCTTTTTCATACACTGTTTTCAACCGTCGTCTTCTTCAAATATTTTAATTGCTGTCTGTGTCAGCTTGATAACAATATACAATTTCTTATTAATATGCTGAGTATGAACATAATACATAACAGACAACATAAAAGACAGCTCTGCAATAAATTATGCATATCGATCAATATAAAGAAATTTAGAATAAGAGAAAAAGAAAAAAATAGAGAGAAAGAAATAATTAAAGGTACATAATGCAAGATAGAAGCATGTTTTATGCTTCATAAATATAACACGTACCTATAGGCAAGGTTTATATGCCCGTGGTATGAATGAAAGCTAGATAAGCTTGTTTCTAGACGTTTCCATGCTTAATAATTTTCCCTCTTTCGAAACAAAACAAGAGAAAGTTGATGCAACGCATCAATGTCGCCGGAAATCCATACTGCAGTTATGCATAACACTTACATTATAGTAGATGGAAAAAAGTTATCAACTGAGGGGCATATTGGAACATCAGGGGTGGGGTCAAGTGAAAATGTATCATAACTTGCATTTTTTTGTCAGCGAAGTGATTGTCCTTCTTGAAATATAATTGAAGCCTTTCATTGTTTATGATCAATTTCCGTTCTAAGGTAGGTTGACCATACACACAGCCAACTAATTATTGATCATAAACAGTAATGGAAATAATTAATCATGCAAATCATTAGTCTATAGTACGTATACAGTGCTTTCATTAAGGAATAATTATAAAATTTATGAATTCCACGTACACTTTTCAAGATGTTTGTCAGAACATTTGAATTTTATTATTTATCAATAAAACCACAAAACAGACAATTTAAGAATTTGCATGCAATAGCACGTCATTTTACCTTTCCCCTATTAAAGTCAACATTGGACACCTTTGAAGCAATTTACTTTTAACACAATGAGAAAGGGGTTAAATCGATGAAGACATGAGTTTTCTCTTTTTCTCAAAATTATATTAGTTTGGCATCCTAATTATATCATACTTTGACAAATGTTAAAATGTAGTCCCATATTTATAAATTAGAACAACCTCAAAATATAATATCAGCTAAACAGTTAAATTTCATTGAAATTGTTGTATAATTCAAACTTAATTTCGAACGTAAACTGAACCCTACAACATGTTAATTTATTGTAATTCTTTCCTTCCTTTTTGATAATGAAAATAACAAACTACTCATGTTTTAAAATTATATCATGATAAGTGCTCTTGTGTCAATGACGCATAACAATATACAGATCGCAAGCAAAATGCCTGTAGGGAATCTAATGACACATCTAAAATTGTCAAGGACGAAATAATTTTGTACGAAAGACCCGATTCGTTAACCATTCTTCTTCGCAAAGTTGTCTATTACACTCTCTTTATAGGCAGAGAGTGTTTATTCAAAGTCTTTTTTCTATTAAAACCAGTTTCATCCAGTTTGTTCTTTTCTTCAGTTTCGAGCCAAATAAACATCTTAAATCATCTTTAATTGAAGTATTTTTAAGTGAGTGTAAAGAACGGCTCTCTGCAAAGGAGATTGATCTATACAGTCGGTATTCACTAGTTACGTGATGAACAGTTTTAGCTTAGAAACAATTCATATTTTATGGATAAACATTATAAATGTATTCTTCACAAATCAAGACATCTCATTGAACATGAAAATAACATTCAGTAAGTTAAAATTGCTATTAAAAGGAGAATTCGACGTGACGTTTATCTCGATATTGACACATAACAGTCTGCTGCAAGTCTAATAGGGACAGTTTTGTTTTCGTAAATAAAACAAAAAAAACATAAATACAAGTAAAAATAAAGGAACTGCAAATACTTAAAACATCGGAATATTTATTTCAATTTAGATGTGTCATAACTAAGTGTTTTTAAACAAACGAAATTGTAATATGTTCAAGACATTTAAATACTAACTCGTCCTCCCATGTCATTTCCGAAAACCTATTAAAATATAAGTCGCGGGCAACTTCTCCTTATTCAACCAGTGTTTTCAAAAGGAATCAATAATGATAATTTCATATAAAGTGTTTCCATATATAAGCTAGTGCATAAGAAAATGTACACGTTTGCTTTTGCAAACAATAAATTCCCGATTAGCCTGTAGTCTGGTCAAAATCTACATTGTTCATATATTCGTCGTACATGTTTGCTAGCAGAGTCTAACAACGTGTGTAGATTCTGACAAGACTGAGCAGGTGGACAAGATGATCTAAACTTACCCTGTTCAGAAAGGCCACTGTACTTTTGTTTTAATGTACTGGCTCATATTTGCTTCCAAAGACGTCTGCAGATGCGTCAACATGTGTCTGCACGTGGGAAAGGGGGAGGGGGTCAACAGTACACATGATAGCATGTAACATCTCACTCTTCTTGTCTTCTCACAGAAATCGCTTCCGGCTCTATCCGATACCGACAATACCGTGAATAGTGGACGTAAGGGGTCATTTGGAACCAACACATCATCTCTTCTTACCAACATGCGCAGGCGCTCTACACTTAAAAGTGTTACGTCTGGAATTATAGGAATGCTTCGGATACGACACCTGACAACGTCTAAAAATAAGCCTGAAGAGCCGAGGGTTAAGTATGAGAACAGCTACCGACTGGAACCTGAAATCAACAATGGGTTCTCGGAAGAACGCATAAAACAGGCAGCAATGGATGTAATGACCACTTTCTTGGAAAATGTTACCTATAATGAGGCCACAGGCGGTCAACTTGCCTGCAACATTGCCGACATCATTAAAAACAGGGTCAAGGACATGAAGTTACCGAGATACAGAATTGTCTGTCACGTGATGATCTCAGAAGAAAAGAAACATGGAATGGAGGTCGCCAGTATGTACGTGTGGAATGATAAAACGGACAACTACGCATGCGCAACGTACCGAAACGGTTCTATTGCTGCTGTTGCCATGGTCCATGGGATTTATTTGGAATAAGAAACTTAAAAACAGCACCTCATCTCCCGAGTAATTGACATACGTTATATGATAAATAGAATATCTCATTCAAGTTAATCACATAAAGCGAGCCCCCTCTGGGCCTGAGTGCCAAAATGCCATCACCTAAATATCATTTGACACTACACATATATCATATGACACTTATTAGTTCGGTTTCCAGTCTTACGCTCAAGTCTTTGTTACAACGCGGAAACCAAACTATGAAAATCACGTCACGTCAGCGGTTTGACGTCATAACGTTTGTCAGTTTGGCGCAAAAACCGGTTAATATGATAAACGTTATGTACATTTTGTTGAAATGCGTCTCATAAATCACTTTATCACATAACTTGCACTCCAGGAGTGACATAAAGCAGTGACATACATATCATATGTAACTAGTTACATAAATAGCCGACTCACAGCACGTATGTGACGTCACTCCAGTGTGACGTCACTTTAAATGACATCATATTGTTTACAATTGTTCTGAATTTCGGCATTTATTAAAAATATTGTTTAAAGAGAATAGATCTACATAAATAAAATGTTATAAGTGCCTTGTTGCTAATTTTGTATAAAATCAAAAGGTTATTAATAGGGACTACATTTTACAGTGGAAGTATGCATTTGAACTTCGGGGTGAACTTCGGTCACTGTTTAAATGAGGACGAAGAAATATCGATTTAAAGATTGAAAACATTCTTTTTATGGTGTTATGTGATAAATAGAATCTTACATTCGTGCTTATTTGATATTGTTTTTATGAAACTCGTCGACTGAAACAAATGTGACGCTCGGCAGAGCCTCGCGTCATATTATTTCAGTCGACTCGTTTCATAAAAACAATAACAAATAAGCACTCATGTAAGATCCTCTATTTATGTGATGAATAAAATGTCTCATTCGTGTTTATTTATTGTCGTTTTTGATAAACTCGTTACTTAAGCTTAATATAACGCTCGCCAAGGCTCGCGGCATATCATCTTAGTAAACTCGTTAAATAAAATTGATAATAAATAAACACTCATGAAATATCCTCTATTTATTTATTATCACTTTAGATAAACTCGTTACTTAAGCTAAATATGACACTCTCCAAGGCTCGCAGCATATCATTTTATTAAACTCGTTTAATAAAATTGATAATAAATAAACACTCATGAAATATCTTCTATTTATTTATTATCAATTTTAATAATTTTAATGCCTTCAAAGTATATCTTAGTTAATTGCCTTTGACTGAACAACATTGTAACTGGGCTTCTAATATGTAACAAATAATTAATAAAAAACCGTTCCTTTTTATGTTTTGTTTACATGATGACGTGGTAAGAGTGTCCGTCTTGTCAGCGGAGACCAGGGATTCGATCCTCGGTAACGTCATACAAAAGACGTACACATTCGCACTCTCATTGACGCTCAGGGCAACGAGGACAGCATTACGAGTGAAACATCTGTGCCAGTGGTAAGAGTGTCCGTCCGTCTTGTCAGCGGAGACCAGGGATTCGATCCTCGGTAACGTCATACAAAAGACGTACACATTCGCACTCTCATTGACGCTTAGGGCAACGAGGACAGCATTACGAGTGAAACATCTGTGCCAGTGGTAAGAGTGTCCGTCCGTCTTGTCAGCGGAGACCAGGGATTCGATCCCCTTGTTGGGTCATACAAAAGACGTACACATTCGCACTCTCATTGACGCTTAGGGCAACGAGGACAGCATTACGAGTGAAACATCTGTGCCAGTGGTAAGAGTGTCCGTCCGTCTTGTCAGCGGAGACCAGGGATTCGATCCCCTTGTTGGGTCATACAAAAGACGTACACATTCGCACTCTCATTGACGCTTAGGGCAACGAGGACAGCATTACGAGTGAAACATTTGTGCCGGGAATAATTAAACTACCTCTACTGTTAATTGATCTAGGAAACGCCGCAATAGAACTGAATTACTTTTGAAAACGTCGTAAAACAACATTATCAAATCAATTATACCTTTATTACTAGAGAATTTACTTGTTTTTACCTAGATGATTTAAAAGTCATCTGCTGAAGATGTGTTGTACGTGGTCAAGGTTTAAATTAAAATAAAATAAAACCGTGTGTTGACACATTTTCAACTGCTAGAAAATTAAATAAATATTGGATATATGTATTTAAAAACAGGTATTAAAAAACCGTTACAAACATTCAATACATTACGCAATATTACTGACTGATAGGATATAAAAATGTTAATGAATCCCAATTTAGAAACCCAAATATGTATGCAATAGCCCTGGCAATGGTGTTAATCACTCCCAATTTAGACACCCAAATATGTATACAATAGCCCTGTGTATAACCGGGGACACTTTATTACAATTGTAATATAGTGTCCCTGGTAAAACTCAACTCAACTCAATTTTATTAGGCAAATACACATGACATTGGCCATACACAATTTCTTCTTTTTGATGCCAGTATATTGATAAATTGGTTAACAGTTGGCCAAGTTATAGAAAGGAATCTTTTTCTAAAATATTTGAATTTCGGACAATGTATATAGCATGTGGTATCTTTATTTCCACCAACCCTATATCTTCGTTTACCACACAGATAGCTGGGTTGGCTCTATTACTTCGTCGTTTTCTTATTATTTATAATTTCGTGTTTTATATTCATGTTCCCGATGTGCGTCTTTTAAATATCTACGTTAAATGTATTACAGATACAAAGGGTTTCGTTAAATAAGTCCGCGTCGTGGTGAAATATGCATGAGCATTTAACCCACATCAGAGACATATAAATGCATATGTTTTTGTATGTCTCTGACCACATACACTAAATATGCAGCCGTCTTCGTATGTTTTTTTTTATATCCAAAAAGTCCAGTTAAGATGAAATGATGGTACTTGCACCTTAACCCTTTCCCAAAACTAGTAAAGCGCGGGTTCCGACCCGACTGATATGCTGGGTTATCTACGATTTTTCAGTGGTTGTAAATTACCGAGTTTATTTTTTACCAAGTCAGTAAAATCCGCACCTAGTAACATTTTCTTACGTACTGACGTCATTTGACGCCTGCTGTTGCAGACGACTTTTGAAAACATTGCAATTAAAGGTGAAATCGCTCAAAACGAGCAATTTCACCTTTTTTTTCAATATTTTCATCTCATTTTCAAAAAGTTACTTCCGGTTTTCCAGATTGTTCAACTCTTTCATCTGTTGATTGTAAATTAAACAACATTTGAAATATTATGTGAAGTAATGATTAACCCTTTCCCGGTACAACAATATGTAGGAGACGACTTTGAAAACATTTAAAAATCAAAGCGCTGAAGGTACTGAGTTTGTTTGGGTAAATAAAACTGTTCAAACATTTCCTTTGCATAGATATGTGATATATAAACTATGCATTGTTTATTTTACAACTTCGGGTAAAAGAATAAATGACGGCCATGTTTTTCGATCAATCAACTTGGCTGGAAGGAATCTGATAGAGGTCACCCTAGGAACATTTCTACAACATTATTTGAAAATCGGCCTGACACTTTTGGAGGAGAGGATTTTTTGAGTTTACACTATGGCCATATAAGGCAAAAAAGCCCCGCCATCTGGCGACCAAGGAACACTTCTTTAAAATAATTTGAAAATCTGCCAACCAGTTTGGTAGAAGAAGAATTTTAAAGTTCTTTTGGTTTCGTTGCCATGGAAACCAGAATTCTGCATACATCACAAACATTTGAAGGAATTCTGGTGAGGTCGATGAGAGGATGTTTTCTGTGAAGTTTCATCCCAATTGACCCACTTGTTACTGGGGAGAAGATGTTGACGGACGACAGACGCCGGACATAAGGAGATCACAATAACTAACCTTCAGCACTTCGTGCTCAGGTGAGCTAAAAAAGAAACATCTATCCAAGTGAAAGAGTAATTGAATCATGTAGAAAATATTGTGGAAAAAGGCAGTACTAATATTTATATGAGCACTTTAAAAGAAACATGCTTCAGACTTCAGAAGCTTTTGAATTCATTTGCATTATAAAAGGATTAAATGCTCCAGAGAAAACCAATACCTGTGCCGTCCGCATTTTACTCTACAGTATACACATAAGCTGGTCGCAGTTTCCTTTAAAGGGTGTTTAAGCTTGCCAAATCAATTAAGGATGCGTGACCATACACTGTTAATTACCATTGTGTACGAGTGTCATTCCAAACAAATTATAAATGTAACCCCTTTTCCCAATAAACCTATCATATACATATATGTATTTGTAACTTGCCGGGATGTGTCGATACCGTCATGGTACAATGTGATATATGCACAAATTGGTTTCACAAATCTTGTGTTAATGCACCTGTGGATATTTCGACAACAGATGCGGACTTTAATTGTAACTTTTGTTAATTATTTGGCTATTATTAGTCGCCGGGCAGAAGCCCGCAACTTCTATTTTTAATAGGTTTTCGGAAATGACATGGGAGGGGGGATTATTATTAGAAAGAAACACATTTAGATGTCTTGAACATATTACAATTGTGTTTGTTTAAAAACACTAAGTAATGACACATCTTAAATGAATTAAATATTCCGATGTTTTAGGTATTTTCAGTTTCTTTATTTTGACTCGCATTCATGTTTTTTTGTTTTGTTTACGAAGACAAAACAGTCCCTATTAGCTAGACTTGTATACTTTATTTTACACTATATACTACATGTAATCAAAATGCGATAACTACAAACCTTTACGTTGCACAGTCTAATTTGTTTCCATACGCGCACCTGTTTGTTATGTGTAAATATCGAGATGAAAATGACGTTGAATATTCTCCTTTTATTGGCAATTTTAACTTACTGAATGTTATTTTCATGTTCAAAGAGATGTCTTGATTTGTGAAGAAGGCATTTTATAATGTTTATCCATGTATATCTAAAATATGAACTGTTTCTAAGCTAAAACTGTTGATCGCGTGACTCGCGAATACCAACTGCGTAGATCAATCTCCTTTGCAGAGAGCCGCTCTTTACACTCACTAACAAATAGTAAATCATAGGTAATTTAAAATGTTTATTTGGTTCGAAACAAATGAAGAAAAGAACAAACAAGAACAAACCGAGATAAAACTGGTTTTAATAGAAAAAATACTTTGAACGAACACTCTCTGCCTATAAAGAGAGTTTCAAGAACGACACCTCTGCGAATAAGAAAGAATCGGGTCTTTCGTACACAATTATTTCGTCCTTGACAATTTTAAATGTGTCATTTAATTCCCTAAAGGCATATTGCTTCCGATCTGCATATTGTTATGCATCATTGACACAAGGGCGTTCATCATAATATAATTTTAAAACATGAGTAGTTTGTTATTTTCATTATAAAAAAGGAAGGAAAGAATTAAAATAAATTAACATGTTGTAGGGCTCAGTTTATGTTCGAAATTAAGTTTAAATTATACAACAATTTCAATGAGATTTAACTGTTTAGTTGATATTATATTTCGAAGGTGGTCTAATTTATAAATATTGGACTACATTTCAACATTTGTTAAAGTATGATATAATTAGGATGCCAAGCTAATATCATTTTGAGAAAAAGAGAAAACTCATGTCTTCAGCGATTTAATCCTTATCTCATTGTTTTAAAAGTAGATTGCTGCAAAGGTGTCCACTGTTGACTTTAATAGAGGAAAGGTAAAATGACGTGCTATTGCATGCAAATCCTAAATTGTCTGTTTTGTGGTTTTATTGAAAAATAATAAAATTCAAATATTCTGACAAACATCTTGAAAAGTGTATGTGGAATTCATGAAAGCCCTGTATACATACTAAGATTGATGATTGGCAAGATTACTCATTTCCATTACTGTTTATGATCAATAATTAGTTGGTTGTGTGTATGGTCAACCTACTTTGGAATGGAGATTGAACATAAACAATGAAAGGCTTCAATTATCATTCACTTCGTTGACAAAACAATGCAAGTTATGATACATTTTCACTTGACCCCACCCCTGATGTTCCAATATGCCCCTCAGTTGATAACTGTTTAATCAACTACTATAATGTTAGTGTTATGCATAACTGCACTATGGATATCCGGCGACATTGATGCGTTGCATCAACTTTCTCTTGTAATGATATGATATGTGATTAAATTGGCAACATTTAAGTTTTTTACTTATAACAGCCTTCAAAATACAAATTTGGTTTATACGACGGTGAAGAAAGGTTATGGGAATTAAGAAATAGTTTAAATAAGCAAATTCTCCTTTTCCCACAATGTTTTCAATATATGTTTCTTTTTACTGTTTACACAGCAAGAAAAAAAAAATCATTTAGCTCATTTGTTATAGATTAGTATTATTGTGGTATATATATATAATTACTAGAAACAAATTAAGATTAAAAGTGTTGTATATATACATATATTCTTATTGTTTATTTGTTATTTAAATTTTTCTGCCCCTTCCAAGTACCCTACAGAATAGAATGTTGCATTGATAATTTGCCTCGTAGTATGGCACATGGAAAACTGTTGAAAGTTACAAAGTAGAAAATGAAGAGGCCAAAACATTAACTAGAACACATGACCCTTCAATCGATTGTAAAGGAGAGGATATAATTGAAGCAACACCTATGGCTAGTTACTAGCAACCTATATTATTCTTGCAATGTTTTCAAATTTCGTCCGCTGCAGATGCGTCAAAAGACATTTACTTGTCGGAAAATCAATCCATCAATCCTCGTTATTTATATCTATAGATATGATATAAAGAGAAAAGCCGTTAAAACACTTTACAAAGAGATTCCATTTTAGCATGCTCTCGATTTTTGGTTTAATCTATATCACTGATAAAAGCAATCAAACACATTATATATTTACAAAGAAAACCCCGGATATGAGCATATGTAACAAATTATACACATTTGCCCATCTTTAATTAAACATTGTTTACAACAAATCATAGCGTCCGCAGATTTGCTCTATATTCTATAGCGTCCGCATTTTCCCTCTATATTGCATTTGTCCGCATTTTCCCTCTATAATGTATTTGTCCGCAGATCGCGTCCGCACTTTAAACCCTCCCCCCATACCGTTGTATTTATAAATAGAATTCGACGATCACGATTTCTCTGCAAATGTGTTACTCTCATTTTAAATGCATTTTATGACGCACATATTTGTTTTTTAAATTCTTTATACTATATTTATATGGCCGACAAGACACAAAAAATATTTTCAATTCTGTTTTTATCTACATTTTCAATGCGTGATTGAAAATTCAAATGCCGTATCTGGAGCTTAAATCGGAAATAGTTCTCCTTGTAGCAGTTCACTCATTGAGATTTATAAATCTCTCCGCGTTCATGTTTTAAAATACAATGTTTCATTTTATTTCCAATTTCTTTTGTAACTGCAGAACAAAGTTATAACACTTATTTAAAATAGACATTAATTCTTGCATAGATCGTGGTATATTTGAAAGATAAGCGCATGTAATTGGAACTACATTCAGGGCGTATTAATAATCAAAACTTTTGACTTAAGAAACAGGGCCGTCTATATATTGTTTGGCTACGCGCCAAACAAATAAAAATATGGAAAAACCTCTTTTGAACGAAAATATTATTATTGAATAAAAAATATTTATAACATGGTGGCAAAAGAAGGAATTGTGGATTTTGAAAAATTGCTCATATTGTCTGTTACAGATTTGCAGCTACATGTGGGGAAGAGAATATTAAGATAAAATAGCAGTTGTCACTTCACGTTACGTATTGAAACACATAAAGAGCTTAGTTTTAATTCTTGACGTAACATATTTAAACACATTAAGAAGACTCCGCCTATGTGTTTATCCATCCGCTTAGGTTTACAAAGCCTTCACTGACTACAGGGCGTGCACGTAAACCCCTTCTCACATACAATACATCTGCAGCAGACGACTTTAAAATTATAAAGGTCAAAATATACAAAATATCTATAAAAGAAAGTAGTCCTGATTATTGAATAGAGTTGAAATCATTATGGCAAAAGGAGCAATTGCTCGTTTTGAGTAATTTCTCCTTTTGTCACAATGTTTTCAAAACTCGTCTGCTGCAAATGCGTCAACATGTGTGTATAGGTGGGAAAGGGTTAAACGGCCCTGGAATTAAAGTCTAAGAAAGACTCAAGAACTAGTGGTTTTGTGCATTCTTATATTAACCCCCTTCCCCACAAACAACACAACCGCAGCAGACGACTTCACTAAACGTTCTGGACAAACATATAGAAAAGTCAAATAAATTAAAATGTAATCATCGAAAAGATATGAAAACATTGTTGCAAAAGTAGAAATTGCTCATTTTAACCACAATATTTTCCAAAGTCCTCCGTTGTAGATGTTACTGCAAGAGGGAAAGGGTTAATCCGTCAAGGTGTTACAACATGACCAAATTGTTTCTAAAGTCCTTTGTTGTAGATGCTACTACAAGAGGGAAAAGGGTTAATCCGTCAAGGCGTTACAACATGACCCATTATTGTTTGTCACGGCTTTGTTAATAATATAATATAATATTAAACGCTTTGTTGTCTATTTGTTGGACGTCGTTGGTCTCTTCCATATTGGAGTGCAATACGTGTTTGTGTTTTCGTTCAAACGGACTATTTGGTTTACAGGTAATGTTTTATTTTGAGTTTTATGGCATTTTTGACAGCTTAAACCTTTCTCACATACAACGAACCTGCAGCAGACGACTTTGAAAACATCAAGGAAGAAACGTGGACATTCTTTAAACATTAAAGTATACGAATTCAATAGAACTGTAAACACTGTTACACGAGGAGAACTTGCATTTGTCACCTTTTATTCGAATAATTTGAAAACTCAGTTGACTCACCTTTCAGAATGTGTCAAGAAAACAAAACGGCAGTTAATATTAAGAACTGAAATTATAGCATTTAGTGATGGGATGGGCTCTTTCAGATCAAATGTAAAATGCAATGTCGTAGACAATAAGATTAAAATAACGCCGATTTATACATAGATTTTATCTAGGAAAAAGGGCAAGTTTTCCTAACATACCACACTTAGACCATATTATTCTTTTACTATATTGTAGTATGGGCCGAAAGCCTTTAATTACAAATAAAATGATTGTATTGTATATTATGTATGTATTTATACGGTTTAATACTACGCTCAAATATGAAAAACGCCATGTTATGTATAAGAAATCATAGTATTTTAGTGATGGGATGGGTTCTCTGAGATCAAATGTAAAATGCAATGTCGTAGACAATAAGATTAAAATAACGCCGATTTATACATAGATAGATTTTATTCAGGAAAAAGGGAAAGTTTGCCTCACGTACCAAACTTAGACAATAGTATTATGTTATTATGTTGTATTATTGGCCGGAAGCCTTTAGGTACAAATAGAATTATTGTATTGTATATTATGTATACATTTTTACGATTTAATACAACGCTCAAATATGAAAAACGCTATGTTATGTTTATGAAGTTTTTATTGAAGGAAAACAAAAAATAAAACCCTGACTGACCTAAAGTCGCTAGTACTGTCATAGTGGATAAAACGATGGTAAACACATATAATGCATACATTCTTCTTCAGAAAATTATAACTGAAATTATGATTGTTACGCGAAAATCATCATATAACAAATTGTAAGACCTGTATAGCCTTTTATAGGTAATATGCGAAAACAAAATGTTTTAGAAATAATTACAGATGTTGTTTAATGAATTATATTTAGCAGAATCAATGTTTTAATTCCACAATTTATTTCTAAAATGTAAAGTAATGTTTAATCATGTTTTATGGTGAACTGTTACAAAATGGCAAATTTCTCCCTTTTCAAAAGTATTCAATATTCGTCAGTTGCGTCTACATGAGAAAAGGGGTTCCTATTGCCACATACAGACGCATTTTGACGTCTCTGCTGCAGACGTCTTTTCAAAACACTGTGACAAAAGGAGAAATTGCTCAAAACGAACAATTTCTCCTTACATCACAATGTTTTCAACTCTTTTTAATAATACAACCCTTATTTATTAAGATTGTACACGTTTTTGTAAATATAGTATCTAAGCCGTCTGCTGCAGATTTGCTGTATGAGGAAAAAGGTTAAATCCTATAAACCTATCGAAGTTAACACAACACCTCCACTGGTAGTTACCAAATATCTGCCTGTTATTCATATCAATAAAAAACAAACCAAGATGGTTCACAGGAACACGTGTGTCGCCTGCCAGTATGCCAATTAGTGAAAGCGTAACGAGGGAGAAGTGATTCCAAGCTAGGCGACACACACAAAGCAAGCTCTTATCTGTACGTTTTGAAATCCATTTCAGATCCCTTATTGACTAACACCGACCGGAAAACAAGATCTTATCTGTACGTTTTGCAATCCATTTCAGATCCCTTATTGACTGACACCGACCGGAAAACAAGATCTTATCTGTACGTTTTGCAATCCATTTCAGATCCCTTATTGACTAACACCGACCGGAAAACAAGATCTTATCTGTACGTTTTGCAATCCATTTCAGATCCCTTATTGACTGACACCGGAAAACAAGATCTTATCTGTACGTTTTGCAATCCATTTCAGATCCCTTATTGACTAACACCGACCGGAAAACAAGATCTTATCTGTACGTTTTGCAATCCATTTCAGATCCCTTATTGACTGACACCGACCGGAAAACAAGATCTTATCTGTACGTTTTGCAATCCATTTCAGATCCCTTATTGACTAACACCGACCGGAAAACAAGATCTTATCTGTACGTTTTGCAATCCATTTCAGATCCCTTATTGACTGACACCGGTAAACAAGATCTTATCTGTACGTTTTGAAATTCATTTCAGATCCCGTATTGTCTGACATTCGGAAACAAGATCTTTTCTGTACGTTTTGTAATCCATTTCAGATCCCTTATTGACTGACACCGGGAAACAAGATCTTATCTGTACGTTTTGGAATCCATTTCAGATCCCTTATTGACTGACACCGGGAAACAAGATCTTATCTGTACGTTTTGAAATCCATTTCAGATCCCTTATTGACTAACACCGACCGGAAAACAAGATCTTATCTGTACGTTTTGCAATCCATTTCAGATCCCTTATCGACTGACACCGGTAAACAAGATCTTATCTGTACGTTTTGAAATTCATTTCAGATCCCGTATTGACTGACATTTGGAAACAAGATCTTTTCTGTACGTTTTGTAATCCATTTCAGATCCCTTATTGACTGACACCGGGAAACAAGATCTTATCTGTACGTTTTGCAATCCATTTCAGATCCCTTATTGACTGACACCCGGAAACAAGATCTTATCTGTACGTTTTGCAATCCATTTCAGATCCCTTATTGACTGACACCGGGAAACAAGAACCATGGCAAGTGACACGTCTTCAATGGTGAGTGGGTTCAATCTAATCTAAAACTGAGCCGTCCCGCGAGAAAACCAACATTGTGGACTCTGCGTAAAGTATCGGTCCGGATCAGCATAATCATGCCGCACAGGCTAATCCGGAGAGATACTTTTCGCCTCGTGTGTATTTTCTGTTTCAGGAATCATTACTCTATATCTTTATCCACCTGAGACGGAATGTGTCGGCCCCGATCAGTCTGCGCGGACTGCGCTGACTGATACATTTCGCAGAGGCCTCAATGTTGGTTTTTCCACGGCACGGATCATCTTTTTATTTCCAAAATGGTAGATAACACGATATAAATTGTTTTAGATTGAATATTTTGTTTTAATCGATAAAATTGATTATTTGTATATATTTTTGTATACGAATGATTTCTGTTTTATTGTAAAATCTGTATCACACATATATCGATAAAACATATTTAGATCATTTTAATACTATTTACCTGGTAATGCTTTGTACACATACGAAGAAAAAGGGACATCTAGACAATTGATTTTTGATATGGAACTTTGACAGATTTATCTTTATCATACACTGTTTAAAAACGTCGTCTGCTGCAAACATTTCAAATGCTGTCGGTGTCAGCTTTATTACAATATACAGTTTCTTAATAAGATGCTGAGTATGTTCAGCATATAGTATAATACATAAAAGACAGCTGCTCTGCAATACATTATGCATATTCATCAGAGTTTTAGATTTAGAATAAGAGAAAAAGAAAACAAATAGAGAGAAAGAAAGAGTTGAGGTACATATTGGAAGACAGAAACATGGTTTATTATTCATATATATATTAATATATATATGCCACGTACATATAAACCAAGCTTTTATGCCCGTGGTATGAATGTTTCCTTGTTTAATTATTTTCCCTTTTTCGAAATAAAAAGGAATTGATAATGGAAACTTTAATATAACTATCAACTAAAAGGCTGCACAGAAGCTTAACGAATTTGTTTCTAAATATAGATCTACCAGAACGGTCAAGCATTGAAAACTGTCGAAAACAGTCGAACACTGTTGAGAATCAGACGAGTGGGTCAACTGCAGCAGACGACTTTCGATAAATTGTGACAAAATGAGGAATTGTTAACAAAGAACAGCTTCTCCTTATGCAACAGTGTTTTCAAAAAGAATCAATAATGATAATGTCATATTTAGTGTTTCCATATATGAGCTAGTGCAAAAGAAAAAGTACACGTTTGCTTTTGCTAACAGGTAAATCCACATTAGCCTGTAGTCTGATCAAAATCTACACTGTGCATATATTCGTCGTACAAGTTTGCTAGCAGGCAATATTGAGCTTTTTGCAAACAATACAGATTCAGGTGAGTCAGCTCGTAACGAGCTGTTTCACCTGAAATCTGCATTGTTTGGCTGTGAGTTATAAAAAATATTCCAAAAATCCTATAACATTAAAATAGAGTTGTCCGAGTTCGAACATGGAAGAGTCTACTTTAAACAATTCGGCGCTGAAAGAGTTAATGTACTGGCTTATATTTGCCTCCAAAGACGTCTGCAGACGCTTTAAAATGTGTCTGCATGTGAGGAAGATGTGGGGGGGGGGGGGGGGGGGGGCACAACAGTACACAGTGATAGCATGTTGAGGGCTTGGCGTGAAACGGTTGTAACTAAAAATTTTTTTTTTTTACCAAGGTTAATTACCTCGCCATAAAGTCTTTATAAGCGCTAAATCATTTTTCTTGGTAAACAATGGAAATTTAGGTGCCATTGCTCGTTGTGAGCAATGGCACCTAAATTTGCATTGTTTACAAAGGGGTCAAAAGTGCCCCTAATCCAGGGTTTTCAAAATAGGTTTTGAGTTACAACCCAGCGTTTCACGCCAAGCCCTCGATGTAACATCTAACACTTCTTGCCTTCTCACAGAAATCGTTACCGGCTCGATCAGATACCGGCAATAACGTGAATAATGGTATCCCGGGTACTAAACGTAACGGGTCCATCGTGTCATTGGGAACCAAAACATCATCACTTGATAACAACATGCGCAGGCGCAGTACACTTAAGAGTGTTTCGTCTGGAATTATGGGATTGATTCGGTTACACAACCATTCAATGTCTAAAGTTAAGCATGAAGAGCCGAAGATTAAGTATGAGAACAGCTACCGACTGGAACCTAAATTCAACAATGGGTTCCCCGAAGAACGCATAAAACAGGCAGCAATGGATGTAATGACCACTTTCTTGGAAAATGTTACCTATAATGAGGCCACAGGCGGTCAACTTGCCTGCAGCATTGCCGACATCATTAAAAACAGGATCAAGGACATGAAGTTACCGAGATACAAAATTGTCTGTCACGTGATGATCTCAGAAGAAAAGAAACACGGAATGGAGGTCGCCAGTATGTACGTGTGGAATGATAAAACGGACAACTACGCATGCGCAACGTATCGAAACGGTTCTATTGCTACTGTTGCCACGGTCCACGGGATTTATTTCGAATAAGAAACTGAAAACGTCACCTGATCTCCCGAGTAATTGACATGAGAGGGTGCTACTTCGTACGGTTATCAAAATATTGGTTTTGTAACAATACATGATTTACCTTTACCAACCTGCAGACGCATCTGCAGCAGACTACTTTTAAAAAAACCTCTGCGGTAATAGCAGAAATAGCTTATCATAAGCAATTTCACCTTTTGTCACAGTGTTTTTTTTGTTTTTTTTCATTAATTACACATTCATTTGTAGAGGTTTTCCATATTTTTGCGAATATATGTTCAAAGACGTCTGCTGCATATTTATTGTATGTGGGAACAGGTTCATTTACAAGATAAACTTGTCCTTCTCCTCGTCTGTACGTCTAGGAAACTGTAGTAAAACAGTCTTTGTAAGTGTTGATAGCGTTTTAGTACTGTCTCGCGCTGTGATGTCTTATGACTACTTATGCATAACTGACTTAACACAGTTGTAACGCTGATTATTTTAGCATGAAATTACAGTTTTTATTCAGTTTCGAAACATAAAGGGAAACGAAAATGGTCAATTTCGAAAAATTGTGATGATTTTCTCTTTTTATGATGGCATAATCTGTACACAATGAAATAACCCCAGAAGAATTACATAGTAAAACACATATCAACCAACTTTTAATTTGTTTTCTGCTTCAATATTTAATCAAAGTACTGAAAGTACTGAAATGCGGAGGATGGACCCATGTCAGAAATTGACCTAGATATTATCACGAAAAACATTCTGATAAAGTTTCAACATGCTTAAGCTAAAAATGCAGTACCCAGGGTGTTAACAAAATTACCTTCAATTTGGCCTATTGACCTAGTTTTTAACCCGACATGACCCATATTCAAATTTGACCTAGATATCATTTAGATATAATTCTGACTAAATTTCATGCTGCTGTAGCCAAAAAAGATGCTTCTACAGAGTTAACAAGATTTTCCTTGATTCGAACTTGACCTGGATATCATTAATACAAACATTCTGACAACATTTCAAACTGCTGAAGCAAAAATTGCGGCCTCTAGAGGGTTAACAAGATTTTCCTTCAATTTGGCCTAGTAATCTAGTTTCTGACCCAATATAACACATATTCGAACTTAACCTAGATATCGTCAAGACAAACAGTCTGACAAAATTTCAAAAATTGCGGCCTCTAAAGTGTTAACAAGATTTTTCTTCAATTTGACCTAGTGACCCTTGTTCGAACTTGACCTACATATCATCAAGACAAACGTTCTGATAAAGTTTCAACATGCTCAAGTTGAAAATAAGGCCTCCAAAGTGTTAACAAGATTTCCAGTCAATTTGGCCTAGTGACCTAGTTTTTGACCTGGATTGATCCATTTTCGAACTCGGCCTAGATATCATTTAGATAAACATTCTGGCCAAATTTCAAGCTGCTTAAGTAAACAATGCGGCTTCTACAGTGTTAACAAGATTTTCCCTCAATTGAAGACAAACATTATGATAAAGTTTCAACATGCTCAAGTTGAAAATGTGGCCTCTAGAGTGTTAACAAGATTTCCCTTCAATTTGACTTAGTGACCTAGTTTTTGACCTCAAATGGCCCAGTTTCGAACTTGTCCAAGATTTGATGGAGATGAATGTTCTGATAACCGTTCATGAAGATCCGATACAAAATGTAGCCTGTAGAGTGTTAACAAGGGAAAATGTGGACGATGCACGACAGCCGTATTTCCGTAATTTTCATTGCAGGGATTTTCTCAAAAGCTTGTTGAGCTACCCGCTTTCAAGCTACTCGTTTTCCATATATTTAAAAGAAACATTTAAGATCTTTATGTCTAACTTAAATTTCTAAATTATGTATACAACTTCATGGATTAAAACTTTACATTGTGTACGTTTACTTTGTATAATGTGCATACTGTTTAGCTTGTTGTGAAACGTATTTAACTGATCCCTGGACAATCAAGAACAATTGTCCATTTTGAAAAAAAAACCAGAGGGCAGCACAAAACATTTACAAATTTACACTTCCTGAAAGCTGGGCATGACAATATACGGAGGTATTCAGCATAGCTGAATCCCCCGCATAAAAAGTATGGATTTGCCTTTGAGTTGCCGAAAGAGATGGCGAATGTGTGCTGAGTGCAGTATTTTACTGGATTGTGTCTACATTTGGTCAATCGTTACGATTGACCTGTCTCACCTGAATCTGCATTGTTTGCAAAAGCCTTTGATTGCCTTTGGCAGCGAAAGAGCTCACCACCTTTACACTATTTATGATTTGAATATGTTCCATCCCGGACATCATTTCCTTTTAACCAAAAACATGCTTGGCATTTCAAACTACACATGCTTAAATAATTTGTTGCATACTTTCCATATTACTCTACCAAATACAATACATTTCATATCCCTACATTCAGAAATAAAATGCGCACCTTTCCCTATGTTTCAGATACAATACTTTGGAAAACCCCACAAATAACACATCATTTTAATGGCCTATTTACATAAAAAAGGTGTATTCTGGTTGTTCTGGTTTAACCCTTTCCCACATACTACACATCTGTAGCAGACGACTTTGAAAACAGCAATATAAAAATATGGAATATCTCTATAAATGCAAGTATAATTAATGAATAGAGTTGAAAACATAGTGGCTAAAGGTGAAATTGCTCATCTTGTGCAATTTTTCCTTTTGCCACAGCGTTTTCAAAAGTCATCTCCTGCAGAGGCATCAGAGAGCGTCGATATGTGGGAAAGGGTTAAGTCGCAGAAAGGGACTGTCTTATACTTACTTGGGTAAAACGACATTGACCTTTGACTCTTAAACGTAGATGAAATACATTTTGTCGTATAATGATAATTCTGGAATGGGTAATTGGCAACTATAAAAAAAGACCTGCTCTCTAATTATCAAGTCACCAATTAACCAAATGTAGACACAATCCAGTAAAATACTGCCATGTAGTTAGTTCGTTTTCATTATGTCATATTATTATATCTTTGTTTTATGTCAACACGTTCCGACATGCAGACCTCTTTTAAAACATCGGTGACAAAATACAAGGAGAAATAGAACATTAAAAGCAATTTCTTCTCTCGTTACGTGTTCAACTCTATGCAATGCACAACTGTTTTGAAAGTCGTCCTCGGTTGAATGTGTGAAAGAGTTAATGTATGATCATTATTCAATAAAAACATCGTTCAATTCATTGGTTATTTAACGGTTATTTTATCATTATTCCCCCACCCTCACCCTTTCTGTGATATAAATGCTCTCGCATGCCTCTGAAGATGTTATAATTTTGCGTGTTAAACGAAATTCGGTTGCTTACGTGAGATGACCGGAGACATCCGAGTCACATGCATGTCATCATGCTCAGTTTTGGCTGATGAATCGGAGGTCAAGCCTTGTTTTCGCTTTAACTCTTGGATGAATAAATTACCAGCCGAAAAATATCCAATATGTTTTTTTTTACAAAGGAATATAAGTTACATTTATTGTTTATGGTGTTAAATGTATCAACATAACTCTAAGTTGTGGAGAGTCAACGCTTGGTTTTTTATTGCGCATTACAATATACAAGGAAAACAACTCCTATTTTACTAAAGTAAACGTTCAAGGGATAGTTAACATAAATAGTTGAATCAACTGTTGAAGGACAGTTTCATGTACTGTTACATTTATGCAGGCACTCAAACACATTGGAATTTATGCTTTAAACCCAATACAATTCAATATACATTTCTAATAATTAAAACCAGTTTCTTTTTTTATTGTGTTTGCAGTGAGTGTGTAAACGAAACACAATTGACAGAATATTGACCTTTATTCTTTTTCATAACCCTTTACACACTATAATCCATGTTTTCTTTGTACTTTCAACTTCTTTTGACTGATCTAATATTTGGCATTTTCATGTGAATCCCTCTTTCATTACTCCTGAGTACTTTGATTCAAAGTGTTGGCGTTAACTGCATAACATAGCTTCGACCATCTTGTGATTGATGGTGGTCGTCCCGCGTGCATTCGGCCCTCAGTCGCCGGACCATTTCATTCTTCCAACAAGACGAATATTGATGCAAAGCATCAAAGACGCCTCGCATGATTTTGAAGCATGACTTAAAGGAAGCAGATGCAGTTCAGTACATTTAAATAACCTGTGCAAATAGACAGGATATTAATATTTCGAACAAGAAGGCAAAATGTCCCTTTATTTTAAACAAGAAGGCCAAGATGTGCCTATATTGGTCACCTGGCTAACATAGCCATATTGCCCACCTGGCTACCATAGCCTATATAAAAAGGTTACCAAGAGCAGAAAGGGTCAATATTGACGTAGGGATTAAACGTTTTATAAGCTACGATCTATGTGGTATTCAGCGTGTGAAGTTTTGTCGTGAAATGATAAGTTTAGTCCTGAAACCATCTGGTTTACAGTTTGCTTAACATTCACTGCAAGCTGAAGTTTCTTAAGTTTTCTTTACCAATAAACTGTTTTAAATCCTCTAACTAGATCAATTAGATAAAAAAAAAAAAAAAAAAAAAAAACATAGGTGCTTAAATATTAACATATATTAAGATGTATTGCCTCTAGTTATAAGTTAAGTGTGACACAAGCTATGGAGGAAGAGGGGGAAGTCTATTCTACTTCCAGTTTAGCAGAAGTATGATAGCAAAAACGGGAGTAAATAAGCAAAAAAAAGTAATTTAAAAGAAATAAAGATATTTATGAACAAGATTGAGCATTATGAAAGTTCACATGTATAGTCAACATATAGCAAGAATTATTAAGTCTGTTTTGTTAGAACAAATCAGTAGAAAACTGAAAAATAAACAAAAGAAAATAGTCAAGTCAGTTCCCCAAGAGCAAAGAGCGAAAACCAGTTGGTACGAATCGTTCATCTCGAACGAAACATGAAAAACCGGGAACAAATGAAATGAATTTTAGAAATCGGATGTAATCGTGAAAACAGCGAAATATTCATAACGGAAGGAAGCAGAGACAACTTAATTACTCTATATGAACCGATGACACATTGTCGTTATTTAAATAAAAATGAACAAAATCGCCAAGCGATGAAATGCTGCATTTACAAATAAAAGAATGGGTCACGTTACGGCTCTGCCTATTGCATAGTTGGGTTAACGTTGTTTTTTACAATTTCTAGAATTATACTGTAATATGTAGTAATTAAAATGAATCATCATTGATTTTTCTTAAAGATTACCTATTTATTTAAACATCTCAATACTGTAAATAGGCAAAAACATCGCCAGAAACTTTATTCTGAACTTTGATGAATCGGGTCGTAAACCAAACTATTAAAAAAGCGTAGCCTAGGAAGTTGTGGGAAAATTATTAAATACCAATTAAATGTGTCTAAAGTTTGTAATAACGGTAGAATACATACGTATTTTGTATCTTGCTGTTTCTTAAATCATTTTATACAATTTATTGATTCATAAAGGTGTTTTTTTCAAACATATAACAGAGTTTTCTTAACAATAATAATGTTGGTTGCTCCCTTTTCGATTACGTCACCCCGTGGTACACAATTAAAACCCATCCAATACTGACGCCGCGCTTCCACGCGGCGTCAACAACGGCCCTTCAGATCTTGGTGAGTACATATGTACATAAGAGTGTGACATCATTCGTGCTTCCTACATTATACCTATATTTTACTGAGTTCCCGGTATTTGGTTCCTGTACACTGCACTTCCGCTCATTGTGTTGTATCATGGTACGAAGTTTTATTAAATTCCATCCAGTAGTTTACACGTTATGTTCTGTACAAGGAAAATTGCAACCTACCGCCCACAGGGTGACTCCAATATAACCCCTTCAAACTTCGTTTGTCGGGTGTATAATAAGTTTCTTGTTATAAATAAACTCAATTTGTTTCAAATATGGACTTCAAAGCTGGTAGAACTTTCAATTTTGTATAAGAGGCCGTGGTGGCTCTGTAACGCTCACCTGAAAACATGGCGATGTATAATTAATTTTTATACAGGAAACTTTAAGAAATCATTGGATAAACACGTGGCATGCAGTTGCCATTGTCCACCGTATGCATTTTAAATTCAGTTTAGTGACCTTTTTATCCGACATAATCGGTGTTTGAACTTAGCCTAGAGATCATGAAGACGAGTATTCTGACAATGATTCAACATGCTCAAGACAAGAATGCAGCCAATGAAGTATCCACAATACTGTTCTGTATCTTGGCTTGGTAACATACTTTTCTCATATTCGATCAAATTGATATAGTTTTAACACTACTATATATGAAAACTGTGGCCTGTGTACTTTGTGCTCAGATGAGTTTAAACAAAGGTAATCCGTCATCATGTAAATACATGTTTTTATAATAACAAGCAAATAAATTCCTTATCAACATTGACACTGTACCTAGGGGAAAATTGCTTGCATCACAACAATTTGTTTTCTTTCTCTTTATGGTAACCATTTAAATAACAGTTATGCAAAATTAAAGTTGTTATGCGAAATATTTTCTGTGTATTTTTATTGTAATTTTGCAAGATTATCATGTGTGTTGTTTTATGATAACTGCGCGATGTTCGTATGATTTCATGAGAGCTATATTATTTATCTTTGTGACATAGTTACACAATACCCATTGCCATTGTGCGGAAAAGTATTTGTTACCAGCAATTGTTTTTGCAAGCCAACAGTTTTCTCCAGCAGCCAATACTTAAATACTAGATGTCTCTAATTCCACCAATCCTGCTTAGCGCTAAAGACACTTAAACGCGTATTTTAAGATTTGTGTTTCCCTAATACAAATGCCCTCCCCTTACTTAGCGCTAAGTATGGAATTCAATAACTTAAAGTATAAATTACGAATAAAGTTGAAAATATTTTTGTAAAAGTAAACATTGCTTGTTTTGATCATTTGTTTTCCTTTTGTCACAAGTTGTCTGTTGTAGACGTTTCAGATATCATCAGATACACTCTTATGTGCATGGGCCGTTGCTGGAAAAATGAAATGGTCTGGCCTATCAGAGGTCGAAACTCATGTTATAAAGCTAACGCCAATACTATGGATCAAATTACCCAGGAGTACTGAGAGTGGGGTTCACACGAAAACGCAAAAGATTACACAACTCCAAGATCTTGTAAGAAAAAAGAAAACATGGCTTAGAGTGTTTCAAGGGTTATGAAAAATGATAAGGGTCAATATTCTGCTAATTTTGTTTTGTTTACACATTTACACATTTACTGCATACAAAATAAAAAATAAAATAGAAATGTATATTGAATTTGTCTGGGGTTTAAGGGCCTGCATAAATGTAACAGTACATGCAACTGTCCTGCAACAGTAGATCAACTATTTATGTTAACTATCCTTTGAATGTTTACTTTAGTAACACAGGAGCTGTTTCCCTTGTATATTGTAATGCCCAATAAAGAACCAAGCGTGGACTCCCCACCATAAACAATAAATGGAACTTAAATTTCTTTGTCATAAAAAAACATTTTGGATATTTTTCGTCGGGATCTTTATTTATCCAAGAGTTAAACAAAGGCTTGACCTCCGATCCTTCCACCACTACTGAGCATAATTAAATGTATGTGACACGGGTGTCTCCGGCCTTCTCACGGAAGTAACACAATTTCGTTTAACATGCAACATTATCTACTAAATATGTGTGTTACCTGAGGCATGTTTTCAACAGTTACTGCGTTATTACGAAGTTATTCATGCATGACATTTGCCCATTTTGAGTATTCAATAAGAATTGGTGATAGAATTGGTATAGTGCGCACATTTTTTTGGAGACTGACTGTACGGTCAACGTCCGTTTAAATCGTTTCGATTGCAATAGTCTGGTTAAATTTCTTCGCAATTGAACCTGACTAAAAAGGAATAATTGAACATCTTATGCGTCCTATTCCTATAACATCTTCAGAGGTATGCGAGAGCATTTATGTCACAGAAAGGGTGAGGGTGAGTCAATAACGATAATATAACTGTTAAATAACCAATGAATTGAACGATGTTGTTTGTATTGAATAATGATCATATATTAACTCTTTTTCACATTCAACCGAAGACGGCTTTCAAAACATGTGTGCAATACTATGGGAAATCTCTATGTATGTCAATGTAATCATTGCATAGAGTTGAACACGTAACGAGAGAAAAAAAAATGCTCATAATGTTCTATTTCTCCCTATATGTTGTCACCGATGTTTTTAAAGAGGTTTGCATGTCGGAACATGTTGACATAAAACAAAGATATAATGATATGACATAATGAAAACGAACTCATTACAGGGCAGTATTTTACTGGAGTGTGTGTCTACATTTGGAAAAGTGGTGACTTGATAGCCAGCGAGCATTTTTTTTTTTTTAGTTGCCCAAGTAATAACGCACCTTTTCACACGTGCTATAAGACATTCCCTTTCTGTAATTTAACCCTTTCTCACATACAGCAAATCTGCAGCATACAACTTTGAAAGTATCCTCAGAAAACCGGATAAATGTAGGTATGATTACTGAAAAGATATGAAAACATTGTGGCAGAAGGAGAAATTGCTCGTTTTGAGCAATTTCTTCTTTTGTCCCCATGTTTTCCGAAAGCCGTCTGCTCGCATAGGCTTCCGAAAGCGTCTATGTGAAGGAAATGGTAAAGATGCTTATGGAACATTGTTAAACCAGAAAACCAAGAATACACATTTGTTATTTGTAAATGATGCGTGCCTTTCCAAATTATTGTATCTGAAACAAAGGGAAAAAGGTACGCATTTAATTTCTGAATGTATGGATATGAAATATATTGTATTTGATAGAGTAAAAAGGAAAGTATGCGAAACAAAGTATTTAAGCAAGTGTGACGATTTTCGAGTTTGAAATGCCAAGCATGTTTTGGGTTAAAAAGGAAATGATGTCCAGGATGGAACACATTTAAATCATAAATATTGTAAAGGTGGTTAGCTCTTTCGCTGACAAAGGCAATTACAGGTGATTCAGGTGGGACAGCTCGTAACAATTTACGCCGAGTCCCGGTAGCTCAGTCGGTAGCGACGCGGGGTGTCAATCCAGGGATTGTGAGTTCGAATCCGGCTCGGCCAACTTTCTTTCCGAGGATTGACAAAAGTCAATGCGACATGCGTCATTCGTCTTCCACCAATTGGCTAAGTCTATGTGGAAAAGCAGCCAGTTGCTTGGGAAAATTGTTGTGTGGAGTACTGGTGTGAGAAAACCAGGAAATGCATGTGTAGGTGAACTGGCCGCCGTCATATAACTGAGAAATTGTTAAAAACGGCGTTATACCCCAATCAATCAATCGTAACGATTGACCAAATGTAGACACAATCCAGTAAAATACTGCCCTCAACACACATTCGCCATCTCTTTCGGCAGCTCATAAGGAAAATCCATACTTTTTATATCTTGACGCAGAAAACAAATTGTTGGTTGATGTGTGTTTTACTATGTTCTTTTTCTGGGGTAAATGTATTTTGGACAGAATATGCCCTCGTAAAAAGGGAAAATCATCACAATTTTTCAAGATTGACCATTTCAATTTCCCTTTATGTTTCGACACTGAATAAACTCTGTATAATCAGCGTAATAAATGTTTTAAGTCAGTTATGCGTAAGTTGTTTGTTATATGACATCAAAGCGCGAGACAGTACCAAAACTTTTTCTTGGTTGATGTTCTTTGAGCCACTATCAACACATACAAAGACTGTTTTACTACAGTTTCCTAGACGTACAAACGGAGAGAAGGGCATGTTTATCTTGTAAATGAACCGTTTCCCTAATGAAATAAATATGCAGCAGACGTCTTTGAACATATCTTCGCAAACATATGGAAAACGTCTACCAATGAAAGTGTAATTAATGAAAACGCTGTGACAAAAGGAGAAATTGCTCATTATCAGCTATTTCTTCTTTTACCACAATGTTGTTTTAAAAGTAGTCTGCTGCAGATACGTCAAAATGCGTCTGCATGTTGGCAAAGGTTAATCATGTATTGTTTTAAAGCCGATATTTAGATAATCGTACGAAGGAAGTAGCGCCCTCTCATGTCACTCAGGAGATCAGCAGTTGTTTTTAGTTTCTTATTCCAAATAAATCCCGTGGACCATGGCAACAGCAGCAATAGAACTGTTTCGGTACGTTGCGCATGCGTAGTTGTCTGTTTTATCATTCCACACGTACATACTGGCGACCTCCATTCCGTGTTTCCTTTCTTCTGAGATCATCACGTGACATACAATTCTGTATCTCGGTAACTTCATGTCCTTGACCCTGTTTTTAATGATGTCGGCAATGCTGCAGGCAAGTTGACCGCCTGTGGCCTCTTTATAGGTAACATTTTCCAAGAAAGTGGTCATTACATCCATTGCTGCCTGTTTTATGCGTTCTTCAGAGAACCCATTGTTGATTTCCGGTTCCAGTCGGTAGCTGTTCTCATACTTAACCTTCGGCTCTTCGTGCTTATTTTTAGGCGTTGTCAGGTTTCGTACCCGAATCAATCCTGTGATAATTCCAGACGAAACACTCTTAAGTGTACTGCGCCTGCGCATGTTGTTAACGAGTAATGACGTGTTGGTTCCAAATGACACGTTAGACTCGTTACGTTTAGTATCCGAGATACCATTATTCACGTTATTGCCGGCATCGGATATTGCTGGAAACGATTTCTGTGAGAAGACAAGAAGAGTGAGATGTTACATGCTATCTCTGTGTACTGTTCACAGCGCCCCTTCCCACGTGCAGACACATTTTGAAGCATATGTAGACGTCTTTGGAAGTAAATATAAGCCAGTACATTAAACAAAAAAAAGTACAATGGCCTTTCAGAACAGGGTAGGTTCATATCATCTTGTCCACCTGCTCAATCTTGTCAGAATCTACACACGTTGTTAGAATCTGCTAGCAAACTTGTACGACAAATATATAAATAGTGTAGATTTTGATCAGACTACAGGCTAATCTGGAGTTTACTTTTCGCAAAAGCAAACGTGTACCTTTTCTTATGCACTTGCTCATATACGGAATCACTATAATATATATAAGTTGTCATTTCATATAAAGTTTTATTAAACGAGTTCAAGAAATTTGTTATTTGAGCTTAATCACAAATTTATTGGACGAGTTTAATTTAACTTTATGAAATGACAACGAATGTCAGATACTTTTAATCACATGACGAAACACAAAAAGAAAATCGAGTTTTCGCGGTCAGAAAATAGTCCCAACATGTAATACTAAATAAACTGTAAACTAATCACAAACAAAATATTTTTATGACCGATAGTGGTCCCTTTACCTCGTTCATCTATCGTGACATTTGTGTTTACCGGATACACGTTCTCGGCCAATGTGTAAACACTCGCGGATGAGTACAAAAATAGTGATTCGGTCATGTTATATTACACACGTTGCATATAAAGAAATACGTAATGTGTATATTAGGTCGGATACATGCATTGTCATGTGATAAATGAAATTATCGATATTGATAAATTTTTTTCATTGTGTCACAATTTGTAGAATGGCGTCTGCTACTGTCGACCCACTCGTCTGATTCTCAAAAGTTTTCTATTTACAAAACAACCTTCTATTAATGGAGATAAACTGGCTTCAGTCAAGGTTTTTTTTTTTTTTGGGCCTGGGGCTTTAGCCCCTGGTCATAGTAGTAATACCATTTTTTTTCGGAGTTTGCAGCCTGCCAATTGCTGTTAGCACCAAACAACGCATGAGAAACTGCGCGAGAAAAATAGTTCATCATGGATTCAATGAAACTGCATTTAAAAGGTTAGGATCTCTCCCATAAATATCATTTTAATGTTGTTGGAACATCAGTGAAAAACTTAAGGCGTGAGTACTCCAATATAAGTTTAAGAAATGCTTTAGAAATTAATGCGCCGAGAGGTCAAATATGGACGCTTGCTAACATTATTAACATTCGCGAAGAGGAACGGGAAAAAAAGAAGTCACGTGAAAAATACAGTGGCGGATTAACCGGGGGTGGGCCGGTGGGCCCGTGCGTCGAAAAAGTAATGGTAACCAAAGAAAAAGCATGGCAAATGAAGTGGCGGATTTAGCATTTAGCGGCGGCCTATAGGGCTCGTGCCCAACTCCCCCCATCCCACGAAAGAAGTTACGTGAAATATACAGTGGCGGATTAACCGGGGGCCGTAGGGCCCGTGCATCGACATATCCAACCTTCCAGCAGCCCCCAGGCCGTCAGCACTGCAGTGCTTTTTTTTTTGAGGGGGTGGGGTGGGAGAATTGGTTAACATGTTCAATTTAATTGAGGTTGCTTGCAGTGCCTGATTTGTTGCGTCCAACTCAAAACGCTAAACTAAAAAAAAGGATATGTCACTTCTAAAATGTCCGTACGTCTGTACACCAATGAGAACTAATGAAAAATAATAAGACCAATTCATTAAATGATAGGGCCACAGAGAAGCTCGATGCTTGACCGTTCTGGTGGATCTATATTTAGAAACAAATACGTTAGGCTACTGTTCACCCTTTTAATCGATAGCTATATTGAAGTATTCATGATCAATTCCTTTTTTATTTTGTTTCGAAAAGGGTTAAATAACATGGAAACATCAAGAAACAAGCTTATTTAGCTTTCATTTATACTACGGGCATATAAACCTGGTCTATATGTACGCGTGTTATATATATATACAAAATAATATATTAACCAGTGTTGCTGCAAAATGCAGAAATTGGCGCGGGAATCAGCATTTTATGGCTTAATAAATACTGTTTGATTCGAAAAATTCGAAACCCACTTTTAAATATATGATATAAATATATGATAACAATAGTTTTTTAGTTGAATACGTAAAACGAAAACAAAAATATCTTTTCCTAACGTGGTGACCTCGATCTCCCAAGATTATTGTAAACATTTGTCTGCGCATGCGCGTCATTTGATGGGTGACCCGCGATGGCTTAACGCCGGTACACGTTACAAATGGTGGCATTGGTGGGTGTTTTTTTTTTAAAACTATGGCTTTAATTATAAAATCAAAGTACAAAGTACTGAAGGTAGAATTGCGATCGTTTAAGAAGAGATACAGAAGTGCATATATGAATATTTATTTTACCGGTTGCCTTCAGGCAAAGTTTCAAGTGTGTAACCCTTTCCAGTGCTGAGATTTTGCCTCAACCTGAAACTTTAACCAAAATGTTGACGAACAGACAGACGGAGAGACAGACATCGCCAATCTATAGACCGGAATTGCTAGAGCAATCCGGCCAAAAAAAAAAAAATCATCAATTTTAGCAGTAAAATCCTGCCAAGAAGTTATGAATTGAGAAAAAAATGTGCTGAGAGGTCCATAATTTCAAACTTGCTAAGATTTGGTCTGTGCAATGAATGTACAAATTGAAAAATGTATTGTTGACATGTATTTTCTACACCAGCATTGTAATGTTGTTTATCATAAATAAAATTATTCCTTTTTTTAAATAAACTTTTAATCAAAATGTGTGTCTCAGTGTTGTCTTCTTCGGCAGTTTGACAGAAACAAAGCCTAAATCTGAAATTGTGTCAATGTGTTATTTGTCAACTCTGTCCCATAAGTTTTGCTTGTGATTTGAACTCTCATAAAAAAAGCACGGAAAGGGACAACTTTCCCAACTTTGATTAAATATGTTTTCAATTAAATTGTAAAAAATCTTTTTCTTGTTTTTTGAAAGTTTTGTCATTATTATTTAAGACGGACATTATATACTAGAATAGCCAACTGACTATCATTTGAAAAGGTGTTTCTTATTTAAACCTTTCCCACTTGCATACGTAATTGCAGCCGACGACTTTTGAAAACATTGATGCAGAAGAAGAAATTGCTCATAACAAGCTTTCTCCTTTTGCAACAATGTTTTCAACTATATTCAATGATTACACTTCCAATAAATGTGATTTTCTGTATCTTTGCTCAGATTTTTTTTAATTCGTCTGCTGCAGAGTTTTTATATTGTGGGGTGGGTTGTGATTTGTTAAAGGGCAAGCAGGATTGGGAATTGAGTGTTGCACTTATCCTAATGAAACACTCGCCTGCCTGTGCATGTTTTAGCTTAACTTAACTTGTTAATGTTCTTTCCATCATCAACTTAGTCATCTGTTAGTAATCAACTCTTTGAACGAAATAATCGCGTCAAAATCTTGAATCGCTTCAAAATCATAACGAACAAACTGTCAAAATCTAATTTTGAACTGTGTAATACAAATTTAGAATAAAAGGATGAATCAGTTATGTTGTAACAACCAATATCCGCGGGTCATTTTCCTGATTTTGGCCGAAAGAAATGATCGATTTCTTGCAAGATTTATTCGTTATTCGTTCTGCCTATTATAATCAAAGTATTCTAAACGCTTTATAAACAAGTGATTTAAAGCGCTCAAATCATTTGATGAAATTTGTTTCTTTAGACGCGGACCTTGTCGAAAGCACCTATCCAAAATGCAAGTCATCGTTAATCGTTGTCGAAGGAATAGATGGACTGAGAGAAAGAGAAAGAAAAGGCTTAGCAATGCATACTATCTTTATGAATAAGTACATGAACGAATATGTATGGACTAGCGCCTAGAATTTCGTACGAGCCGATCCTTCATTCCACTCGCTTATGCTAGCGGGCGAGTGGATGTTTACATCTCTGCCGAGAGGGAAAAAAAGGTTACAATTTACAAAGGGTAATTGCGCGGTGCAGTGCTATATTGGCGTAGTGATATCTAAATAATTGTGTACACTTTAAATATGATATTTACACTTACAAGACTTGTTATTTTCTATTATAAGCTTGAATAATCGGATTTTTTTTCGTTACTCTATGTTTGCTTTTGTGAGCATTCGTAAATTAGTCAAACCAAAAATTGCACTTAATTGTTGGTGGTGAAGGGCATATACATCACGTGACTTCAAACTCACTATGACTATGGCAGCCTCTGCGCATGCGCAAGTCTACCAAAAACTACTCGCACATAAATAGACTGGTTCACTAATCTTACTATTATATTGCAAACTCGAATGAGAACCAGCCTAGTGAGGAACTGCTACGGAAATATCCGAGAACTGACGGTAAAATACGGCGCATGCGCGATCAAGACGATTAACACGGCGCATACGCAAGCCCATTTCACCTGTGACATTTTTTTCACAACCAATATATGCACTGGTGCTGATGCACCCGCGCAATAATAAACCATGCTTCTATCTTCCAATATGTACCTTAATTATTTCTTGCTCTCTATTTTTTCTTTTTCTCTTATTCTAAATTCCTTTCAGATAGTGCTTTCAGTATAACGTCTTTGGTTGCCCTTTGATCAATATGCATAATTTATTGCAGAGCGGTTGTCTTTTATGTTTTATTACCAAACTCAGCATCTTATTAAGAAATTGTATATTGTAATTAAGCTGACACAGATAACATTTGAAATGTTCGAAGCAGACGACGTTTGAAAACAGTGTATGAAAAAGATAACTTTTTTCAAAATTCTATATCAGAAATTTCAATTTTCCAGATGTCACAACTTTTTCTTCGTATGTGTACACAAGATGTTCAGGTAAATAGTATTAATATGATCTGTCTTAATATGTTCTATCGATATATGTGTGATACATATTTTACAACAAAACAACAATCATTCGTATAGAAAATATATACAAATAAGCATGTTTTTTTTTTATTGAGTTGCAATTAAAACAAAATTAAAACAAAATAGTCAGTCAGTCTAAAACAATTGGCCGGGTAGCTCAATTGGTAGCGTATCTGACTCGTGATCTGGAGGTCACGGGTTCGATAACCGGTTGCGGCGACATTCTATCGGGCGATTTTTCCATCGCCTCTCACCTCTGATCTATGTGAGAAAGTAGTCAGTGGCTTCGAAAGAATGTTGTGTAAGTACTGGTGTAGGAAAGCCAGGAAAACAGTGGCTTCGAAAGAATGTTGTGTAAGTACTGGTGTAGGAAAGCCAGGAAAACAGTGGCTTCGAAAGAATGTTGTGTAAGTACTGGTGTAGGAAAGCCAGGAAAACATGGGTAGGTGCACTGACCGCCGTGATATGACCAAAGCTGTTGAAAGCGGCGTTAAACTCCAAACAAACAAACAAAATCTAAAACAATTTATATCGTGTTCTCTACCATTTTGGAAACAAACGGATTATATTTTCATTAATAACATAGTTGAGCCGTCCCGCGAGAAAACAAACATGAAGGCCTCTGCGTAATGTATCGACCCAGATCAGTCTGCGCATTCCGCGCAGACTGATCCGGACCGACACATTCCGTCTCAGGGCGATAGAGCTATAGAGTAATGATTCCTGAAACAGAAAATCAACAGGAGGCGAGAAAAGTGTCTGTCCGGGTAAGCCTGCTCGGCATGCTTATGCTAATCCGGGTCGATACTTTACGCAGAGGCCACAATGTTGGTTTTCTCATGCAACGGCTCAGTTTTAGATTAGATTGAACCCCCTTTACTCACCATTGAGGACGTGTCACTAGCCATGGTTCTTGTTTTCCGGTGTCAGTCAATAAGGGATCTGAAATGGATTGCAAAACGTACATATAAGATCTTGTTTTCCGGTGTCAGTCAATAATGGATCTGAAATGGATTGCAAAACGTACAGATAAGATCTTGTTTCCCGGTGTCAGTCAATAAGGGATTTGAAATGGATTGCAAAACGTACAGATAAGATCTTGTTTTCAGGTGTCAGTCAATAAGGGATCTGAAATGGATTGCAAAACGTACAGATAAGAGCTTGCTTTGTGTGTATCGCCTAGCTTGGAATCACTTCTCCCTCGTTACGCTTTCACTAATTGGCATACTGGTAAGCGACACGCGTGTTCCTGTGAACCATCTTGGTTTGTTTTTTATTGATATGAATAACAAGCAGATATTTGATAACTACCCGTGGAGGTGTTGTGTTAACTTCGATAGGTTTTTAGTGTTTTACCCTTTTCCTCATACAGCAATTCTTCAGCAGACGACTTATATAATATATTGACAAAAACTTGTAAAATCTTCATAAATAATGGTGTGGTTTTTTTTTAAAAAAAGAGCTAAAAAAACATTGTGACGTAAGGCGAAATTGTTCCAAAAACCTCTGCAGCAGAGGCGTCAAGATGCGTCTGTATGTGGGAATAGGAACCCTTTTCCTCATGTAGACGTAACTGACGACTCTTGAATATTTTTGAAAAGGGAGAAAATGGTCATATTGTAAGATTTCACCATAACACATGGTTAAACATTACTTGACACTTTAATAATAAATTATAGTATGAAAACAGTGATTCTGACAAAATATAATTACTTGAACAACTTTTGTAATTATTGCTAGAACATTTTGTTTTCAAATATAACCTGTAATATGTTATACAGGCCTTTACATTTTGTTGACCGATGATCTTCACTTAACAATCATAATTTCAAAACGAAGAAGAATGTATTCATTATATGTGTTTACCATCATTTTAACCACTTGGACGGGAGTAGCTACTTTAAGTCAAAGGGTTTTATTTTTCATTTACCTTCAATAATCAAAGCGCCAATGGCACTGTAGTGGCGATCGTATGGAAAATCCTGCAAAGTAACAAGCAGTATATCGGTGTAGGGCTTGCTATTTTCGATAATAGTGCACTCTGCGGTATGGAGGAGATTATCCGCCAAAACTCTATTTGTCTTGATGACATTCTTATCTTTATGCTCATGTGTCTTCTTTCTTAATTCTTATATTCCCTTCCATACTGCTGCGGGTAAATTTGAGAATGTATCAACCCTGCATCTTTTGACAGTAGAATAATGTTAGTTTGCCAGAATGTTGTGTTGGTGATTTTTTAGTTACGTTCTGAAACTGGTCATGGTGTGTTCAAAATTAGGCCATTCCAAAGTTAAGAAAAATCTAGTTGGTACTCGATAGACTACCGTTTTAGCTCATTAGAATGGCTATTTGTAATCTAAATTGTTCGGGTAATCACATGCTCATCCCCAGATCGCTAGGCCATATTAAGATAAAATATTTCGTACACTTTAGAAATGACAAAATTATCAAGAAAGGACAGAAAACAGTATCCATTAGTTTGGTGTTTGTTTCAATGATGTCCGATAGTAAACAGGTCTGTTCAATTTAGTCCCTTCACATTGCATGATTGAGGGTTGTCAGAGACATATAAACACAGTGTACATGTATTTATATGTCTCTGAGGTTGTTAAACTGCTTCGAGAGATTTGAGTGCAATAACAAACACAAAACATGCACAAAAAGCACAATTTCCCTATTTGCCAAACTGTTCAATTTATAAAAAAAATAGGCATATATTATAATGCTCGATCTCCAAACTAAATTAGGCTAGACTTTCAGCATTGATTGCTAATTGACTCTAGAACGTGCAGACGTGTGTACACACCTTTAAACCTTTGTAAACCAGTCTTATCATCTAGACGCTTTCATATAAGTAAGTAAGTAATTAAGTAAATATTTTATTAAAGTGACATGTGTACATGTAACATAGTAATTATAGAAATTTAAACAAAACACCCGGCCCAATGGACCTATAAGTCACCTATACAATAGTAAGTAATATAATGTTCACGTGAAATTAATTTGGCATTACTAACATCATCAATAAATAAATAATAAATGTCAAACATTTGCATAATATTATATGGATTGGAATGAGACTAGTTATATAATGCATTTCTTCTTCTCATATAAGATTTAACAATGTATTTAGCTACTTTTCTCGGAACGTCTCTGATAAGATATGTAAGTTTATCCGCATCACTCAAAACATTAAACTGTATATTCGAGAATTGATCATTAAAAACGTCTGCTCTAATATCATTGTAAAATGTACACCGAGTTAAAAAATGTATTTCATCTTCAATTTGTTGTTGATTACAAAATGTACAAAGTCTTTGCTCCGGGGGCTCGCCTACGTATCGTCCTGTTTCCACTCTTATCGGTTAAATACCACATCTGAACTGAGCTAACAATGAACGTTCCCGTTTCTTCAAGTTTAAAAGTACATACTTTTCAGTTTCAAAGGTGTCTTTAAAAGTGATGTATGTTCTTAATTTGGCTACCTTTGTTGCGTCTGCCTTCCAGATATTAGAATAGTAGTTAGCTATATAAGTCTTAACTGTATCAATGGGTATAGGAGATTTATTTTCAAAATAATTAGTCAAATTGAAATGAGACATAACTGTTTTTAAGTCACTACACTAATTATTTTGACACTTATTATAGTCCATGTTAAATATGCGTTTTGTTAGCCTGTTGTCATCGAACAATATAAGTCTATTCCAATATCGGATCATCGATACCCAACGTCGATAATTACTGGGTAGCCATCGTGTATCAGCCGTAATAGCAAGTTTCGGGGCAAATCTATGTACGCCAAGGAAGTACCGTATAGCACGATACTGCACGTTGTCGATTGTCTGGTAATGTCTGTACCCCCATACAGACGCACAATAATCTAAAATCGGTACAACACAAGATTCAAATAGCTTTTGATAAGATTTAAATCCAAAGTCTTTATAGTTGTGTATTTTGGATATGATTTTACCCAAAGCACGACCTGCGCCTTTTGCGAGCGCGTCACAGTGAAACGAAAAATTGTTTTTATCATGAAAAATAACACCAAGATACTTATATCTGTCAACTGTTTTTAGAAGATTATTACCAATCTTAAATCCGTGGTTTGATTGAACAGCTCGATTTTTCCTGAAATGCATACACTTACTTTTGTCTGTGTTTATAAGTACTCGCCATTTCTTACACCAACTGTGAAGCGTATCTAGCATAGATTGTAATTTTTCCTCAGAATCGGCTATTAGACAAATATCATCCGCATATAGGAGTATAGATAATTTATTGCTGTCAATATCTATGCCAAGGTCAAGGTCATTTATTTCTTTCACAAGGTCATTCGCAAAGATCGAGAACAATGTTGGCGACAAGTTATCTCCCTGCTTCACGCCAGTATTACATGAGAACCACTCAGTTAGTTTATTATTTATACGAACACACGACGAAGATTGGGAGTAGATACTTTGTATTGAGTTGTACATTTTACCGTCAATATTATTAAGCAATAGTTTGTAAAGCATCATGTCTCTGTCTATGAAATCAAAACATTTCCGCAGGTCAATAAAAGCTGTAAGAACGGAGTCATTATTTCGTATTAAACTATTGAGTGTAAACACGTGATCTTCACATGACCTGTTACTTCTAAAGCCATTTTGTTCGTCCGCAAGTATATTATTTCGCTCTAAGTACTTGGTGATCCGTTTGTTCATAAACGAGCTGTAAAGTTTACTCACACAAGATAATAGGCTTATGCCTCTATAATTCATAGGTATACGTTTATCCGTGGTACAATCCTTTAAAATTGGACAAATGATGGATTTTCTCCAAGACGACGGTATAATAATTGTGTCGAATACTAGCTGAAATAATTGATGTAATACTGCAATCACCGGAGGGTTTTTTAGTACACAATATGGGATTTCGTCGTAACCGCTAGCCGATCATGATTTCGCATGCATAACTACATGTGACAATTCTTCCAGGTTAATGTTGCGATTAAGAGCGTCATTCGGAACATATATAGGGTCATTCATGTTATTTTCTATCAATAGTTTGTGAATTTTTGCTTGATTGTAATGTGTTTCATCAAAGTTATCATTATTTGAACACGTATATAAGTTCTCAAAGTCTAGCTTCCATTTATCAAAAACCACATTTTCATTATTTGATGGTATTCCATATGAGTCAATAATTTCTATAGGTATAGATCTGTCTGTTCTTGGACCTAAATTTTTAATTTTTTCCCAGAAGTCATTTGGGTTATTGGACAACATATCCTCAATATCATAAGCGACAGATTGTCTGTATGCGCGTTCCGTCTGCCTCAAAACTTTATCGAATGTATTTCTGGCTTCTTTATAATTTCGACGTAATACCGTTTTCACATTTCTACTTCCGGTACATCGTAAGAAATCGCGTTCTTTTTGTCGCATTTTATTCCAAAGTTCTGCTAATGTCTGGTTCCAGTATGGTTTTTTGGTCTTCAGTCTTTTATTTGTACGTGCCGAGGTGTCATACTTTGGTATATTATTGTTCATTTCCGTTATAATGACGTCACACAATTTACCATAAATGCAATCAATGTCTTGTTGAGATTCCCTACATCTTTCAATCCGTGAAATTATGTCTAATATGGCTAACCTTGACAATTGATTATCCATAAAAGTTTCTGGAGTTTTATGTAGTTTAAAACGCGAACGTTTGAATACTGGGTAATTTGACTGTTCATTTTCAATAATACATTCAGATATAGTAAACTCGGTCAATAGGACGCAGTGATCGGGTAATCGTGATCTCTCCCCTAGTAATCCGTGTAGATTGTGATTGTCCACAATAGACTGAACGGTGATCGACTGGAAATTTACACATGTTTTAAAACAGTCATGCGGAACACAAATATAGTCCACTACAGCTTTACCCTTACGGGATATCGAAGTAAAATTGTCGTAATTACTGTTAAATCTACCGTTAAGCACGCAGCACTTTGATTCATCCAAGAAGTCTAATAACTCATGTCCGTGTTGATTTACCGATTTGTCAATTATAGTCCGTTTTGGTATTGTGTCGATATCATCAATAACATCCGATAAAGATCCGATGCGCGAGTTAAAATCTGCAGCGATAAAGATACTGTCAGCATTACAGTTCATATACACTTGGGCGAGCAAATGAGAGTAGAATCCTTGGGCGTCACGGCCCCGAGTAGAGTTTTCTGGGGGAAGATAACAAGAATATACAACAAAAACATATTCCGACGTTTTATGCACACATTGAATACCTAGTATTCCATCATAAGATTTGTCAATTATGGATATATCAAAGTTTTCACAAATACGTCTATGTACTAAAATCCCTACACCACCTGATGGTTTAGGGGCGTTTCTATGTATTTCAATACGATTGAATCCGTACCAAGTATAGTCAGGCACACTAATAACAGATTGGTTTGCAAGATGAGTTTCACGTATAGAAAAAATATCCGCATTTATCGACGTTATAATGTTTTGACGTAATGTATTATTTTCGTTTGTCCAACCACAAACATTAAGATGAGCAATTTTCATAGGTTCATTCGGACGGGGTGTTTCCTATTCGGTATTTTGTTCAAGATGATGATTTCGAGCGCGAGAAGACTTAATTCGTCCGTACATATATGTAAACAACTACAAAATAAAGCGTTTATAATATTGAGATTTAAGAACACCAGTCTCGCGAGCTATTTATAGAACCTTTTTGGAATTTCCAGATTTGAAAATCATCCGAGTTATTTGCAAGGCAGATAGAACGCGCAATGATATTTATTATCTGCCCAATCATGACGAAGATAATATTTACATATTTTAACTCTATGTAGATAATGTCTCGATATAAAACTCAAATAGCGTCTCTGCATCAATGATGGAACTATAACGGATGTGAGTAAATTAGTTTGCAGTAAGGAAAGTAAATATCAACCGACTTTTCAAAACCGACTATGTAAATATTTTTCGTTGTTGTTGTTTCTGTTAGCATTGTGGCGATTGTCAAACCAATCGCCACAAAAACTACATAAACATAACATGGCGTTTTTCATATTTGAGCGTTGTATTAAATCGTATTAATATATACGGTAAAAGGCTTCCGGCCCATAATACAATATAGTAAAATAATAATATTGTCTAAGTTTGGTATGTTAGGCAAACTTGCCCTTTTTCCTGAATAAAATATATCTATCTATCTATGTATAAATCGGCGTTATTTTTTATCTTATTGTCTACGACATTGCATTTTACGTTTGATCTCATCCCATCCCATTAATAAAAACTATTATTTCAGTTCTTAATATTAACTGCCATTTTGTTTTCTTGACAAATTCTGAAAGGTGAGTCAACTGAATTTTCAAATTATTCAAATAATAGGTGAAAAGTGCAAGTACTCCTTTTGTAACCGCGTTTACAGTTCTATTGAATTCGTCTTTTAATTCTTTTAAAGAATGTCCATGTTTTTTCCTTGATGTTTTCAAAGTCGTCTGCAGCAGGGTTCGTTGTATGTGAGAAAGGATTAAGATATCAGGAACGCCATAAAACTCAAAATAAAACATTACCTGTAAACCAAATAGTCCGTTTAACGAAAACATCAACGCCTATTCCACACCAATATTAAAGTGACCAACGACGTCCAACAAAAAGTCAACAAAGCGTATAATATTGTATTATATTATATAACAAAGCCGTGACAAGCAATAATGGGTCACGTTGTAACACCTTGACGGATTAACCCTTTCCCTCTTACAGTAGCATCTACAACATAGGACTTTATAAAAAAAAAAGTGGTTAAAATGAGCAATTTCTACTTTTGCAACAATGTTTCCATATCTTTTCAATGATTGCACTTTTATTTATGGGACTGTTCTATATGTTTGTCCAGAATGTTTATTAAAATCGTCTGCTGCAGTTGTGTTGTTTGTTGGGAAGGAGGGTTAACATAAGAATGAAAAAAAACACTAGGGGTACACTTCTTAGTTTTTCTCAGACTTTTATTCCAGGGCCGTTTAACCCTTTTTCCACCTATAGACACATGTCAGATCAGACTTTACTCTCAGGGCCGTTTAACCCTTTCCCACCTATAGACTTGACGCATATGCAGCAGACGAGTTTTGAATACATTGTGACAAAAGGAGAAATTACTCAAAACGAGCAATTGCTCTTTTTACCATAATGATTTCAACTATATTCAATACTCATAGGACTACTTCTTTTATAGATATTTGATCTTTATAATTTTAAAGTCGTCTGCTGCAGATGTATTGTATGTGAGAAGGGGTTTACGTGCACGCCCTGTAGTCAGTGAAGGCTTTGTAAGGCTAAGCGGATGGACAGACACATAGGCGGAGTCTTCTTAATGTGTTTTAATACGTTACGTCAAGAATTAAAACTAAGCTCTTCATGTGTTTCAATACGTAACGTGTATTGACAACTGCTATTTTATCCTAATCTTCTCTTCCCCACATGTAGCTGCAAATCTGTAATAGACAATATGAGCAATTGTTCAAAATCCAAAATTCCTTCTTTTGTCATGTTATAAATATTTCATTTTTTATTCAATAATAATATTTTCGTTCAAAAGAAGTTTTCCCATATTTGTGCTTACATGTTTTCAAAGTCGTCTCCTACATATTGTTGTACCCGGGAAAGGGTTAACCCATTATTTCACATAATATTTCAAATGTTGTTTAATTTACAATCAACAGATGAACGAGCTGAACAATCAGGAAGACTGGAAGTAACTTTTTGACAAGGAGATGAAAATATTGCAAAAAAGGTGAAATTGCTCGTTTTGAGCAATTTCACCTTTTATTGCAATGTTTTCAAAAGTCGTCTGCAACAGCAGACGTCAAATGTCGTCAGTACGTAGGAAATGGTTACCAGGTGCGGATTTTACGGACTTGGAAAAAACTAAACTCGGTAATTTACAACCACTGAAAACACG